>VYXD01006149.1:109381-132759 GCA_013397195.1 Hylia prasina
AGATGAGGGTAAGGAACAGGGAAGGGAAAAACTGGGGAAAGGGGAAGAGGGGTGTCCTCACAGGGGTCAGCTCTGCCTCAGCAAGGGGAAGGTGCCGTGCCAAGCTGGCCAAGCCTCATGCAGGAGCCCAGCAGGCTGGAAGCAGTGGTTGTCCCTCCCCAGCCCCTGGTGTCTCCAGGCGTGCTCACACCCCGCCAGCCCCGTGTGGTGAGTCCGGACGAGCTCCGTTTTACCGGCTGGCAGAATTCCAGTTCCCCAGAGAGTGCTCCTGACAGGGAGCGAGGCCCCAAACCCCACCCGAGGGTGGGCACTGAGCTGCTCAGAGGTGCCACCAGCTCTGCGTCCCTCTCCTCACATCCCAGCCCGGATCAGAACCGGCTGGGGTCAGAAGGCAGCAGCACCCTGTGATCCCCCACCCACAGGTGCCCTGGGGCTGCTCAGAGCCCTGCTGGCTCCTGACCCTCTGTGCTGACCCTGCAGGCCACCCTCCCACTGCTCCTTTCCCTTCCCTGGCCAGCACAGTGCCACTCCTCCTGCTAATCTGACCTATTTAAAAAAAAAAGAGAAATAAAAAGAGGAAGAGGAAAGAGATGAGAAAGCAGCTCTCTTCTCCTTCATGCAGTTCAACACCTACACTTTGGCACAGATAGAGTTTGAGCCAGGACTTCAATCAACCTTCCTGGGCACAGTTACAGCCCCTGGCCAAGCTCAGAGCCCATTGAACACCGTGTCTAACTCACATGGTTGTCTCAGCCCCTCACCTGCCTCCCAGTTTAGGCAGCAGGCACCTGGTTAATGCCCTGGGGCAGCCTTGTCTTTGCACATGAGACCTCTCCCAGTGCTTTTCCCACCCCAAGGCCTCTCTGCCAAGCCTGGAGCCTCCTGGCCCTCACTTTTCCCTCAGGAGAGGTGCAGACCCAGCAGCAAACCCGGCAGCCCTGAGCACAGCCAGGGTAAGTGGGAAAGGGGGGCTGAAAGGCAGCAGATTCCAAAGGGGAATGTGTGAGGCAGTGTCTGCTGCCTGCCCCCTCCACGTCCCTGCTGGCACAGCTTAGCCCAGCCACTGCAGGAGAGGGGAGAAAAAAGATTCCCCCAAGTGAAGGCACTGCAACAGCTGCAGGTTTTGGACAAGGGCACTGAATTCGAGCAATTGCTGGCCTGAGCCATGAATGTTCTGGGTTTTTCTGTGCCTGGAAGATGATTAATTCCTGCCTTTGCTGAAACATCAACCTGACAACAGCGGCTTGGGCCCTGCAGTGCCTGGAGTGAATCCTCCTGAGGCTGAACCCACACAGAGAGCAGCCCACTGGGCAGAGTGGGCTGGGGGACAGATGGAGGGTCCCTGCTGCAGCCAGCATGAGGAGCAAGATGCTGTGCAGGCAGGAGCCAGCGTTTTTTCCCCTAGACAGCCTTAGAGAAGCAGCAAGGGGATGTCTTGCAGCACGGGGAGCCGGGGTTGGGCTGTGCAAAGCCAAAGGCACGTGTTGCACCAGCAGAAGGCCTGTCCCAGCCAGCTGGTTAATGCAGAACCTCTCTGCAGGGACACCAGGGACAGCCACGTCCATCCCCTTGGGGTCCTGCCTGCTGAGGGCTCAGCTTCAGCCACACAACAGCCACACTGTTCCCTCTACCCCTGCCCAAGCCACCTCCCCAGGGCTGCTCCTCACTGTCCCAGCCCTCGTGGTGCCCAATTCCCAAAGCTGAGCATGGAGCGCCTGGAGGCTGAGTGGGAGCAGGGGAAGCCCAGCAAGCTGGCTCAGCCCCAGGGGCTCCATCTTTCACTTCCCCACAGCTCTGAAGCCTCCTCACAGCCTGCTGTTCCCTACAGCAAGGCTGACTCTGCATGGCCCCACAAAACCCACCCAGACGTGGTTGCAGATCCCTCAAACCACACTGATCCCTCTGGAGAACAGAGCTGAGAGGGGAAGGCTGGGCCTGATTTCTAAAGGAGCTTGGCCCAATTTCCTGCTAAAAGCCTCATTAACAGTCCAGGTTGGATGTGTGAAGAGAAAAGGGGGGATGTTTTCTCACCTTTCTCAGGAGATATTTATTTTTTCCCTGCCCTTTGTGCTGCCCACCCCTGATGTAGCACTCGCCACCCCCGTGCCGCCCCCCTGGCACTGCCAACGCCGTGGACACGAGCAGGAACACATCCATCCATCCATCCATCCATCCATCCATCCATCCATCCCTCCATCAATCCCTCATCCATCCCTCCATCCCTCCATCCATCCCTGGGGCATTTCACACGTGGCTCAGGCAAGGATCTATTTTTCCCCCCCATCCCATCCCCATCCTCCTCGCCATGGCCCCATTCCCATGCCAGGGAGAACAAACACAGACTGTGGGAAGGGAGAAAGAAGACAGACGGGTGGAAGAGAACGTGCCAGCAGCCCCACATCACCCCCTCCTCACCTTCTCCCTCCTCACCCTCCCAGGGCGGGCTCTGGGGTGTGGTCAGTGTCCGGGGGGAGGGGGTCCGGCCACTCCAGAGCCCGGCACTGCCACTGGATGGCGGCACAGACCGGGGCTGGCTCCGGAGCAGGGTGGGCACTGCTGTGCCCCTCCCTGGGATGTGGCTCTGACACCAGCGTGTCACCTGTCCCCCATCCAGCTCCATTGCCGACCAGGACATCTGCCAGTCCCACAAACTGGGACCAGCCCCGTTTCGCGTCCGGGCTGCAAACAGAGCAGCACCAAGGAGAACAAGGGGAAGTGTGGGAAAAGGATCCCCTTTTCTTGTGTCCAAGGGGGGCGTGAAATTCCTGGAAACCGGTGGGATGCCTGAGCGTGCCCGGGGGCCCCATGTGAAAAATCCATTAGGAAGAGTCTGGAGAGAATTAAAGCCACTGTGAAAAGCAGCCTGGAGAAACAGGAGACAGCGGAGCCGAGGGAGGGGGAACAAGCCAGGCTTTAATGCCAGCATGAAAAGCCTCCCCCCTCCTGCCACCCCCCAGCCCTTGGAGAAAGAGGGAGTGCTGTGTGAATAGGAATTAAAGCAGCAACACTATCTGCCCGTGCCCGGCTCTGCCAGCTGTTGCTTTCAGCCCAGCTTCCTGTCCCCGTGCCAGCAGCCGGACCTGTGGGACAGCAGCTGGGAGAGCAGGGACACAGGAGGTCACCCCGGGCTCAGCCTGGCACCTGGCCCAGCCCACAGGTTCTCTTTGATCCCTTTGCAAGGCTCTGGGCATCTCCTGCCTCTCTTCCTGCAGCACCTCAGGGCTACAAACTTCCCCCAGACCTTCCCCATCAAAAGAGAGGCTTCAAAAGTACAGGTTTAAAAAATAATAAAAAAAATCTCATCTTTCTCTTAATGGCTGTTTTCCCATAAAAATGAGGCGCATGCAAATCATCCCACCTGTCCATCAATCCTTTATCTGCTGCTTTTTTGAACCTGCTGGCCAATTTTAGTGCTGTGTGACAGAACGAGCTGAAATTATCCCTGTCAGAAAGCTCCTGGAGATGGCTGGAGTGGGATCCTTGGCAGAGGTGGGAGCTAAACCTCATTAGACATCAGAGAACCCAGAGGGATGGGAGGCTGCTCCCAGGGGCAGGAAGGGCCCAGATCAGAAAAAGGGTATTTTTAGACACCCAGTAATTCTTCTGTGATATGCAGATCCATGGGAAATGGGCTTTCAAAAACTCTTCTGCTCATTTGCTGGGATATTTTAAAAGACTACTTCCTGTGGACAGGTTTTTCCTTTAAGTCCCGCTACCATCCTTTTCCCCTCAATCCTAAGGACCAAGGGAAAAGCCAGCACCAGCCCAGATTCTCCCTGTACTGAAGAAAATGTCAAACTCCATGAGGAATTATCTGTTGGACATGTGTCAGCCCAAGCTCTTCCAGAGGAAGACTCTGGATTTCCTCCTACCTTGGAAAAACCAAACAGCCACACAATGTGAGCAGCAGCTCCAGGGAGGAACAGGAATTCCAACGTATTCATGGGGCTTCCCAGTTCCCAGATGGCCTCAGCAAATACAGAAGTGGCCTTTAGGGTTTGTTTAGGAGCCAGATTGCTGATGGCAAACTCTCCCTGCCGGAACAGCCCACGCCAAATTATCCCAGGACTTTGCTCCTGTGTTAAATTCTGTACACGAGGGGAGAAGAGGAGAAACCTCGGGACAAAGCTGCAATTTGAGCTCTGCTGACCTTCCCCCTCCCCTCTGCACCTCTGCATGTCCATCTCCAGCTTTCCAAGGGATCCTGCTTTCCTCTCCCTCCCGGGGGGGTTCCTGCAGGGCGGGTGGGGGTGGAAAAACCACTGGCAACTAATCCAGAAGTTCAGCAGCTGCCGCTGGCGTGTCAGAGTCTGATGGCAGCTTTCAGGCCAGATGCCAAACGTGTCTTAGGTTTTAATCTCCCTCTCAGGTCACCTATCCCCTGTCAATCAAGCCCTGCTGCCCTGGGGGCCGCTGGCACAGATGCCACCAGGCAGGATGCACAGCCACTCTGGAAGATTAGCATCAGACAGAGCCCCCCTTTGGCCCCCCCGGCCCTGCATCCTCCCACCTAAATCTGCCTGGCTTTGGGAGCACCTGCTGCAGGGCTTGGGATTTAGGACTTCCCAGAAAGGGCTTTCCCAAGCCTGGTGCTGTGTGGCAGCAGCTCCAGCCAGCGCCAGGGGCTGTTTGCAGTGACCTTGCTGGGACAAGAGCGCTGCTGGTGTGTAAATAACTCCCTGCTGGGAGCCAAGAGAGCAGGGGGGGTCAGCAACCCCTGCCAGATTTTCCTCTCCCCAGCCTGTGGCACATCCAAGGGCTGCAAAGCTGCTGGCACAGGCTCTCCCTGCTCCCCCAGCTCTGAGAGTCTCCTTCAAAGGTCCATTTGCCATTTTTTTTTCCCTTTCTCCTTGTGCTTCCTCTGGCTGGAGCCCGTGCACAAGTGGGTGAATGTCTCCTGCACATGGCCAGGGCATGTCCATGCTCTGCTGCACCCAGGAAAGCTCACACTCATGAATCCATGGACATTCCCACGTGCAAGTGCTTTATTCCTGCCCCGTGCAGCAGGGCATCCCTGTGCATGCAGGTTTGGGAAAACCACTTCCATGGCCAGGATGAAACTGGGAGTCACAGGTGTGTAAGTCCATGGATAAAAATGGGATCATACAGGTGGGAATGTCCATGGGCAGGATGAAAGTGGGATCACACAGGTGTGTAAGTCCGTGGCCAGGATAAAAACAGGATCACACCTATGAATATCCATGGCCAGGATGCAGACTGGGATCACACAGGTGTGAATATCCATGGCCAGGATGCAGACTGGGATCACACAGGTGTGAATATCCATGGCCAGTTCTCTGTGCAGTCCATAAGCACAGCCTTTTATTCTGTCACCCACCCGCCCGTAATAAATAGTTACATGTCACACTACATGGCTTGCCTGCGACTGACAAAGGTCCTGCAAGGCAGGAGAAGCTATTATGGGAACAGATTGCTGGAATAAAATATTAAATTTCCACTTATCAATCTCTTTAATGCACCATAACTCTCATAGAAGCATTCAGCCTTCTCCCTCTGAACAAATTGCCCTGCCCATCAGGGGGCTAAGCCAGCCCTACACTCTTCCTCTCTGGGGCCTGGAGGGAAGATTTTCGGTGGAAAAAGGGGGGAGAACAGGGAGACAGAAGGGGAAAAAGCTGCTGCAGGGTTTTCTCTGCATCAGCCTTCCGTGTTGTGGCTTTTTTTTCCTCCCAAGGCTGGCTGCTCACTAGATTGAACTCCATTTATTGCATGCAGCTCTTGAAAGAGGTTTCGTGGTCCACTGACAATCCCTAAATTGCCTGCAAGACCCAAACAAATGTACCTGTAATAGCTGAGCGAGGAGGGCTGAGCCCTCCCCAGCACCGGCCTAATCGCTCCTTAGGGAGAGCTGCATAAACATATTCAGATCCCATGAATTATTAAAGGATATATATATATTTTTTTTAATGTGGTGCAGGCCTGGCCTGTGGGGTTGGCTGTTAATCCCTCCTGGCAGGGCAGCTGTGGGTGTGCCCTTCATTCCCTCCCATTTAACCTCGACCCCACAGCCGGGACCTTTGGGAACCAGCTGAGGTTGCAGGCAGGCACCAAACCCAATCCCAGAAATCCTGCCAGCCCCCACTTCCTCTGCCAGCCCTGTGCTGGAGGGGCGTGAGAACGATGCTCCACCAGCCCTCTGAGAAAAACACCAGGAAAAGAGACAATTCCAAATCCCACAGGGGGGGAATGCACAGCCCCTCGTCTCCAGAAAAGCCTGGGCAGGTGAGCTGGTGCAGCCACCTCCAGCGCCACTGTGGTGCTGAGACACATCCAAAACGGGCAGGAAACACAAGGAGAGGGCTGTGCCTGGTGTCCTGACACCTCAAGTGATATGGGGGGTTTGGACAGGCAGAATGGCAGCAAGAAATGCACACAGAGGCTATGGAGGGATGGACAGTGAGAGGCTGTTACCCTCAAAGTCTTCTTCAGTCCCTGCTCCACCTCCTTCTGTGTGCCTGAGGGCTGAGCTTGGAGGGTTTTAAGCTCTGCTCACTGTTTCAAAGGTGCCCCAATGCTCTGGACACTGCGTGGGATGGATTTCTATTGCCAAGGGGGGTCGGCTCAGTTTGTACCAGGCACTGCCCCAGGAACACCCAGGTGACAACTCCCCTGGAGCAGCTGATTCCGGCCATGACCTTGCCCTGGTTTTGGGTGGTTGGGCAGGGCTGGGCACAAAGGGCTTTGTTCTTCCAGTGCCTTGTGCTGGCAAAAGAAACAGCCCCCAGAGAAATGCCTGTACCAGGAACAACTCAGCAGGCAGGGATCCAGGAGAGGAGGTGTGAATTAAAGACCTGCTACAGTGATAATAATCATAAATAAATACCGGGTAATTAGCATCTAATTAGCACATCCCATCCATTGACCTCCAAGCACTTGGACAGAGGAAGATTAGCCTGGTTTGCCCACGTTACAGAGAGGGGAGCTGAGGTGCTGAGGGTGCCCAAACACAGAGCTGTTGCTAATTTTAGCTGCCCCAGACTCAGCTCTATGCTTGTTCAGCGTTTACCACGGAGAAAGCTGGCGGAGGGGGCTGGAGTTTCACCACTCTCAGCTCAGACAACTCCCCAGGCACCGGGGTGGCAGGAGAGGCTCTGACTGCCTTGGGCTGGACAGGGGAAGAAGTAACAGCCCTGGGAGCCTGTCCTGTGCTCCCCAAGCCCCCAGTGCACCTCCTTCACCTCCCTGCCCCTCCTGTCCCGGGTGTTTGCAGCCCAGAGCTCGCTGCAGTGTGGCTGGGCTCCACCTCACTGCTCCCAGAGGCACTTCCAGCCCTCCTGAGACCCACCAGTCACTGCCTGATAACCCAAATCGCTCCTTTTACCCCAAAGGAATGGGATAAACGTCTCTTTTCTGCTCTCAAAGCACCCACAGCCACTTTTCCCCCTTGGTGATGTCTCACAATGTCACTCTGACTTTCAGAAATCAGGCTATTGCCATATGTTATTTCTTCTCTTGGAGCTATTTCCTGACATGGCTTTCTCTCCCTGACACAACCTCAGCGTGCCCACGTCTTTCCCTCCCTCCTGTGGCCACGGTGCTCTGCAGGCCGTCAGATCCCTTCTGTCTCCTGTGACATCACAGCATCACTTCCCACTGCCTGCACCCTGGGGTGTCACTCCTCCCTGGAGCCCAGACAAAGCTCCTCAAGCACCCACAGGAATCTGTGGCAGGCAGGTGAGCGAGTTCACAGAGCAGCACTGGAAGGAGCTCAAATGAAGGATCAGGAGGATTGCCCAACACCAGGAACACCAAACACCATCCTGAACAAGTGACTCATCCATCTCCTGCCCTTCTGGCAGTCCACATCCTCATCCTACCCCTTGTCCTGATCAATATCTCCCTGACGTGTCTTTGCTGTTAACATGTACAACCATCTCTGAATCCAAAGCAGAAGACAAAGGGGGAACAAATTGATTTGGTACAAGAAAGGAAAAGACCACGAGAGGAAAGGAGGAAAAAGAAAATCCAAAGCAAACCAGTGCAACACCATTCCAAAGCCAAGAACTCGCACCACGAGATTCCCACCCCTGACAGGAGACACTGGTGATTGAGGAGATGGAACTGGTGGATCTCCACTGCTCACACCTTTGTCTCCCTGCCCACCTTCTTTTCCACGCTGCAGAGCAGCCCAGGTGCTGTCCTACCTGTGACATTGACTTCCACCAAGCCCGAGCGTGTCCCGATGGCGTTGGTGGCCTCGCAGACGTAGGTGCCGGCCACGCTGTAGGACACGGGCCCTTTGAAGTAGATGGTGTTGTTCTGGATTTCCACGCTCCCTGGCAGGGTCCCGTTTGGCCTGGGGGGGACAGAGACCGTGGTTGACCCCAGAGGTGACGCCCAGCAGCGTCGCAGAGGTGACACCGACCTTCTGGGTCTGTGCTCACCCTCGGGCAGGTGCGGAAGCTGGAAAATCCCCATTAATGTAGGCAGGAAAGGGACACGACCTGACCCTGTTTCACCCCAATTTCCCTCCCATTTAACTCTCCTGATCAGTCAGTGTTTATTTCAACTCCAACTCAAGGGCAGCAGTGTTGATTTAGAACGCTGCCCGTGTCAGAGCAGGCAGGTAAGTGTGAAACTGGAATAATGCAAAACTGAACCCAGAGATACAGAAAATGAATGAGCAAAGGCAGATGAAAAAAATAATAATAAAAAAGCCCCTGTGTGTTAGGAAAAGACACACATGGCCTGGTTATTCTTAATTACTGAAGCAAAGTAAAGTAATTACTTCTCTTAGGCAATTAAAAATTACTCAAGTAATTCCTTCCCCTCCTCCCAACCCAAATGTGCACATATTGTCAGCAATTTATAAGAAACAAAAGGGAATAACGGGGGTATAATTAGGATTGCAAAGAAGTGCCTAAATGCATGTATTTTGCGTGCCTACCTACACACATATGTACAGAAAACACACTTTTCCCAGCTGCACCAAGCCAGTGGTCCCAAAGCTGATGGAGAAACACCTTAACTGTGGTCCCTGAACCCACAAAACCAAGGGCACAGCTCAGAAGGGTGGTGTGGATGCTCCAGGAGGCTGCTGCCTCCTCTGACAGCTCCCCTGACTGCTGCTCATCACCATCCAAATGGGAGGAGAAGGGAAAGCACTGCTGGGCTTTACGTTCCAGGCAGCAGCAAAACAGCAGCAGCCCCCAGGAAGGGCAGGAGGCACAGAAATAGCCTCAAGTGGCATCTCTTCTGCCTTGGGTGCATTTCTGCCTCTGAGGCTTTCCTGGAAATGCTGGGAGGAGCCCAGAGAGCCCCTCAGAGTTTAAGTCAGAACCAACAGATGGAAAGAGTTGGGGATGGAGAACTAGGAAAAAAAGGCAAGAAAAACAATCCTCTTCAGACTTTCACTTTGAACAGTTTGATCTGGGAAGTGGAATGAGACAGAATGTGCTCCTTGCAAAGCCATGTTGAGAGCCTCTCTCCTGATGACAAATGCTAGCTGAAAAGAAGAAAGGATCCGTTTGATCTTCCTCTTTTAAAGCTACATGAGTGCTTACAGAGAAGAAAGAGCAGCAGAGAGAACCACATCAGGTTGTACCAATTCCCACCTGACTGCCCAGACACCCCTCACTCACTTTTCAAGTCCCTTTAGTGTGCCCAGCCAAAAGCTGGAAACCTGAGGACAAGGAATTGTTGCTGTTTAATGTCAGCCACGTGAGGGGCTGCTGGAGCTGATTCTGGGGAAAGGTTGTTCACACACAGACAAATTTTGTGTTATTTGTGCCCCTTCAAAGCAGGGAAATCCTGGGTTCTTTCCCAGCTCTGCTGCTGAGGCACATGAATCACCTTGTCACATCTCAGCTGCCTCACGTCACCAGGGCAGAATATTATCCCAGTGAGGTGAGAAAGGGAAGTTTTCCCTGGATACTGAGGCTGCCACCTTCATCACAGGCACAGCTCGTAGCTTGGAGTGACACCGCTGACACTCGTGGCACTGGGCCCTAAGTGACCAGAGGGTGAGTGTGAGGTGTCTGCAGACACTCCCTGTCCCTGTTGGGAGGTGACATTTGCTGCTGGGGACACTTACAGCTTCCACTCGTAGGTGTGAGCTGGGGGGTTGGCATCAGATTTGCAGATCAGCTTCACATCCTTGCGGTTCAGGAACCAGTTGCCATCGAAGCCCTCGATGGTGACTTCAGGCTCATCTGCAGGGGTGGGGGGAAAGGGAGGGAGGAAAGGGTTGTGGGAAGGGAGAGGGGAGGAAATGGGACGGGAAGGGATGAGGGGGCACGGGTGGGAAAAGGAGAGAGATTAAAAGGAGAGGAAAGGATTGTGGGAAAGGGGAGAAAGTGAAATAGGAAGAGATGAGGGGGCAGGAGTAGGAGAAGGAAAGAGATTGCAAGGAGGGAAAGGTGACAGGACAAGGAATGTGGGAAAGGAAAGGGGAGAAAATGAAACAGGAAGAGATGAGGGGGCAGGAGTGGGAGAAGAAGAGAGAACACGAGGAGGGAAAGATGATGGGACAAGGAACATGAAGAAGCACAAAAGAGAGAGAGAAGGGGACACAGCAGAGAAAGAAGGTAAGAAAAAGAGAAACCCCATGATTATTCCAAAGGATCATTTCCAGTTTCCACTCTCAAACACAAGACCCCACCCCTGAACCATCCCAACCCCTCCCTCTCCCCCAGGGCAGGGAGCCCTCCCAGCCGTGCCCAGGGCCCCTTACACTGCACGTTGAGGGTGATGCTGTCGGTGAACCTCTCCAGCTGGTAGTTGACCACGCAGACCAGCTGCTGCCGGTGCGCCTCGCGGCTCGGCACCAGCCGGTACCGGCTGATCACCGTCACGGTGCCGTTGCCGTTCCGGATCTCCTGGAACTCCGCCTCCCCTTTCAGCTTGGTGTCCCAGGTGACGGTGCTGGCGGGTTTGCCGTTGGAGGAGGTGCAGGTGGCTACCAAGATCTTTTCTGTCCTGCCAGACTTGGCAATCAGCGGCCTCTTGGTGCCCTCCATCCAGTTCGTGGGCTTGGCTGCAGGGGAGTGCAGGGAGGAGGAGGAAGAGAAAAGGGGGCAAAGGGATGGTTAGAAAAGCAAAGCTGCTTTCTTTGCTACACCCCAAGAGCCATCTAACACCACTGAGGCTGTGACAGAGCTTGTGGTGAGTCCAGGGCTGTGCAAATTGCCAGCAATAATTCCCATGTAATAATTGCTTCATGGCACTGCCTGCGCACCTTGCACCATCTGCCTGCATCGTTTATGGGGAAACGATGGTGGAGGTGCCCTAAATCACAGACATATGGAAAGCCAATCCTTTCCTCCCAGAAGTTTTCATCCCTGTGTTAGAAAGGAACTGAAATTGGAGAGAAAACCATTCACGTAGACCTTGGGTGAGGTCTGTTCACTCACAGCCCTGAGCTCCAGGGACAAGCTCTGCTTGAATTTAGGATCAATCTGTTGTTTTTTCTCTCTTGACAGCCCCCAGCTCATTAAAACTCACCACTCCCACAGGAACCTGGTCACTGTTACTGCACCTGCATGAGGAGTAGGTGGAGGGAAAAGGGGAATTGGGACCTGGAAGGAAGAAGAGGTGTGACAGCTCAGCTGTCTCAGAACCACCTGCTCTGTGCTCCCTGCTCTTCACCTCTCCCCAGTCAACTTAAAAACACATCTCAGATACAACTTCCATCTCTGAGCTCCCAGGATGTGAATCCCACGTTCCTCCAGCTCTGCTGGACTGGAGGTTCCCCCCGCAGATCCTGCCCAGAGCCTTACCCAGCACGGTGAGGTTCAGCTGCCCTTCCCGGTTGCCGGTTGGGAAAGTGGCAAACTCACAGATGTACACACCCTCATCCTCCAGCTCCAGCCGGGACAGCTGGATGGTGCCATCCTTGAAGGAAGGGTTCCGGAAAGTCACCCTCTCCTTGTAGGGGGACAGGATGGACACGCCCATGGCGGGGTTGTAGATGGCCACATTCTGCTTGGTGCCGTTGGTGGCCTTCTGCCACGTCACCTGCGTGATCTTCACGTTGGGCAGCGGGTTGGTGAAGCTGCAGTGCAGCACCACGTCCGTGCCGATGAACCCCGACACCGAGTCATTGACCAAGACACTCTGAGCTTGCAGCCCTGCAAACAAAACGGCAACACGTCAGCGTTTGGGAGCTTCCCAGAGCCACTGTGGTGCTTGGGCATCAGGCTCAGGAATTCCTCTGGTTATTCCTCTTGTTTCTTACTGGCGTGGCTGATACAAGAGCAATTTGTGGCTGCAGGCACCTTCTGCATCCACCTGCAGCTTCATTCTTGGTCATAAACAACTTCCTCCCACCAGCCCAGGGTTCATCATCACCCAAAGGCACAAAGTTGGATCAATAACACCTTCCTCCCACCATGACCAGCTCAGCCCAGGGTTCATCATCACCCAAAGGCACAGTTGGATCAGTAACACCTTCCTCCCTCTCTGATCAGCTCAGCCCAGGGTTCATCATCACCCAAAGGCACAGTTGGATCAGTAACACCTTCCTCCCTCTCTGATCAGCTCAGCCCAGGGTTCATCATCACCCAAAGGCACAGAGTTTGATCAATAACACCTTCCTCCCTTTTGTCTTCAGTGACACTGGATCAGTTATGGGGAATATGCAGGGCATGTGTGTCTGCAGGCATGTGAAAGCCCTGATGTTTATCAGCACAGCACATCCCAACATATGCTAACACACACTCAGACACCCATTTAATCCCACTGGAGCTGCAGCAGCAATTGAAGGAGCTGCAAAGACTCAGCCCTCATTTCAGGGCAGCAATAATTCCCACATGAGAATGGCTTTAAGGCACTGCCTACACTTTGCACGATCCCCTTCTATCACCCAGATCATTTCTGTGGCCTTTTTATAACCTCAAAAGTGGCTGAATTTAGGAACCTTCCACCTTGATCCTGTGGAAGGAGCTCCTGAAAAGTGGGAGCTGCAGTTCTTGACAGCTCTTCTGTCTCAGTTGATTCTTCCTCTGACAGATGGAAAAAAATATCTCCCACTAGACTGACCCTGAAATTCATCTTTGCTGCCACTGTGTCTTTTTCTAATCTGTGTGTTTAGAGATAATGCTCTGGTAATTATACAGCCAGTATTTGTATGATAAATACAACAGAGAGGCAAGGTGGTAAGAACGAGAAAAGCGAGTTTTGCTCCCTGCTCCTGGGAGAATCTGCAATTGGATGGATTCTGGGAGCCAGGGAGGAAAGGAAAGAAAGGGATTAAAAAAAAAAAAAAAGATGCACAGAGAGTGAGGAACATGAAGGAGTAATGGAACGGACAGAGGGGATGGGGAAAGAAAAATGTAGAGCAAGAGAAACAAGACAGCACCTCCTAACAGAAATGTCACCCTACTCTGTTCTTCCAGGGATGAATGGCTCCCTGTCCAAGGCTAAAATGAACTCCTCAGTGTTGGTCCCTGTGGCAGACGTGCCCTGGGATTTCTCCAAGAGTCTCCTTCCTGCAGTTTCACACACTCACAAGTGCAGGCAGACAAAACTCTTCTCCACCCACCCACACTCCACGTTGTCCCCTCACTCCCTGCCTGCTGTTCCCAGCCTTATCTTAATCCCCACATCTCATCCACGCCTCTTCTTTCTCCCTTCTCCTTCCTGTGACCCTGAGGACGAGCCCCAACAACCCAGCCCGGCCACAAGACGCCACCAGCTGACCACAGCCATCAGCACTTCTGACCGAAACTCGGCCTCCAGAGCTCTGTGGGAACATGCCCCCTGTTCCCTGAGCCAAGCCCCACACCCCAGCAGCGCAGCTGGGTGCTCAGGAATGTTTTCCAGAGCTGCTGACGGCCACAGCAAAGCGCTGGTGCCCTCATGTGCCTGCACACACGGAGCCACCGCGTCCTGTGGGGCGGGCAGGGTGCACCCTTCCCTTCCCCTCCCAGCACAGCCAGGGCCGTTTTCCCCACGGTTTTCCCTCCTCAAAGCAGAGGGTAGGGATGTCCCCACTCTGAGAAAGGCACATCTGGACCGTGTGTCCCCTCTGGAGGATGTCCCAGCAGCAGGACACTGCGAAGGACTTTTCTGCCACCTGGGAAAAGTCTGCCAACGTCCAACCCCAAAGTTTCTGCCAACGTCCTTCCTGACTAAAGGAGGGCACGGGCTGGATTTAGATGAGGCCATGCTGGGATCTGACGGGAGGATGGTGGATAGGGGAGGGGGACATGTCTCCACCTCGCTGTGCAGCATATGCTGCTCCTTCCACCCCGGAGGTGAGAGAGCCTCTTGCAGCATTGCCCACACCCGCCGAGGTGAGGAACAGCTTTGCCAAGCAGTCTGGCTCGGAAGGCTCCAGAGCCTCCCAGAGCGTGTGGGAGCTTGCTGGGGAGCACTTCAATCACGTAGCCAGGGCCTTGGGAACGGCCCAGCCTGGGCGGGTGTGCTCAGCACTCCCTCCCTCTCCCGGGGCCGGGGGAGCGCGGAGTCATCAGCGCCTCTTTCACCGAGGGCTCGTGCCCCCAGCAGGGCCTGCCTGGGGCTGGGGCGCTGCCACAGCTGGCTCTGCTCCCCACAGCAGCTGGCTCTGCTCCCCACAGCAGCTGGCTCTGCTCCCCACAAGCTCCCTGACCCCCCAGCGGGGCTCTTTGAACCGGCATTTCCACACCCCAACAATGCGGCCCCGGCCGGGATGTCACGGCTCGGCGTCTCCTCGTGGCACCCAGGAGCTGCAGAGGAGCCAAACTGCACACAGGAGGGGCTGGAAGGCCACCAGCTTCTCCTCAGAGTCACCCCTGCAAGGCTGGCAGTCCCTGGTGGGACATCTGGATGAGCATTGCCAGGCTGAAGGCCGCCACTGATGGGTAACCAAGATGTGCCTCTTAAATGAAGATAAAGTCAATCAAGCTACAGCCATTCCGGCAGGGAAGGTGATGGATTGCACAGGGGAGGTCAATCCAGCCCCTCACTCCATCCATCATTGCTGTGCCCTTCCTTTCCGCTGTGATTTCCCTGCAAATTAATGAACTGACCCTTTTAAAAATCAAGTTATTTATCTTGACCTTGAGCAGCAGCAACAATTCCCAGTTCTGCCCTCCCCCTGCCATGGCATCCATGCACCAAAACAGGCTGGGCTTGGACATAAACTGGAGAAAAAGTGGATTTTGAAGCTGATAAACCTGATCCTGAACTCAGAATGGTTCTGCAGAACCCTCCTGTGCCCAGGTGTAAAGAGCCAGACTTTTGGCCAGGGAAAAAGCTGGTGCCAGTTGAGTGAGGACAGCTTGCCAACAGCCAAATGCTGCCAAAGCTGGGATTCAGGCCCTTACACGCAGCAGCTTTGACAAAAACACATTCCAAACTTTCTCGAGGCTCCAGGGGAAAAAGGAAAACAAAAAAAAGCACACAACACCCGGCAGGAGAAATAACAAAGCAAACAAACAAAAAACCACCCTGAAAAACCCCAAACACAGCGCGGAAATCGCGTTTCCTTTCCAGGTGACGGAGCAACTCTTTTGCAAGACAGGAAAAACTCTCTCTGCTCCGCTCACCCAAGCCTCAAATCAGGAAAGTAACGCACCCATTCTGCTCCAGGAGCGCCCACACCTCAATGCAGCCATGGGGAAGGGGGACAGATGGAGGAAAAGGGGTTTGGGAAGTTGCTGGATCAGCTTCCCATCCTAAATCAGAAGCCAGAGGGCAAACTTGGCTGCTGCCACGCTCTGGGGAGCTCTTGTTTGCAAGGTGACTGAGCTGGGCTGGCGGGCCTTCCCTCGCCCCGTTACACACTCAATAATTCATCAGGGCAAATGCATAGATAATTGATGGCAACGAGCACGCACGGCCGGCAGAGGAGGAGAAAATAAAATCACTAATCAGCCTCTGGAGAGGTTTGAACATATTCAGCTGGATATGTGTGTGTGTGTGTGTGTGAAGTGCTGGGATTCGCCGCGTTTCCCCTTCGCTGAGCGATCCCCGCGGTTGGTAGAGCAGGGAAAAAGCTTGGGATGAATCCTGCTGCTTTCACACCCCGTGCCAGATCTCCCAGCGCCCACCAATCCATGCTGGCACCTCCCGGGGGCAGCCAGGATTAGCTGGATAGGTTGCAGCTTGCCCACTTGCATTTTATTCATTAGTTTTGTGGTGTTGTTTTTTGTCCGGGACCAAAGAGGGCCCAGCCGTATGCCAGAGACGTGTCGGTGCCAAGGCCTCGTCAGTGCAGACCTCGGAGATCCTCCTCCTCCTCCTCCTTGGCCTCTGAAGTGGTTTGTGCTGATGCCTTTCCCCACGATCCCAACCCCAGATATTCACCCAGGCCTCGGGGGGCACGGCACAGCTCGGGGTGCCCTGAGGGCTGGGAAGGAAGGTCTGCACTCCCTGGCTGTCAGGGGCACTGGGGACAGAGCAGGGGTGGCAGCTGGTGGCTCTTGGACCTGCAAACTTTCTCCTAAAAGCCCAGGAGGTGCTGCTCCAGCGAGGCTCCCACGCTTGCAAATCAGGTTCTTGCTCTCCCCCATGCAGAAAGCTCTGGAAATGATCCCCAGGCTCTGGGGGAGCTCTGTCACAACCTCACTCAATGCCTCTCTTTGTTAAGAGCCATGTGAACTCCACTCTGCTTTGCACAACCTTGCCTCTGCTGAGCCTCTCACCGATTTCTCTCCCTCCTGTTCCCTGATACTCATCTCCCCCCCCAGGGCACTGAAACAGCCCTTGGCAGGAGTGATGAGCCACCCTTTGGTGTGGCAATATCCTGACTGATGCAGATGTCACAGGGATGGCTCCTGATAGCCTTAGTCACAGCAGCTGGGATCTTAGAGAGGGGTAAATCAAGGCATCTCGCTTCAACCTGCACAGACTCCCACTAAAAACACCTGATTCTGTGACAGCACCGTGGCCACGGGCAGTGTTGTCCCATCCGTGGTCTCACGTCTCCCACAGACACTGCAGATTTTCCATGAAGGAAAAGCGGGAGGGAACAGGAGCCCAAAACTTTCCACTTGGTGGCACTTGAAAATTTCTCTCCTGGTGTTTCTGAACTCGTCTTTCCAAAGGAAAACAAGGTCTGAAACTCAACTCTGGTGGGGCAGAGCCTCCAACAGCCCAAAGGAACACCCCAGGTGTGTCAGGCAGGGTGGGAAACACGGGAAAGAAGATCCTAAATCCCAGCAGGGGAATTTCAGGTGGCAAGAAGCAAAGGTGTGAGGTGGCGCTTGGCCAACAGGTTGGGGTTAGCACCTCTGCTCTTGCCAGGGAGGCTTTGCATTGATTGCCAGGCATTTAAATCAGGATTCTGCTGCTCCTCCAGGAGCACAGGGCCTGCCTCGCCCTGCTGGGAGCCCGTTTGGATGAAGGAAGGGGCTCCAGTGAGTCACCCCCAGGCCCTTCCTGCGGCAGCAGAGTTTCACTGGAGGTCTCTCTGTCATCCACTGATTCACTCCTGCAGAGCTTCAGCACCACAGGGACTGTAAAACTGGAGTTTCCAACACAAGGGGAGGGAGAGCCTTAGAAGGGAGATGAGAGAGATGTGGCAAGATTATAGCTCCAGGTGACATGGCTGCACATGAAAGGCCTGAGATAACACTGGGATGGGGTGGGGGCACCCCAGGAGAGAAACTGCACGCCCAGGCATCCCTTCCCCCTTCCCAGGGGGAGATTTATGGGAGCTGTGGGGAAATGGCAGCGATGTACAATGGCCTGCCTGGCCCTCAGCCAGATAAATCCCTCTCAAACAAGCCAGGACTGGGCTGGCTTTGGTTGCAGATGGGAAACACGGGGCCCTCTCCTCGAGGTCACTGGTTCAGACCCAGATCCAGCCCGTGGCAGCAGAGCAGAGATGGTTTTATCCCAGACCAGTCAATGGCTTGTATCGAGTGAGGGCTCCAGCCAGGCCACCATTGGCTGCCTTTGGGATAAAGCCTTCTCCTGCCCATGCAGGATTTCCTCTTTGGATAAATGGAGCACAAAGCAGCCCCAGGAGCCCCTTGAATGGAAGCTCTTCCCCAAAGGGCCTGATCCATCGATGCTCCACTGACTCCCTGTTACACTTTGGGAAATCTGGTCACTGAGGCATCGCTGGGATTCACACACAGAAGAGCAAGAGCAAGGCCATGCTTGTCACAGTGCTCCTTGCAGAAAGATGAAAGAAAGGCAGAGGCCGGGGTGGGATGGACCACAGATTGAAGAGACAGAGATGACCACCAGCCCAGACCATGAGTTTTTCAACTTTGCAAACATCCCCAGCTGCATCCAGCCAGGAAAAGGGCTGCAGAGCAGAGGAGTGGGATGGGAACTGCAGCCTGCCTCTGCTCCCAGCTCTCTCTCCCTGCCTTCCTTCCCTGCCTTTCTCACAGCTGCTTTGCTTCACCCCCCAAGTCACGGGGAGGGGAACATGCCCCATGGCAAAAGCAGGCAGGCTGGCAGAGCAGGGCTCCTGCAGAAAGAGCTGACACAGCACTGGGAAAGGCCTTCCTGCAATAAAGCTCCCAAAGCCCATGCTCAGCAACAAAGCACAAAGGCTCCCGTGGCCGCACGCAGCTCGTCCTGGCACCAGCTGCAGCTCCCACACACCTGACACACACCAGCCTGCCCCTGCCCTGTCACTGCTGCCTGCCTGGCCCATTTTCCCCTCTGCTTTTGGGCTGGATGTGACTCCAGCTCCTTCCTCAGCGCTTTTCCCGCTCTGTGCTCGTGCTGGCACCTGCCCAGCGCCCGGTTTCACCACCCCAATCTCCTTTCTGCTGCAATTTCCACGTCACATCTCCTTCCCTCCCCACTGCCAGTCTCCAGGATTGCCTCTCCAGCTGGTCAATGCTTGTGCCTTTCTTTGATTTGCCCTCCTTCCATGGTAGCCTTAAAAACCTTCCCACCTCTCTTGTGTCTCCACCACCAGGCTCCAGCCCACTAGCCTCTTCTCATGCCCAGCCACTATTCCACCAGTCCAGGATGACCTTCTGCACTAGGAAAAGCAGGCAGCTGCCCAGGCAAAGACAAAGAACCAAAAATCCAAGACTCTTCTCTCTAGAATCATCTCATTGCCTGCCAGCAAGGAAAAAAACCAAGCTCTTTTCGCTTACCAATTCCAACCTGTAAGCAAAAGAAAGGGGACCACAAGCAGAGCCAATGCTTATTTGGTGGTTGGGTGGGGAAGAAAAGCTGGAAAATCTAGTGTGGAGGAAGGGAAAGAAGCTGGAGCTTTGAGAAGATGGAAGTTAATTAAGCTGAGACTGTCCTGAGACCTTATCTTGATGGGCTGAGTCCCCAAATGCACACGAGTGTTTTTCTCTGCTCTGCCTCTTTCTTGGACTTCCTCGTTGCCTTGGATGTTGTTCAAGGAGTTCTGGTCCAGTGCTAAATCTCCTCTCTATTAGAGCTCTCCAGGTGCTAAGGAGGAGGGATTTAATGAGGAGCTGTGAAGAGGGGATCAAGATAGAAACCCATGGAGAGACTCATTTCCGAAACGAGCGAACTTGAGGCTGAAGAGATTCAATAAAAACAAAAATAAACTTGATGGCACAGAAAAACCAGAGAGCATCAGATCCTCGCTGCACAGAAAAACCAGAGAGCATCAGATCCTCGCTGCCCTGGCTGGTCTGTGGAGCTGGAGCAGGAAATGGGGGGAGCTCTCAGGGCTGGAGCAGGGAATGACTCACTCGCCTCCACAATGGGAACGGGACAAAGCCGAAACTCTGCTGACTCAGGCGTGACTTCAGCGCCGGGGTTAATAACTGGCAGCTCCTCTGGCTGGCCCCACCAGCCAGCTCCCTCTGTCCCCACTCAAACCAAGCCTCTTTCATCGGGATAGATGCCCGGTCAGAGGAAATTATCAAAGATCCAAACGCTGGTCTTGTGTCCAAAACGTGGGGAAAAATGCATCCCTGCCAAGCCACGCTGGTGCTGGCCAGCCCTGTAATTTTCATGGAGAAGATCAAAACTCTGACTTTCCTATAGCTGAAATGCGTGTTTAACAGTCACAGCTTTCTGCCTGTGGTTTTGCTTTCCTCCCATTATCTCTCAGGATACAACATATTGCTGATATCTCACTATCTCCTGAAGTTAAAAAGAAATGTTTCCTTCTCTCCCGAGCAGGAATGCCACGCTCTGTTCTTCTGTAATTTGTTTCGAAAGATAGAAACAAGCAAGTTTTTTTTGTAGCCAGGGGAACGTGATACACGTTCTGGTGGCTGACAAGTAGGGGAAAGCTTTGCAAACAAGACAAATGCAAACATGGCACCAACAGATGCAATGGACAGACACCCTTCGCTGGCTCCCTGCCTGTGATTTCTTTTAACGTGCTTTTATCTTGCCCTAGAGAGATCTCTGCAGGGAAGAGGGAAAGGCTCAGACCTCCCAACTTTCTCTGGGTTGTTTGAGGATTCCTGCTCGTGAACAACAGCCCAGAAAGAACAGTGAGCACAAATAACCCCAAATTCAGTGCTCTGCTTGATTTCCAGCCTGCTGCTGCTCAGCTTTCTTATCATCCAGCCCCTGTGCAAGGAATTTCTACAAATTTCACTTCTTCCAGGGTTTAAGATCTCCACAGAGCAGAGGCAGGCACAGCTCCAGTCCTACCTGGGCCCCATCTGCAGGAATCACTCTGCATATTTATGGAAAGAAAAAGCCTCGCATCTTCAAAAGGCTTTTCAAACAGCAACTAATTAATCCTCCAACACCCTGAGAGGCAGGAAAGAGTTATTACCCCTGCTTTCAGGGGTGGGGAAATCAGAGGTGCTGAATGACAAAGAGATGTGCCCAAGGCCACCCAGGCAAGCACCGGCAATCTCCGCCGGGCAGAGGTGGGGATCTGCAGAGGATGGTGGCAATTCTCACCGCAGCAAGAGGGATGGAGGCACCTGTGGGGCGGCCCCACTGCCCCACCCACCACTCCTGCAAACGGCAAAGTCACCCTCATTTCCACGGCTGAGGAAACCCGGGGAGACGAAGTGGAAAATCCATTTAATAGGCAGAGCTGTGGAAACCTAAATATTGCCCAGCCAAGAGCTCCACCAAAGGTTCCCAAAACGTGGCTCACGTTTTTCCCAACCATGAGCAAACTGCTTGCAACCAAATCTCTGAGATTTTGTGCTGAGGACACGCCAGAAATTAGGAGAGACTTTGAGGCTGGGGGTGAGTGTCCCGTTCACCCTCTGAGCAAAGCCAGCCCCACATTTCTGAGATATTCCACATACTCAAAAAAAGAGTGGGGTTAGATTAGATTTTAGGAAGAAATTCTTCACTCTGAGAGACTGGCACAGGTTGCCCTGTGAAGTGACCAAGGACAGGTTGGACAGGGTTTGGAGCAACCTGGGGTCAGAAGTGTCCCTGCCCGTGGTGGGGGTGAAATGGATGGTGCTGTGACCCCCACGCAGGGTGGGATGCAGCTCTCACATCCATTACGGTCCCAACCTCCATCCAGGCTGTCTGAGGAATGAGTGCTGAGCTCAGAGGGGTCTGCAAGGGCTGTAAACAAGTGACAAGACCACCCATTAAAGGCAGGCTGAGCACGGGAAGGGGGCAGGGAAGCAGGGAGACCTCCCAGCACGGGTCATGCTCCCCACCCCATCCTCTGGGATGGGCTTTGCTTTCCTGGGAGACCAGCACAGGCACAGCCACTCCTCCCTGCCCAGAAAGGTGAGGGCTGTCAGCAAGGGCCCTGAGGGAGCAGAGCAGAGGGCAAGGCAGGAGGAACAGGGAATTCTGCAGAAAAAAAAAAGCTGATTTGTCCTGCAGAGAGGAGTCCACAAACTCCCCTTTCCCTTTGGGCACCTCTCAGTGGGAGCATCACTCCTTCTGCTGAGTTAACTGAGGACTCAGACTCTAAATCTGTATCTCCTTAGTGATTAATATGCAACGAGGGACACGGGTGAACTTCCAGGAAGAGAAAGTAAAGGTTTCTCCATGCCTGATTAACCCATTCTCCAACAGGGTGGCTTTGTGCTTCCAGGTAGCCCCAGGGAGGAGCTGGGTTGTGCTAGGACACTTAGGGGAATTTGAGGACAAACGTCCCTCAGGAGGTGGAGTGACACCAGTGCTGAGTGCCCAGGGACAAAGGTGTCCCTTCAAACACAACCTGGACACTGGGCTGCTTTTGGGGGCCTCTCTCAGGGTGTTTCACCTTTATCCCAGGTCTGCCCCAGCAGGAAGGCTGGGATCCCAACAGCTCTGACAGGCCTGAATCCCTGTGGCAGGCTGGAATCACACACTTGCCCCAAAACTGTTCCCCCAAGTCTTGATTCAGGAGAGACAAGCCAGGACCCCAAAGCAATCAGCTCCCCACAGAGATCCATCAACGGGGAGCAGGACGGAGCCAAGAGCCAACACCCCACTCCCAGCCTCGTGCTGGAAAACCCAGCCCTGGATTCTGAGGGTTAAACAGCTCAGTTGGCCTGAATGGACAGATTTTATTGACTTTCAGGGTGATTTCATTGACTTTTGTTCACCTCCATCAGCACCAGGCTCCCTGCTTCCTTCTCAGGGAGCAACGAGGCACGTGCAGAAGGATGTGGATGCCAGATGGATTTTCCTGTGCCACTGGGGAGAGCTCCAGGGACTCATCCTGGTCTTCCAAAGGCCCTGCTCTCAGGGGACTCCTGTGTGCTTTGTCCCAGCTCAGACTGGAGGCTGCCACAAAAATGGAAAGTATGCTATGAAAAAAACACCAGAGCTGGTGGAAAATTTTCCAGCACAGCATATTTCTTCTGATGGAAAGTGTCACTTAGTCCAAGCCAAAACCATCTACTGGAACGTGCTGATTTTGGCAAAAAAAATCGATTAAAAACAAATAAAAAGCCCTTTTGATAAGTTTGAAATATTTTTTCCTTGTGGACTCTCATTTCTTTTAAATGGCATTATGGTAAAACAGCGACCAGGAGTGCAGCCAGGATGGGATGCTTTGGTTGCCACGGAATGGGGACGTTTTTGGATGCAGCCAGGCCACAGTTTTCTTTTGAGATTTCCTTTCTGTGGAAGTTTTCAAACGACAGCCTCAAAGCAGAAGGAGAACTCCCTCTGAACCGCCCAGGATCCCCGCTCTGCCAGCCCATCCTGCCTTAGTCATCCCCACTGCTGACCTTTCCAACAGCTCTCACCCCAAACACAAATCACCTCCCCGTGTCTCTGCCCACCTTCACTTCCCACAGCCCGCTCCAGGCTCTGATCCAGCTGGATTCGTCCCCTCCCGGGTCTCATCCCACCCTGTCCCTGGGTTAGGAGTGTGCTGGGGGCTTGGGCCAGCCCTCCAAGCTGTGTGGGACCCACAGCCCCCCTCCAGCACCTCTCCCCCTGGATTCCCTGTCTGTTCCTCCTTCCTGACAGACGGATTTGCTCCCACCCTGCACCTGCCTGCTGTGCCCACCTCCTCCTCCTCCTCCGTCTGCTGCTTGTGCCTTTCCACTCTCTAACAACTCCAGGGGAGGCTGATTGAGAGAACTCCTGTTCCCTTC
>VYXD01006149.1:132799-143472 GCA_013397195.1 Hylia prasina
AAAAAAAAGAGGGAGAGACAGAGAGGGAGAACACAAGGCAGACTATTACATTTTTTAGCAGACATGACAATATGGACACGGTTCCTCCAGAACACTGAGCATATTTTAAGACAAACTTTACCCCAAAAATGTCAGCCAGCTCTCCTGGTGGGAGGAAGAATGAAGGAATGAAAGGGTCCTCCAGGTTTCCAGCAGAACTTTTCTCTTGGAAAAGCTGAGCACCTTCCCCAGCACAGCACACGGCTTGCCTGCTGCCTCCCCCGAGGGCTGGAGCGAGGATGGATGTTCCAAAATTCCACATTTCCCACAGGAGCAGCTCTGTCCTCCATCAGGGGAGTGCCCAGGGTGGGGAAAGTGGCTCTGGAGACAAAACACTGGAGGCAGAAGCAGGGAGGCCTGGAGGGGAGATGGGCTGGGCTTTGCCCAGAGAGGCTGTGGACTCTCCATCCCTTGGAAGTGTCCAAGGCGAGGCTGGATGGGACTTAGGGATGTCCCTGCCCGTGGCAGGGGGTGGAATTACATGGTTTTTAAGGTCCTTTCCAACCCAAACCATGCTGTGACTCCATGCCTTGGCCTCCCACGCCAGGACCATCACCCAGGCGAGGAGGAACTGTGCAGAAAGAATCCCTGGGAGACAAGAACTCCTCCACAGGAGGATGGGACCAGCCTGGCTGTGGCTCCCCTCGGTGCTCCACCACCCCTGGACGGGGCAGCTGGGCTGGGGCTGCTCCCAGGCTGCACAGTGTCACCTGTTTGTCACCCCTGCTCGAGCTAAGAACTGCTCAGAGCCATCTGTACTTGCTGCTTAGGGACCAGAGTGACAGAGGGAACACAGCTGGATGCTTGGCTACCTAAGGAGATGGATGGGAGGATATAAATAGCCAATGGCAAGAGGAAAGAGGACAGAAAGTCCCATTTCCAATTTGGTAAAAAACTGACCAGAATAGTAGTGGAGGAAGACTTCCAGAAATAAGCGTGTGGGTATTAAATGAATGGAAAATGAGTTACAAGAGAAGACAGGGAAAGGAGACTAAAAGGAGATTCTGAACCTGTTTGAACAGCAATTGTCCCATCCTGGAAAAAGAGTTTCTGTCACCTGGGTGCCACAAACATTACTGGAGGTAGCTTCAGAGTGACAAGAGGCAGTGCAGAAGGAAGATAAGTATGTAGATAAATGTCATTAACCCCTGTTAGTGAAGGGCTTAGAGAGTTCAAAGGCTCAGTCTGCAGTGGAGGGTGGAGGTCTCAGGGACTGTGTCTGGCTTGTCTGTAAAAACTCTGAGAGGAGGCAGCTGCATAAACCAAAAGTTTCTTCCAGGCTTGAGAACCTCCTGTTTGTGATGCTGTCACAACACCAGGGCTGTGACAGTCCCAGGGAACCCTCAGCAGATGAAGAAGGGGCAGAGGAGAACAGTCCAAGGTGGGTTCTGCATCGGAGGTCATCCTGACCCACAGGGATGGAGCAAACACAGCGCAGGGGATGAGAAGGATGTGCCCCAAAGGGAAAGGAAGAGCCTTCATTTAGGGGAGGGACACACCTTCCTGGGGAGAGATCCCATCAGAGAGAAACAACAGCCCTGGAAAGGAAAATAACAGGCTCTTCTCGGGGCGAGCTGAGAGGGAGCCCAGCGTGATCCCCACGGCTGTTCCAGCCCTGGGGGCCTCAGCAAACACTGAGACAAGGACTGGGATGTTTTGCTGTGGATGTCCCCAAGCCAAGGGCTCAGACAGGGAAGCAACACAAGAGGAAGAGGAAGTTTACAGCTGTCCTCAGAAAAGTCAGCGTGGCCTTTCCTCTCAGAGCTCCCACATCCCCTGGGAGAGCACAACAACTCATCTGCAAGTCTGCACAGCGCCCTTTGGGAGTTGGAACCTCGGGCCTGACAAAGTGTGAATCCAAAGTAATTGCACTGTTTGCTCTGGGAATACTCCAGACACCCTTGGCATAACAGAGAAACACTCTGAATTCTCTCCTTGTAGGACCTACAACCCCCCAGTTCTTTCACACCCCCAGGATTTTCTCTCCTCCCATGCCTTCTTTCTTTCCATTGCCCTGATTTTTGAAAAAGGCATTTGAGTTTCTGCCTTCGCTCTCTGCCTGTGTAATGAAATCTTTTTATCCTCCAAACCTGCCTTGCAGAGAGGGGGTTCTCTGGAGCAGACAGCGAGGGCAGGGTCCCTTGGGCACGAAGACAAACGATCTGCAGGCAGCTGCTGGGGCTGCAGGGTTAAGCCATTTTAATTACCTGCAAGCAGAGCACCAGCCAAGCAAGGAATGGCCAGTGTGCAAAGCAAGCCCCACAGCGGGGCTGGGATGCCTCACCAGGCTCCTGCTGATCCTCTGGTAGATTAAATTCTTGGGTGAGAGCTGCCCTACGGTTTTATGGCAGTGGGGAAAACTTCCCTGCACCCATGTCTGGGCTGGGGCAATGCCTGTGATCCCAGAGCTGTGCAACTGCAAACCTCCCACCTGGATGGCACCACGGTGAGATCCAAGGAGCTTCTGCAGGGGTTGAAGTTGTTGCTTTCCCATTCCTTGACCCAGCAGAGAGGCAGATCCCTCATCTCTATCTGTCCCCATCCTACCAAGCCCTTCCCAGCTCCCAGCAGTTCCCTGTGGTCCCCTCATATCCCTACATCTTCCTCAGATGCCCACAGCAAACCCAAGGGAAGGAAAACGGTGTTTGGGTGTGTTTGTATGTGGGCAGAGGGAAGGGAAGGCACAGATCTTTCCCAAGGGACTCCAATGGGTCCCAAGCAGGGACGGCCATTTGGGTCACCCTGGCTTTGTGTGAAGGCACCTGAGGCTGTGGCAGGGCTCCTTCCCATCAGCAAAGTGGCAAAAACTCCTGCACGTACCCAGCTCCCCTCTGCCTCCTTCCCAAACACTCCACAGGGCAGCTCAAGCTGGTCCAGGGGATCCTGTCCCCTCCCAGCTGGCAGTGGCTCTGCACAGAGTTCTCGGTCCCCTGCCTCCATCCCTTCTCCCCCAAGCCTGCAGCTGCTGGGACAGCCACAGCCGGCCCCACGGGACTCAGGGTCCCCATTCCTCCCCTCTCCCTTGCCCTGGCGCAGGGGAAGCCGCGCCCTGACCTCTTCCAGCTCCGACTTGCTTTCCCAAATTGGGCCGGTTTTGGGCAGGACGTGCCGGGACCTGCCGCCTCCTCCCCAAGCCTTTGAAGCAGCCACGTAGGCAGCTGCACCCGCAGACTTTGGTGGGGAAAAGCCACAAACCCGTGAGTCACCTGGCTCCAGCCTGAGAAGGTTCCTGTTCCCTCCCTCGGTGGCACAGACAGGCCCAGGACAGCAGAACTCCCTTCCCAAAAACTCCTGGGAAGGCTTCTGTGCCAAGCTGGGGAGCAGGAGTTTGGAGCCCAGGGTGGGAGAAGGGGAGGCCTTTGTGCAGGAGTTTGGAGCCCAGGGTGGGAGAAGGTGAGGCCTTTGTGCAGGATTTTAGAGCCCAGGGTGGGAGAAGGAGAGGCCTTTGTGCAGGATTTTAGAGCCCAGGGTGGGAGAAGGAGAGGCCTTTGTGCAGGATTTTAGAGCCCAGGGTGGGAGAAGGGGAGGCCTTTGTGCAGGATTTTAGAGCCCAGGGTGGGAGAAGGAGAGGCCTTTGTGTAGGATTTTAGAGCTCAGGGTGGGAGAACGAGAGGCCTTTGTGCAGGATTTTAGAGCCCAGGGTGGGAGAAGGGGAGGCCTTTGTGCAGGATTTTAGAGCTCAGGGTGGGAGAAGGAGAGGCCTTTGTGCAGGATTTTAGAGCCCAGGGTGGGAGAAGGGGAGGCCTTTGTGCAGGATTTTAGAGCCCAGGGTGGGAGAAGGAGAGGCCTTTGTGCAGGATTTTAGAGCCCAGGGTGGGAGAAGGGGAGGCCTTTGTGCAGGATTTTAGAGCCCAGGGTGGGAGAAGGAGAGGCCTTTGTGCAGCCTGCTGTGAGAAGGGGGAAGGGGACAAGGGACAAGGATTCCTGGTGCCACAGCAGATAACCAGGACAGATGGATCCCTGCAGGGCAAGCCCCAAGTCAGGGGGGTCTGGTGCTCTTCAGCCTCAGCAAAGGAATCTGCCTGGCTGGGGGATTCTCCATGCTCAGCACTGACCCATTTCCCCTTTCCCAGAGAGCCCCTCTCCCCCTCAAACCCATTCCCATCCCACTCACCCTCTGTTCTCCCCCTGTGCTCCCCACGTTGGGCTGGGGTGAGCTGGGTGTGGGAAGGAGGCACCTGGCAGGAGGGCACGGAGCAGGGTGTGTGCACAGGGAACATTTTGGGGAAGAGGAAACACGTGCTGTATTCCAAGTGCTCGGGAACAAAACGCTCCCGCATTTCTGCAGCCCCGGCTCCGAATCCCCCACCAAGGCCATTTCCTCAGCCAAAGGGACAATGGAGACCTGCCATAAACAATCCCACAGGATCAGCACATGGATACCCAGCCCACCCCCACTGCTGCCTCGCCTCCCCCTCAGCCCAGCTGAGGCCAGCAAGACACAATGTGTAATTAGGTTAATGAGCTAAGCACGGGTTTTAATTGGGATTCCCCGATTTACTGGTCTATCTCCTCCTTTTGTTTTACTGCCGGTGCAGGTTCCTAAAAGCTGCCCTTGCTAAAGGCCCTGATATTGGAAAGGTCTTATGGATCTTTAATTGTATTTAATCATCGAGGTAATTAATGATCCTTGAGCAAAATGGAGATTGCATCTAGAGTAGCTCCAGTCTTGCCCTTCAGCATCTGTTGTGTCTGGGCACGGGAATTCTGCAGGCAGGCAGGAGAGGGGTTCACACAGAGCCAGACAAAAGGATGGAAGAGAGGGGAGAGAAGGGACTGGGGGAAAAAAACACATTTGAAATGGAGAAGGAGCTGAGTAGAAGAGGGGGAAGCGGGGAAAGGGAAACAGCGCCATTCCTTCTCCTCACAGACAGGAGCCATTCAGTTCCAGAGCCTGGAGTGTTGGCCCAGGGGGGGTGGCTGCTTGTTCCCTGTGTCCCCAGAGTGGACAGCCTTGACCAGCACTCAGTGCTCAGGCAGCTCCCACGAGACAACCACCTGCCCCTGCTGCTCCCCTTTTCCATCCCTTGCCTCCCTCTGGCACCGTTTCACACCCCCCCTTTTTTTTTTTTTTCTCAGGGAGACATTCCCAAAGTTCAAAACCTTGAGCAGGAACAGGGGAGAGGGGGAGTGATGGGCAGCAAGTCCCAGCACGTCCCCTCTCTCCCAGGCCACAAACCCTGCGCCTCCCATCCCTGCTCCCAGAGCACAAACAAAGCCTGTCCAACCAGAAACGGGGCTGCCTGCTCCAACTTGCCCCAGAAAGGCAGATTTAGTGAGAAATGTCACAGGCAAAGCAGCAGGGATGTGGAATCAGTCCCTGTGTCTGCGTCTGGGACGTGTCAGAGCTGTCCTGAGCACAGGGATGTGTGAGCAGGGAGCTGGAGGAGGATGTGCTGGCTTGTTGAGGAATGTCCCCTGGCTCCCAGCCCCAGTGACAAGGGACAGTTCAGCCCAGGAAAAGCACTGCCCTCCCCTCCTCCAGCCCCAGCGAGGCTGAGTGCAGGCCAGCTGCACAAACTGCACGTGAAGCAGTGCAGCCTGGTAGTGGGGTGATATTTGGGACTGCACGAGTCTTCCCCAAAGGAAAAATCCAGCTGCCACAGCAGATCCACCCTTCTCACTCCCATTCTGCAGGCTCCCTGTGCTGGAGCAGCACTGAAAGGCCCTGGCATGGTGCTGGAATGAGCCTGCTTTAATTCTGCCATTGTAAATGAGGCCCAGCGTGGCTCCAGACCGGGCCCAGATAAGCTCTGTGAGTTGGGACTTGCAGGGGGGATTTGTTGGGCTGGGCTGGCGTTTCCAGCTGCCCATGAACTGAGCTCCTGGAGCCAGGGTTCAGGGCTGGGGGCAGAGCTCCCCCCCAGATACTGAAAGCCCAGCTTTTCCTGGAAACCTGGGGCTGTGTTACCATGGGAAAGGCACCGTGCAGAGCCAGTCCTGACTGGGAATCTGCCCCTTCCCACTCTGGAACCAGCTGCCTTCCCAGGCAAGTTCCAGCTTGCTTGGGCCGTCAGCTTGGCGGATCTCATTTCTGGTGTTTTCTCCTCCTTTATTGCCTCCTTATCTGCCCCAGGGCTCGAGAGAGGGCTGCCTCCTCCTTTTGGAGCATTAGCAACCCTGCCAGTTTTCCCCACTTGGAATATTTCATGCACAGGCCCTCCTTTCTCCCACGCTCCCACCCCATCCACCTTCCCCATCCCACGTCCGGCCGTGGCTCCTGGGGCAGCTCCAGGTGCTGTCCCTGCTCCCTGGGCTTCCCCCCTGCAGCCACAGCACAAGGGAGCACAGGGGACACGGGGTGGGAGATGCAGGGACAGGCAGAGCTGCAGAGGGAGGAGTGACACCCAAAAATGGGGCACACGGAGTGAGCCAGCACAAAGGGGATGGGAGGGGAGAGAAGTCACAGGTCTGACCACAGAGAAAGGGGCACTGCACTGGGGAATAAAGGGCTGGAAGACTGGGAAAGCCTGGCTAGGGATGCTGGGTTTGGCCCTGCTGCCTGCTGGCAGAGCAGGGTCCAGCCTCCCTCCCAAGGCTGATCTCCACAGCCCCTGATCCTGGGAATGGCTAAGCTGATTGCAACAGCCCCCGAGATCTGCATCAGCCTCTCCTCCCTCCCAGCACACAAGATCAGGCCGCCTGATTGTGTCATTTATTCCCCCTGTAAACAAAGCAGCCAAAGGAGAAACCCAGCCCAGAAATGAGAAACCTTCCTGGAGATGCAGCTGGGCCAGGCAGGAGGAGCAGAGCAGGGATGAGTTTCTCCAGCCTGACCTCTCTGGTGCTGGAGCTGCCTTGGGCTGGAGGCACAGCAGGATCATCTACAGCCAGTGCCCGGCTGGCAAAGGTCCATCCTGCCCCACAGGACCCTCAGAAAAGCACCTGCAGGAGAACACAGCCCTCGTGCTTCAGGGCAGGAGCTGATCCTGGCGTGCCACAGCAGGGAGGAGCTGTCCCTTCCAGGCATGTTCCCTGCTGTCCATTCTTCCCTGCTGCCACTACCAAGAACTTTCCCTGGGCTGAACGGCAGGCCCGAGGTCCAAACCCCAAATGTGCAGCAGTGGGGCTCAAATCCTGCTGCCTGCTTGCAGGGGATGTGTTATATCCCAGCAGGGAGCTGCTTCCAACAGCTCACACCCTCCTGTGGGGGTGCAGGCTGCTGGACTTCACAGAATCACAGAGCCACAGAATTCACAGAATTCACAGAATCACAAAATTCAGAGAATTCACAGAACCACAAAATTCACAGAATTCACAGAACCACAGAATTCACAGAACCACAGAATTCACAGAATCACAGAATGACCAGGTTGGAAGAGACCTCCAAGATCATCGAGTCCAATCCAGCCCTAACACCTCAACTAAACCCTGGCACTCAGTGCCACATCCAGCCTTTCCTTAAACACATCCAGGGATGGTGACTCCACCACCTCCCCAGGCAGACTTTATCCCTTTTTATCCCCATTCCAATACTTTATCACTCTTTCTGTAAAAAACTTTTCCTTGATATCCAACCTAAACTTCCCTTGGCACAGCTTAAGGCTGTGCCCTCCCGTTCTGCCAGCTGCTGCCTGTGGATCCCTTCCAGCTCGGGATATTCTGTGATTCCACGACTGCTGTGCAGCCTGACCTGGTGAGCAGCCACAGCTGGGACCCCACAGAGGCACTGAAAACTGTCCCACTGTCCCCAGGCCATGGTGCCCTGCAGTGCAGGAGATGCTGGGCAATACCGGGAACATTCTGAGGAGCAGGGCCCCTCTCTTTGGTAACCTCACCCTGTGCCCCAGCTCAGTGCAGCAGAGCCACAGCTGCCCTCCAGCTGTTTGGGGGAGCTCTCCCTCAGCCCCAAAGGGGGCCTGGAGCTGTCCCTGGAGCTGCCCAGCCTGGCTGTGGTGCCTTCTCCCAGGGCTGGAGTGTGAGGCTGATTTCCTCTGGCGTGCCAAGGGCAGCCAGCAGAGCTCTGTCTCTGTCTCTGTGTCTCAGCTCTTCCCAGGAGGGAGGGGAAGAGGCAGCGTGGCAGCTCAGGGACAGCACAGAGGCACCTGACTCACACTTCCTCTGCCTTTTCCCTCTCTCCCACCCTCCACACCACCTCTGGCTCTGCCCCTCTGGCACCTCTGCACGCAACAGCAGCGCTCTGCCGTGCCAGGGAGAGCAGCCTGACAAATCCACAGCAGCGAAATTCAGTGTACAGGGAGCCTGGGCTGTGGGAAGGGGGGGCTCACTGGGCCCTGTCACCCCCTGCCTCAAAAGCTCTGCACTTCACAGACATGAATGCAAAGACATCCAGCCAAGTGGAAGCACCACAAGAGAAGTTTTTAGCCACAAAACAGCAAAAAGCCCCCACTTGTCCTTGCTTGGCACTGCCAGATGAGGAAGGATCCGGCTGAAGCACGCAGAGATTGTTTGAAAACTCCTCTTGATCCACTGGCTTTGTTTTTTTACAGAGGTGGAAAGAGAGCAAAGGATCTTGAGGGAGGCAGAGAAGTCAGTGGCTGAACGCACAGCCTATGAGACCTCACCAAGTCACTGGGAAACCTCCGAGCCACGGCTCAAATAGATTTTAAATGGAGTCCCAGGCCTTCCTGCAATGAGGGTGATGAAGAATAAAATTAACTGAGAGCTTTTCAATGCACACACTGAGGACAAATGGCTTTTTAATTGATAATGCCAGGAGCTGGAGCCAGGGGATTCATCAGCGTGTTTTGGCACCCCTCAGGACTGCAGCATTGTACCCATACTTGTGTTAAATGCCACATTAACAGGGGCAGGGGTGCAAGAGGAGTGCAAGGACTCACAGCAGCTCCAAGAACTCCAGAAGCTGCTGCCAGAATTCATCTCTCAGAGGCCACCTATGGAGAGCAACACCTGCAGTGCAGACAGCAGCTCCCAGCCAGGTCCTTTGGCTTGGATTGTCCCCTGCAACGCCACAGAGCTGTCCCAGGGGCAGCTCTGGGCTGGGGATTAGCTGCAGTGAGCACAGCACAGGGTGGTTCAGCTTCATCCCTGCCCTGTCCCATGCCCAGCTTTGGGAGGCTGGGATGTCCTTGTCCACCCTGGCTGCGTGTTCTGCCCTCCATTCCCCTCAGGAAGCTCTTCCCAGCCTTGCTGTCACAGTTCTGTGGCTCCTGGGACCATGTGGGAACCCAGGCAAGGAGATGAATCTCGGAGAGACAGTAATTACTTCTGTCAGATTAATAAATTAATAAATCTCCCATTTATTCTCCAGATTTAATTTCCAGTCCTTGCGTTTTCTCTTCCTGTCATGCAAGCGCACCACGAAAAGATACGGGAAGGCAGAAGAGCAGCAGGAAAGGGGAGAAGGAGGCTCCCTGAAGGTGAAGCTGTTAAGCATCTCCAAGCCACTGAAATGGCTCCTAAAGTTGCAGAAAGGTGAGAGGAGGAGGAGAAACTCTGTTTTTTCCCTTGATGGAAAAACCCAGCTCGCAGTGCAGACATCTTCATCTTGGCTCTCTGTCTGCACTCACTGCAAAGTCAATGAAGAGAAATTCCTAATTCAGGCACTCTGCATAAGAAATCTACCTCGGGCTGGATAGATCTGCAAGTGCCTATTTTTTTCCTTGGACACGAGGGAGTCTGGGTGATTTGCCCCATTTTCCCCTTTTGTTTCAGAGCAGGGTCTGCAGAGAGCTCTCAGTGAAATCGGGCCTTTCTCAGTGACCTGGACAAGTCTGTGCTCACCCAGAGACTTCCCCAACCACTGCTAAAATCTCTTGTACAGGAGACCTCAGCCTCTGTTTTCTCAAGGAGCTGCTGAGCTGGAGAACCCATTTCAGGAGAGTCTTTTCTCTTCAGAAATGACTTCTCAAGTGCTGCTCTCCTTAGTGAGGCTTAACCAGGACAGCCACGAGGGGAACATCAGCCGAGCCTGCCTCCTCCTCCTCCTCCTGCTCAGCACCGCTGGTTCTTGCCCAAATCTCTGAGCAGAACTTGCCTTTCCCTTTCTCCCTTTGCAAACTCCCCCTCTGAGAAAAGCGACACGGGTCAGATTTCGCGCTCATCACTTAAAGATGAGGCGTTTCGGCCCAGGGCTCAGCCCAGCCTTGGTAAAACGATGCTGGGTCCCACCCCTCCTGCCCTCCTGGACCGGTCTGGGGCAGAGGTGGTGGAAATCCAGCTGGATTTCCTGCAGGGCAGGAGGCACTGCAAGGACCTGCCCCTGTTTCCCAGCTCAGCAGAGCTCAAGTGGAGCATCCATGTAGAAATAATAGGAAGGGGAGGAAAATTAGGATCCTACTGCGGGGCCATCAGGTCTTTTCCATTCCTTCCCCAGTCATACATCCCTGGATGACCCTGGATTCCCTGCCTTGCTTGCAATTTCTTGCTGGCAAACACACAGGCAGGAGGATGAGAGGCTTCTTGCCAAAAAAATAGGTGGGCAGAGCAGGAATAGGAGCAGAGACATTAAAGAAGGCAACAGAATCAACCTCTCCTGCTCAAAGCATTCCTCTCCTGCGCACCCCAGACAGCAGCACGCTCACCTGTGCAGGTGCAGGGCCAAGCCACAGCTTTTCCTTGTTATTTTGGGGAGGCAGAAGGCGAATCCCCCAAGGACGGCCCCAACCCACGGCCACATTCTGGGCGCGGAAGGTACAAAAAAAAAAAAAAAA
>VYXD01006149.1:143497-162323 GCA_013397195.1 Hylia prasina
AAAAAAAAAAAGCCAGAACAAAAGGCAGCAGCGGCTCCCTGCCCCCTCCCTGCAGATGTCCGCTGGCTGCTGCCTAATCCGCCCGGGCAGCCAGGCAGCAGTGTCACCCCGCGGGGGGACAGCGCTNTCCACTGACGGGGGGGTCAGCGGGGCCGGCTCATCCCCGCCCCGCCGGGAGCACCAACAAAGCGCCGGGGCCGGGAATTCAGCGCAACCAACAGCATTTCCATGCTAATGAGCGCTCCCGGTTCCATCCTGCCGCCCGTGGCAAATTGGAGCGAAAATCCAGGCTGGAGAAGGATGCAACTTTTATGTCCGGCGAGCGTCGCCGGGCTCCAACACCAATCTTCTCCCTCGGTTTATTTTTAATTGACTCCTACTAAGCCGGAGTGCATTTTCATCCGTTCCAAATGGAGCAGCTGTTGAAACTGAAAATCAGCAGCAGAAAGTGCGGACGTTTCTATTTTGCGATGTTCGCTCCTCGGCGCTCCATTTCCAAACCTCAGCAGCCTGCCCAGAACAAAGGATGCCTTGGCGCAGAGCATTAACCCCATCCTGAAACCTCCGAATCCCCGTGCTTGAAACCCTCACATTCCACTCGGAAACCCTCACATTCCGTCCTGAAATCTTCACATTCCGTCCTGAAACCCTCACATTTCATCCTGAAACCCTCACATTCCGTCCTGAAACCTTGCACTCTCACCCTGCATCTCTCACATCCCAATCCTGCACTCCTGACATCCACATCCTGTGCCCTTTATATCCCCATCCTGCAACCCCTGCATCCCAATCCTGCATTCCTCACCTCCCCATCCTGCACCCCTAACACGCCATCCTGCATCTCTCATATCCCCATCCTGCATCCCCATCTTACATTCCTCACATCCTTCATTCCTCAAATCCTCATCCTGCACCCCTCAAATCCCCACCCTTCAATCCCTGCATCCCACATCTCGCATCCCTCCCATCCTCATCCTTCAAATCCTGCATCCCCAACCTGTATCCTTCACACCTCCATCCTGCAGTGCCAGGTCTCTGGATTATTATCCCTGCCTGGGCCCTGCACTGAGTGTCACCAGCACGGTGACAACGGTGACAACGTGCAGTGCCAGGTGAGCCTAGAAAAGCTCTGTCCCCCAGGCAGGGAGTGCTGGGGTCAGCAGGGTCAGCAGAGTTATCCCGTGCACAACTGACCAGCACAAACCCCAGACCTCAGAAGAAACAAGCCCTGGCAAGGCTCTGGCCCCTGGGGTGGACAGCTGGACCCCAGGAGCTCATCCCAAGGCTGGGATTTAGCAGGCAGGATGTTGGGATCAGGCATCAGAGCTGACAAGCCGGGGCTTGGTCCTGCTCACGAATAATCCGTGCCTCCTCCACAAGGTAAACACCAGCTGGCCAAGCCCTGGCCATCCCACTGCTCAGTCCCAAGGGACAATAATCCACAAACCTGGCACTACAGAGTTCACTGGGGATTGCCAAATCCCTGCACCAAGCCAGAGCCAACATGGAAATGCTGCTAATGGGAGCACCTGGGATGCAGCCCGGGAGCTGGGACAGGATCCCTCGAGCAGGGATTGAGCTGCGGGGTCTGGCTGGCTCTGAGGACACTCAGAATTCAAAGACAGAACCCAGAATTCAAATTTCCCCTGCAAAGAGGGGAACAGCCAGTTCCTGGGGGTGCGTGCCAGTGTCTCTGCAGGTAGCCTGGCCATGGAGTCCAGCTGCAGGTGCCTGCTGGAGAGGTTTCTGTACGTGGCAAGAATTGCTAATGGGGGAATAAAAGCTCAACATCCTTGGGAATTTGCAACAGGGTTTCTACAGGAGCAGCTGTCCAGGGCCTGGATCCCTAATCCCAACAAAGCCAGAGGGAAGCCAGGCCCTGGTGTAGGAAGGATGTCCTTCTCTCCTTGCCTTCCTTGTAGAGCAGAACCAAACCCCAAGAGGGAGCAGGAGGAGGAGTGGACACAGGTAACACTTTGCTGGCACATGTCAGCAGGGCTTCCTCTGTAAATAATATTTCACACCAGGGGCAAGCTGAGTGCCAGTCAGCTCAGGTGCTCTGGCACGTATTAGCTTTGCTGGGAGCTGAGGTGTTCAGAAAATCTGCCACTGACCAGTGTGCTCCGACCTTAAAATAATTGATTAATTAAAAGCTGACCCTGAGCTTTTTTTCTGAAGGTCTGTCCCCAGCTCTAAACCCCGAAAAAGCCATTCTTATCTTTTGCCAACCAAACAAATCCAGCTTCAGACCTCTGATTAAATATTTACAACTTTGCACAGACCACAAACAAGCTCCACAGCTATTTATTGCTCCAAAGGCAGCTGCAGCAAGAAACACAGAGCAAAACAAACAAAAACCAGCCAGGAACGAACGGTGTCATCCACATCAACAAGTTTCCCTTGTGTGCTTGAGTCAGCTCGGAGCCAGGGGGCATTTCAAGCACATTTCACTGGGCTCAGAGCTTGGGGACCTGGTGCTGTTGGAGCTCTCCCAGCTCCAGATGCCTCCCAGCACCCCTTTCTGGAGTGTTCCACGTGCTGGTGATGTCAGTGCTCCTCACTTGGGGTCTCACTGCAAACCCCCTGCCGTGCCTGAAGAGCTCGGTGAGGGTGAGCCGCTGGCTGGCTGGATTTGTCACCCTCTCATCCCCGTCTCCAAGCCCGGTTTGGGGCTGGCAGTGACATTTAGGGACACAGGGATGAGCTGAGGGTGTGCAGGAGGCACTGAGCAGCCACGGGGGTCGATGTTTGTCCCTGTGCAGTCACAGCCAGGGCCAGGTGTGGGACACAGCTGGAGCCAAGGTGAAAACAACGTCCCTGTGCCCCTTTGTACACCCCACACATCCATCATTTTCCCCAGTATCATTCCACCCCCTGGAGCAGCAGGACAAAAGGGGATTGTTCCCCATCGTACTCCTAATTATTACTGGGAATAAAAAAGCAGCTGTGCCTGTGTTTGGGCACTCAGCCAGGCTGGGATCCCCCTCCCCAACCTGATTTCCCAGGCACAGGCTCAGGTTTCTGACGCACAGGATCAAATAACCCATCACTCAGGGCAAGATATTATCCCCTATTACCAATTCCATGCAAACAGCTCTGCTCTTCCCAGGATTAAAAGCCAATTAAAGAACCTTGCTTTTCAAGGGGAGAGGAAGATGAGAGGAGGGGGTTTTGTGGGATTTTTGTTGGTGCCTGGCTGGTAGGAAATATCCCCCATAAGGACTATCGATGAGTTCTTTTCAGATCACATTGATTTTGCTCAGAACCATTTGGGACTCGCGTCTCCAGAGGAAAAACAGAAACACAAAGAGGACAACAACAAAATCCCCACAGGCCTAAAAAGGAAGAAAGGAAAGAGAAAGAAATTTTATTTGCAGGAGGATCAATGGTGTTTGCTGAAGTCAGCAATTGGTGTTTTGGGTTTCAAAGCTTTCTCAGGGCAAGGGAGCCTTCCTCTCAAGGTGAAGAGCAAGCTCATAAATCTGGGAGAAGCTTCAAGCCCAGAATCTGCTGATTCCCCACTGCAGGGAGGGCAGAGCCAACAGGAAAAGGGCATTTGCTCTGCAAACAGGGAGCAGGATGAGCGCTTGTAAATCGCTGCTCACAAGGGAGCAGGTGACATTCAGCCCTGCTGCACTCAGATCTGGGATAAAGGGGAACACAAAGGTGACTTTAACCCAGCTCTGCACTCACCAGGGCCATGTGAGCACCTGGTTCCTCATTTCAGCTCCCAGCACAAGCCTCGGGTCTGATGCTGGGAAAACAAAGCCTCTCTTCAACACTTGACCCTGGTCCCAAAGCCTCAAGTCATGGAATGGGTAGGAAGGGAAGTTAAAGATCGACTTCCCACTCCCCTGCCATGGACAGGGACAACTTCCAGGTTGCTGCAAGCCCTATCCAACCTGAAATGCCTCTCCTTGCCTCCTGCCCTGGGAGCAGACGTGTCCAGAGAGGTGCCCAGGGCAGGGGGAAAGCCAGAGATGGGAAAACCTGCAGCTGGGACTGCAGCCAGCACAGCCAGACTGCACCACACCACAGAAGTGCACGGGGACAACTCACCCCATGGAGCCAGCCTGCCTGGATTTAGGAGGAACAAACAAAAAGCCTCAGTCATCAAAACCTCCAGACTGCCTTTGCAGCAAGCGTCCTACCCAAAAGGAGCCCTGGGTTTGGGATCACGGGATATTAAGGTTGGAAAAGCCCTCTGAGATCATCGAGTCCAATCCTCGCCCAAACACCCCCTCAGCACTAAACCACAGAGCTTCCCCCAGCCTGCTCCTGTTGCCCCCTGCCCCTCCCAGCCCCAGTTTGCCCCAGTACCACCAGTTTGGAGCCAGCTCCTGCAGCCTTGTGGTGCCAGGGGAGGGGGAGCAGGGGCTCCCAGGGGGTGTTTAGCACACCCACCCACCTCAGCAGGCAGGTAGGTGACCCCTCAAGGCCCCCTGCAAACCTGGGTTATCTTCTGTTTGTATCAGGACGCTAAAGCAGCACAAAAACACGTCTGTCTTTCTGTCAGTCTGTCACTTCGTGTTCGCCTCACTTTGGTCTGTCAAACATTAGCCCGGATCTCACTGTCAACAAGCAGATATTTATTTGTTGTTTCCTCTTTTGTTTGCCTTTTTTTCCAGGCCATTTCCACTTGAGATACACCCAGGCAGGCAGAGCCATACGCACACAAATAGCAGGGCACCATTTTCCCTCTGTTCCAGGCTTTTTCTACTGGGAAGACTGGGAGTAACTCGCTCTGACAAGTGACTCCTCGCATTAAAACCAAGCTGCCAGGCACACACCTGGGCCAGGTGAGGGGATCTGGGCTGGGCAGAGATGATCTTTAAGGTCCTTTTAACCCAAATGAGTCAGGAATTCCATGGGAATGGCTCCAGGGCTGGGGGAGAGGCAGAGCCCCCTTGTCTGAGCATCCTCACTGCTCGTGGCCATGCCAGGGGGGCAGGAGAGCTCCCAGCCCTCACCTGAACAGATGCAGACCTCACCTGAACAGATCCAGACCTCACCTGCACAGCCTCTACTATCACCTGCACAGCCCCAGCCCTCACCTGCACAGATCCAGCCCTCACCTGCACAGCCCCAGCCCTCACCTGCACAGCCCCAGCCCTCACCTGCACAGCCCCAGCCCTCACCTGAACAGAACCCGACCTCACCTGCACAGCCCCAGCCCTCACCTGAACAGATCCAGCCCTCACCTGGCTGCTGCCACACACCTGGATGGGAGACCCAGCCTGGAGGGGAAGGGAAAAGCAGAGAGCAGGAGGAGCCTGGGGACAGCACAGCCCTAAGGGGGGACACAGAGAGGAGCCAGAAGGATCCCCTCCCTCTCCCCTTCATTTCCACCCGGAATAAAAAAAAAAGGGAACATTTTTCCTGCCTGGATTCATTTCCCGGCCCCATCTGAAGCCACCCCGTCTCCATGGCAACGAGGGAGCAGATGGGCCTGGCAGGCAAATCCCCCTGCCAGGGGAAGGCTCAGGGCCACACGCCCTGGGGACAGGGACGTCACCCCTGCCACCCTTCCCTCATCCTCCCGCCGTGGCGAGGCCTCGGTGGCACCCCGAGGTGGCTGTGCAGGCAGAAGGGACAGGGCTCCCCTCCCAAAGGGGCCTGAACCCTCTGAGATCCACCTGGCTATGGGGAAATCCACATTTTCTCAGACATCTGGAGCATCTCCCTGCCCGCCTCCAGCAAACCTCACCCCTGAACCAGGGCATTGCACAACAGGAACGGGCACAGGGGACGGAATTCCCGTCCCAGACGGATTCATCCGACCAGCCTGGGATGAGGAGAGGGGTGGGTGAAGATAAAACTCAGCCACTAATCTCCCTGTGGATTAAGCGTCCACGTGGGGCTGTGGTGTGGGGCTCTGGAGCAGGCAAACAACAGCTGAGCCCTCCTGGAGATCCCACAGCTCCTCTGGAATATCTGAGAGGAGCAGCCTGGCCTGTCCTGGGCACCCAGAGAGAAGAGGGTGTTCTTTCACCTCCTCTTTCACCTCCTCTTTCCTCACCCCGTTTGCAGACAGAGCTGCAGACCTGATGCAGCTTGTTGTGCTCAGCCCCAGAACTGGTTCCTTTTTTTTGGGGGGGGGGAAACAGCAAGTGTGAAGCTGCACTTCAAAGCCTCCAAAGCTGTCTGGGCCTGCACAGGTGAAGGACTCTCTGTGGGGAAACTCAGGCTGAAGGCATCAAGAAACTCTGCTGCAAGAACAGGAAAAGTAAAAAGAAATGTCTGTTTCTTTAGGAACTTTAGCACAGGCTGCCTCAGCTGCTCGAGCCCGTTTTCTCCTGAAAAACCCAAAGCAAGACTCGCTCTGCAGAGCCAGTTTGGGAGCTGTTACCACCATTATCCCAACTGCCTTCGCTCCACACAAACCCCTGTGGATCGTGGCTGAGTTCTGCAGCCCTGTCCCCATTCCCAGAGGGACCACACAGCTGCTTTCCCTGCCCATGGAGTCCCCAGGAGATCCTGGCACTGGGAAGCAGCACTCCTCAGGGCTCAGGAGCCAGAAGCAGGGTGGGAGATGATGGTGCTGGGAAGCTGCAGGGAGCTGAACCCCTTCTCTCTCTTCTCCTTCTCTCTTCTCTCTTCTCTTCTCTTCTCTTCTCTTCTCTTCTCTTCTCTTCTCTTCTCTTCTCTTCTCTTCTCTTCTCTTCTCTTCTCTTCTCTTCTCTCTTCCTTTGCTCTTTTCTTGCTTTGCTTTTCATTCCTTTGCCTTTCCTTTCCTTTTCTTTCTTTTCCTTTGCCTTGCCCTTCCCTCCCTCCCCAGAGCCTGGCAGGCTCCCAGGGGTGCTGGTGCTGGCCTGGGGGCCCAGCCCTGCCCAACCTGCTCCCAGCCCACACCCGTGGGAAGCTCAGGAGCCCGTCCTGCCTCTCAGGTGTGGCCCTTGGCCCGCGGGCTCCCGCTGCTCTGCCAGCTTGGAGAGGAAGGGAGGGAAGGGCACCAAAGCCTCCCGGGGGGGATGGCAGCACCAGCGCCCCTTTTTGGGGCTTCTTCTCCTTCACAGGGGGTTCCCAGGTAGTTTTCTGCTGGTGCCTGGGATGCCTGGGCTTTCCTCTGCAGAACAGGGCCCAGCCTGCCCCACGAGCCCACCCCTGTCCTTCCCTCTGCTCCCTTTCCCGGATCAAAGCTCCCCTCCCTGTATTGCAAACATTATTCAGCTCCGAGATAAGAAGCTCTCCAGCAGCACTTTATTAATCCCACAGGAGGCAGAAAGAAGCAGAGTGAAAGGGTTTAGTGTGGCCAGGACAGAGACTAATGTTCTCTGAAAACACCTTTGCAAAAGACAGCCACGTCTTCTTCCCAGAAAGCCTCCTGGGAGCTTTGGGTAATAATTAACAATTACTGAACTTTAAACCCTCCATCTCTCTCTCCCTGTGTCCTGACCAGGGTTTTGTAATAACTCCCCCAGTCTGGAGCGCTCCCAGCCCGGGGTGCACTGGGGCTGCAGGGTGAGGAGGAGGAGGATGCAGACAGACTCCGTGGGAAGGCAGGAGGCAGCTGCTGACTCTGCTGCTTCCCTGCTTCTCCACTGAGCTTGGACGTGCACCTCCCTTCCTTCCTCCAATGAATCCTGCAGCTCCTTTGGCCACAGAACGAAGCGGCTCTTTGTGGTTCTTCCCAGGGAAGTTTCTCCCAGCCTTGGAATGCCACAGACTCCTGCATATGGCTGAAATTGTCATCTACCCAGGAGAGAGACTCGAGAGCTTTTCTAGCACTTGTTTAAACCCATCTGCTGTCTGAGGCAGCCACAATCAGCGCCGTGTGAGGCTCACACTGGGACAAACTGGGTGGCTCAGTGGGCCTGGGTCCCATCCCTGCCTGGAGGAAGAAGCACAGAGGTTTGGAAGTGCCTGCTCATCACCAAAGGGTGTTTCTGTTACCTGCATCCCACCACGGGGCAGCTCAAGTGTCTGGAATCCTGCTCACAGCCGTGCAGGGGGGTTTTGGGAAATGCAAAACTCGCTGCAGGTGTCATGGCAGGACATCCTTCCTTCCTGCCTCAGCACCCTGGGCAGAGCCAGGGACAGGGGTGAACACCTGACAGGCATTCCTGGTGCACGGGCCAGCAAAGAGCCAGGCCAGGGGTGGGAAGGAGCAGGGACGTGCAGAGATGTCCAGCCCACACCTCTCACCCACCTGCAACCTCTGATCTGGAAACCAGAGGTGACCCAAATGCAAAACCAGCAGAGCAAGAAATCAAGGGACCTTTGAATTCAAGCAGGCAGGGAAGCCAATGAGCCACGTTCACCCAGTTCCATGGGTTCAACCCCACATCCCACACCCAGAGCAGCCAGAAACTGGGCCCAGTGTTTGCACTGACAGAACATTTGTACCTGGATCTGTGCAAAAGCGTTTCCTGCCTTCTAAACTCCCTGGGCGAGGAGCTGCCTGCTTCTGGCTGCTGTGAGAAAATGACCAAGTGAAGGGGAGTCACCTTTCCCTGTGCCCTGCAGATGTCTCCTGCTTGGATCCGGGAGGATCAGGCGTGCAGGGCACCCTGCAGACACGGGGCAATGCGAGCAGAGCAGAGAGGGACAGCTCCCAGCAGCTCCTGACAAGGAAAGGCACACAGAGGTGAAGTGAGCTGGCCAAGGATATTCCAGGGAGCTCGTGGCAAAGCCAGGAAACGCTGCCAGCCCTTCTGAGCTCAGCCTGCCTTTGCCATCACCTCCAGGCCATTCTTTCCCTGTAAGTAAAAGCTGATTCACGCCTGGTAGGAGCTGGTAGCAGATATTCCCATTTCCACTGAGGTACTGTAAGGTACTCCATGGCCACGGCAGCATTTGAAAATGTCAAGAATACAAAAAAATATATGTACTTAAGGAGAGTGATTTGAGCCATTTATTTCCAAAGTGGGTTCAGAGGCAGCGAAAGGTCTCAGATCAATACCAGCAAAACTGCAAATTGGAGCCCTCCCCTTTGCCACAGAGAGGGTACAGCTGAGACAGCATCTGCACAAACAGCCTGCCCACAGCCCCTGCCAGCCTGCCTCAGCTCTGACCTTGGGGAGCTGCCTTCCAGTGGGAGAGGGAAACTCCCCCTTCCCTTGCAGCCCTGGCCTTCTGTTCCCCGGATGCTGATTGATTTAACTTGGGTACATTCTGTCTAGGGAAGAACCCGAGCCTGGATAAACTCACCCCACGTGCACACCGAGGAGAAGCCTGCTTCATCCTGCAGGTGGAGAGAAACCCCAAGAGGGTTTTGCAGCACAGATTTTGAGGTGAATCCAGAAGAGAGCTGAAGTGCCAGGCTGGCTGTGGCGTTTTGGAAGGTGAAATGCAGCTCCCTGCTCGAGTGCCCCGTTATAAACAGGCTTTTCTTCCCCTCCCTGCCCCACAGCTGTCCCTGTGCTTGGCCCCGTGCCCCAGGGACCCCTGGAAAGGTTGTCCCCATCCAAAGTTGGGATCAATACAGCTGTCAGGCTCTAGCCACACTACCCCTGCTAATTGGAATCACAATAGGCAGACTGCAGCTTTCACTCCATCTCTCTGTCGCTTGTCATAATGTAATCAAAATCTCTCCCTCTTTATCACCGAGCGTGACAGGAGCAGAGGCAGCCACGAGATTACAGATTCCTTCACATCTCACTGGGGCTGGGGAGCTTTGCCACAGGGCTGGGAAAAGAGCCCCTCACTGCCCAAATTCCAGCTTTTGGATGAGCAGGATGACGGGAGAGGTGGCCAGAACCCCCCCAAGGGGCTGGGCAGAGCAGGGAGGGGGAGATGGGGCCCTGGGGTGCCGTGGGCAAGGGGTGCAGCCCCAGGGTGTGACCACAGGTTGGTTGTGGAGGTGGGCAGAGCCCAGGAAGGAGCCTCCCTCCTCTTCCTCCTGCCATCCCAGGCTCCTGCCTCGCCTCAGCCACGGGTTCCCACCGGCTGCCGGGGCCACGAGTGAGCAGGGGACGACTGGATGGGGCAGCTTGGCACGGGCATGGGGCACTGAGCAGGACCCAGAGCCAGAGCTCTGTGTCACACAGGGGCTTGTGCACCCCTCACTCCCCCCTGCTCTGAGGGCTTGGCCGATTTACAGACCCAGGGTGATCCATCCTGGGCAAATGGTGCAGCACCCGTGATTTGTTGGTCATTATTAAACAGTAATGCAGGGCTGAATTACCCACAGCGGGGAGGGATCAGCAGCCTGGATGTACCCAGCTCCCCTGAGAGCAGCCATAAACAAAACTTAAATAATTAAGAGTGCTTGGGTGGAGATGCAGCCTCTGAGTATTCTTAGGCTTGCGTAAATACAGGAAATAAATTCTTGGAAGGTGCCAGGCGGGATGGGGCAGAGGGAGGCTCATTTTCCAGATCACTTGAGAGCAGCCGTTATAAATCTCAGTGAAAGATGCACCTCCCCAGGCTGGCGATATTTTTAAACTCGGAGAGAGAGAGAGAGAGAGAGGGGGGAGAGAAAAAACCACATTTTAGTATTTACACCACAGGCGAAATGGGTATTTAAAAATCAGGGTACATTTTCCAAAGTCTGTTCCTGCCACGCCAACAAATAAAGAATTTTCTTTCTGTAGCGTGCTAGCTGGCAATATTAGCCCCAGAGAATTCACTGCTACCACCATCATTCTGTTGTGAGCTGAGAAATCAAACTCCCAGAAGGACTGGGGGAGTCAGGGGATAAAGGTTCTTTCACTGGCAAATCGCTGCTCCAGCTCGGGACTGAATCAGCAGCAAAGCCTTGGAATGCTGAGGGGTGACTCCTGCCCTGTCCCTGCTTGCTTGGTGTCTGGGATGGTGTCCCAGGGGAGTGTCCCAGCCCTGGTGAGGCCACCTGAGCTCTGGAGCTGGGAATCCATGGATCAATATGGGCAGGATGGCCAGGCCAGTTTTCCCTCCTGATCCAGTGGGGCAGTGCTGGAGTGGGCACAGGGGGCTGGTTTTGGGTGGACATCCAGGAAATCTTGTCAAGGTCACGGGTTGAATGGGGCTGCAGGTGGCAGGAGGTGAGAGTTCCCAGCCTGTTCTCCTGGAGAACCCCAAATAAGAACTGCCAGGGCACTGCCTTTCCCTGCACACCACTGCAGCCTTCCTCCTCCTCAGTCCTGCTCCTCATCCCCTCCTCGGGCACAGAGAACATTCTCCCTTTCCCCTTCCCCAAGCTCAAGCCTTTCTCCCTCCCTCCCACCCCTCCCCAGGACTTCTGCCATCCTCCCAAGGATCCCATCCAGCTCCTATCAAAGGGATACACGAGCACACCCATCAGGCATCACAGCATCCAGCAAATCCCCAGACAAGCCTGCTGCAAAGATCAGAGCACTGTAATCGCTCCCTGCACGAGGAGATCCCGTCAAGCCCTCCCCCACTTCCCCGGGATTCTCCCTGAACCTCAGCACGAGGTAAATTTGGCAAAGCTCAGCCCCCATCACTGGGAAAAGCCTCTCCATAAAACTCAGACACAGAGAGCTCCTGGCCTCTCCTGCTCCCACGGCAGCCCCAGATATTGGGGGGCTGAAATGGAATAAAGAGATCCACGGCTGCCCTTTCCCCTCAGCACACGAAAATAAACTCACCATTCCCAGTGAAATATCCAGCACTCCACGGAGCCTAGCAGAGCCAAGAGGGGTCCTGTATCCCATGGAAACTGGCAGCTGATATGAATTACAGCATGGCAGGGATGCTGCTATGCAACACATCCCTGATCCTCAGCGGCCATAAATGGGCACAGCCCTGCCTCTGCCCCGGATCCAGAGGTGTCCCTTCCTCCAGCACCATCCCCAGATCCTGTTGGTGCAGCTGACCAGGGGAAGAGCCCAAAGAGGCCCAGGAATGAGCACCTCGTGCAGTTGTGCACCACCAAATCTGCTGCTGCCTCCTCTTCCAGTCCCTTAAAACAGCATTGCTGCTCACACTGCCTTGGCTAAGTGAGGTGAAAGGCAAGAAAATGGAAACACAACCCCTCCAGAATGGGAGAGGTCGTCTTCTTGTGTGTTCTTACAGCCTCTAAACTGACCTGGATTATCCATCCTTCACATTTCCTCTAGTTTTGGCACCCCCCAGGTTAGGAAGGCCATCAGCACTGGTGGGAACAAGACTCTGGGCTTGCCTCCAAGGGGTCTCTGCTGATTGTGTAGCCCAAGAAAAGGCAGAGTAAAGCCCCTTGGATGCCTCTTCCTAAGGAAAATGGAGCCAGAGCTTGATGCAGGTAATTCTCCAGTGAAAAGTGCCCTCCCGACTGCAGGCGTGGTTGGGTGTCATTTCTGGGAGAGGTTTCAAGGCAACAGGAGCCTCCACCAGGGCCGAGGGTTTGGGTGAGGGGTGAGTTATCACTCCAGAAAACTGATAACTCCCAACTGGGAAGCATAACTGGGAACTCAGAGCTGATAACTGCTCTGGCTCCAGGCTCGAGCTGAGCAGGCTCAAGGACAGGGCAGGGTTCATCCCTCCCCTTTTGCTCTCTCCTGCCCTGAGTGCCACAGTTCCTCACACAGGGCAGCAAAACCATCCCGTGTCAAGCTGCTCTGCACAGAAATCAGGAAGAGAAGGTGACAGAAACTCTGACCTTTCTCCTCCCCTACTTCTCCTATTAAACTCTCCCCGGGGTCGGTGACTTCTGCCCATCAGGGAGCATTTGTAACCCTTGGCTGTGCCAGGACACTCAGCACAACAACCTCTAATTACAGCCCTCTGCTCTTGAGTCACACCAGCCTCGTGTACACACCAGCATCAGACCCTGAGCCCACAGCCAGAACTCTGCCCCCAAACTGAGCCCTTGGGCTGTGAAAATGGTCAGTGGAAAGCTGCTCGAGCAGCATTTCCCTTGGTCCAGAGGGTGTCCTGCCAGGGGACAGGAAACAAAACCTGGGTTTGGCACATGTGAGAACCTCAGCGAGAGGTTCTCAGGGCTGAGAGCTGCACCCTCTGGCACTCCTCATGCACAGGGGGAGGGAGGGATCTTCCACAGCAGAAGCAAAACAGCCTCAAAATCAGCCTGACTACAAGTAGGGAGAGCACTGCTGGGCAGAGAGGTGGAGGCTGAGTCCTCTTGCCTAACCAGGCTTGGGAGTACCTGCTGTCTCTCAGCCAGGTGGTCCATCTGGTGCCTGCCGCTGCTCCCAGGCAGGGATGTGATTTGCAGGTCCTGGACTGCATCTGGAGCATCCCTGCATGGCTGGGAGCAGATGGAGGCACTTTGCTGTCTCCCGCAGCTGGAAAGGCAAACAGGCTGGGGCGGAGGGCAGGAAACCCCTTCATTGTGCTTTAACTCCCAGGGAGGAGAACCACACTGCTCCTGCCTCTCTCAGGCTCCTCTCCCTGCACACCTGGAGGCTGAAGGGCTGTCCACCAGTCCCCAGCTGGTCTGGCTCAGAGCCAGGGAGGGCAGGCCAGCAGCAGAGAGAGGCAGAGTTGGGTGGATAACGCTTAGAAACGCTTCCCTCTTGCATCACACCCAATAATGTCAAGGCAGGATTATAAAGCTCCTGCAGGGACTGCTTTGTGGTGGGGGAATGGAGCAGAGATGGTTCATCAGGTTGGGTCAGTTCCTCCCACCCATGCCCAGCACCCCACGAAGCTGCTGACACGACAAGGGACCGCTGGCCAGGCCCTCTGTGCCTCCCTAACCTGTCCCTCCGAGCTGGGGACAGCAAGGGACTGAAGCTGTCTCCCCTTCTCACGGCCAGGAGCTGCTGTTTGTGCCCCCAGGGACTGCAGCAGAGCCAGGGCACAGCTCTGGTGCTGCCAGCCTGGGACAAACACCCCGTGGGCAGCAGGAGCTGAGCTCCACACGTGTCCCCAAGTGCCCTGGGACACAGCACAGGGTGCAGGAAGTAACATGGTGCTGCAAAGGGCAGCAGATTTCACTTCCCATTTCTCCACGTGAAAGAGGAGGGATGTCAAACCCAGTGTGGTCACAGAGGGGAAACTCTCCTTCCTCCCACCAGCAGCACTTTGAGCAGATTTTCTTCTGCTACGGAGCCGAGGGATGGTTTTTTCCTCTTGAAAAAACCCTGCTGGGATGTGCCTCGATCCAGCCTGGACTAATCCTTCACTGGGAGAAGCCTGGGAAAATCTGCACCTGGGAGAGCATCCATGGCTTAACAGCAGCCAGGAGGAAATGTGTCACCAGACATTCCTTAGTTTAACAAACCTTCACCTGAAAGGCTGCTGAGAGCTCAGAATTCTGCCTGCTGGGATGGCTGAGCTCTGGTAATTAACACAAAGAGGTGTCTCCAGTGCAAACTGGGTCCCTGCTCCAGTGGCTGGCAGCACCAGCTCACCCTTCAGCGGAGCTGCCCTGATTTAATCTGACGTTATTTGAAAAAGCAAGATCTCCAGGGGTTGTGAGACTGGAGTACCTTTCTTTGTCCCTCCCTCATTTGTTTCTGCTTTTTTGCACTGATAAGCCTGGCTGGCCTGCAAAAGGCACTGAGCAAGAGCCATCAGCACCTCGGGCAAGGATGTTGCAAGACTCAAACCCTTTCTCAGCAGCCCTGGGGACTGTGGCCACCCCCCTGAGCACCGGCCACCTCACCCCTGCAGCTCCCCCACAGCCCAACCCCAGCTCTCCCAAAAATGTTTGGCTTGGAGCAAACCAGTCTGGGTGGAAGGTGTCCCTGCCCAAGGCAGAGGGTTGGAAGGAGATGATCTTTAAGGTGCTTTCCGATCCAAATCACTCTGGATTCTGTGATTAGAACCCCTTTTCCCTGCAGTGCTTGCCCCCATCCCTGTCTGCTGGCAGTGCTGGGGAACTCCCCAGGGCCCTGGAGGTGGGCAAGAGCCTCCCCCCTGGCTCAGGGTGGCCACTTGCTGCTGTGCCCCCAGGCTGTCCCCAGCCTGAGTGGCACTAGCAGAGGGCAGGAGGTGCCAGTGGCAGCCAGGCCTGGGAAGCAGGTCAGACACAACCGGCTCTTCTGGTTCCTTCCGTGATTCAGCCGAGGTGTGAGCCCTGCTCAAAGGAGCCCTGTGGTGCCTCCCTTTAAGCTTGGCTTCTGTGGCTGGTCCAGCTGCGGCCCAGAGCAGGGGTGATGCAAGGAGAGATGTTTGGCCAGGCTCTGCCAGCACCTCCTCGGCCACCAGCTCATCCCCAGCACTGGATGTGCCCCTGGAACCTCCCTGGTGACGGGACTGGGCTGGGAGCTCCTGCCTGATGGGGGCTGCTGGTTCAGGGAGCAAGGAGCACCTCTGCCATGGGGCAGACACCCTCCTGCTCGTGGGCTGAGCTGCCTGTCCCCCAGCCCGGCGCCTCACCCACGCTGACACACTCTGCAGCTCCTCCATGCACGCCAGGCTAAAACCCAACTGGTCGGTTTACGTGAAGTTTAATGAGAAAAAAAGCAGCCAACGACACACTTTTGCTTCCTGAAATAGCCTGGTGCAGGTGTTGGTGAGTTTTGGGAGGAGGCAGGTGGAGGGGGAAGGAAAAATAACAACCAAGAACTCAACCCAAAGGCTGAACGAGACTCTGGCAACTTTTTTTTTGCATTTTGGAAGCTGCTTTGGGATGTTAAAACATCTCTAGAAAGTACAAGATGGAGCAGATCCTGCAGTGACACGCTCTGGCTCTTCCCAGCACTCCAGAGAGCTGTTGTACCTCCCCAAAATGAACCCTCCCTCCAGGTGCAGCCAAGTTTGACCTCAGCCCGCAGGTCAGCACGGCTCAGCCAATGCTCCTTTCAAGCGCCGTGATGGAAAAACCCCGTGTCAAAGCAGCTCCAGCCACCTCTGCAGCTCTCCCCTGTGGAGCATCTCAAAGCACTTTGCAAAGTGTTCCCAGGCCCCTCCGGGAGATCAGGAGGTAGCCCAGCAATGGCAGAGAGGAATTTGTCTGCAGCCAGCGCTGGGGAACAGAGGCCCAGATGTGCAGAGGCAGGACCAGGCACAGACGATGCCTCTGCTCTGTGTGGCTGCATCTCAAGCTGCAGGAGCTCCACGGAGGGGATAAACAGACAGATTGCTAAAGCATAAATTTAACTGCAAGTGTTCTTAACCTCCGCAGATCAGCTGCCTGGGATCTCTCCTGTCCTTCCCTCACGGCTTTCCAGTAACCCCTGTTGATATCAATCTCCTGACTGGAGCGTGAGTTGATACCTGGTTCCAAATGGATGGGCATGGAAGGCTGCAGGAGCCATGAATTGAATCCGTTCTGGACGATTGAACTGCTCACATTAAAGATAATTTGTAAAGCAGATTTTTATACGAGACTCCTTACAGCTTTTACAGCGGCGGAACTTTTATTTCCTTATCAGAGCAAAGAAAAAAAAAAAAGCTAACATTATCTGAAAGGGGGAGGTGGGTGGGAACAGAATGAAATGGCATTGATCAGCTGGACATGAAAGGTTTTCCAGAGAGCAGGCACTGCTCTGATCCTGCTCGGCTGTTGGGTATGAAACCACATTTTCCAACAAGTCCACAGCTACCAATTCAATTGTAGTAGAGGGTCCTGAGTTTCCTCTCCTTGTTAAGCAAGCTCGTCTGTATTCAAAGCCTAAATACAGCTTTATATATGTTTATATATATGATTTTGGCACAATGCATTGTGAACTGGAGGAACTACGTTCCTCAGGAAGGCATCCAGACCTGGGCTCTGGTAAAGAGACTCTGCTTTGTGCAGCTCTGGTCCTTCCCTGCAGCTCCGTGTCCATCCACAGCACCCGAACGAACGAAATAAATGGGGGAATATTTAATATACAGGCTCAGACACTGCTGCAGCTGTGGTGCACCCACCACCAAACTGGTCGGGCCGAGAGTCTCGCCCACACAGGCTGCAGGGCAGCGGTGCCCAGGGCCAGGGGTTGGGAAGGATTATCCTCCTGGAACACTGCGGAGCTGGCTGTACCCCGGGCTTGGCAAGGCACCACGAGATGCACCACTGGCTTATCCTGGCAGAGCTGTCAGCGGGACAGTGCAAGACAAACTGCCACGCTACTGCAGTGGCAGGAGATGAGCCCGCCTGACTGCTGGCAGCACAGCCCTGAGAACAGCCAAAAATAGGAGAAGTGCAGGGGAAAAAGCCTCTCTTGGCAGGACAAGGTGAGATGCCAGGCTGTGTCAGGGTCGCTGCGTGTCTCCTTGGTGAAAGCAGTTCCCAGGGGAGCACAAAGTCCTTTTGGTTTAGGCAGCACAGTCACCACAGCATTACTGCCCCTGCGGCGCCTTTCCCCGGGGCTCTGGGAGGGGAAGGAGCAGGAGGGAAGGCCGGGTGAGGAACAGCATGGAAAGTTCTGAGACTCCTCGTGAGGAGCCAGAGCTCAGCCAGGCACCTGCCTGCGAGCAGAGAGGAGCGCAGGGAGCCCGAGGCTGTCCCTTCCGTCACCTCTTTTTGCAATGCACAGCAGATCCCTTTGTCCTGGGAATACCGAGGTGCACCCAGCCCTGCTTTCTCATCGCCCTGTTAACCTTTTCCCTCTCACAGCCTCCCTGGTTTCTGGATCACCACCCCCTCCCATTTCACCTCTGTCCTCTTCCATTTTAACCAGACCATCCAGTCATTGATCTGTTGATCTCCCATGTGCTGATGTTATCACAGCCCCGTCTTTGGGCCCTGGCAGTTGCTCTGATGGCCCAGACCTCGCTCACCGCGGCCACATCTCAGAGTCACAGCCCAGCCAGCCCGGCTGCTCCTCTGCCCCAGCCCCAACAGCGGAGGAGAGGACGCAATTCCAGCCTGCCCTCCCCGCGACTTCTCCCCAGCTGCAGATCCCGGCGCTGCTGCAGGCACAGGCTGGATGCGCTCCCGTGCCCGCTGCCAGCGCTCCAGCCCCAGCCGCCAGCAGCCGAGCCCCAAAAAGGCAAAACATCGGCTCTGTTTGCATCTCTCAGTTCATTCACAAGCTGTAAACGCAGACTGCCGATCCCCTTTCCATGGCTCCGACTCCCGGAAAGCCCTCCAGGATGGCATTAACCCGTTCTGCGCTGGAGCAGAATAAATGAGTCCCCGCAGGGCACCGGCCGAAGTGGGTCACTCTCCCGCTTCCCAGCGCTGTGCTGGAGCCCGGGGAAGCTCCCGGCCCAGGGAAGCGACACACGGACTGCTCCGCCACCGCCCGGGAGGCTCCGACCAGCCGGGGAGCAGTGGGTGCACATCCCTGCCCATCTCCTCCGTTCCAGAGACGGATCAGAACCCAAGCGGTGGATCGGAACCAAAGGCATGAATAAGATGCCATCTGGCAGCCAAGCTCAAAGGCGGTGAAAGGAAGCGCTGAAACCTGGGAGCCGTCCAGCCCCTCCGCAAAAGAGCCCGTGGGAAGTGTGCGCGCAGAGGAGCGGGGATTTCGGGGATGCTGGAGAGCCGAAACCCTCCATCCCTCCTCCCGCAACATCTGCGCTCCGTGCCCAGCCTCGTGGCTGCCTTTCCGGGGAAGCCTGGCTGCTGCGCCTCGCTAGACGCCGCTCGATCCAAAAAGCAAACAAACGGCCTCAGCTCGCAGGGCTCCGGAGCCCGCTGCCTGCAGCTGCTTCCAAAACAAACGAGCGTGTTGTTCCGAGCCGAGCCGGCGCTGAAACCGGCCCCGGCTCTCTCCCACCCTCGCACAGATGCTCCCACACCTGCTCCAGACCCGGGCGCGCACCCCAAAACGCCGATCCCACCCCTCCCCGCACCCCGTTTGCCCCACGGGCACCCCGCAAACCCCCTCCGGGGCCGCCTCCAGCCCCGCAGCGCCCCGGCGGAGCCCAGCGCCCTCCGGGGACCGGCTCACCTGGTAGGAGCGCGGCTGCCAGGATGCAAACTCCGATAGTCCACCACGATGCACGGCAACTTGTCTGCAGCCGTGAAGCCATGAGAGTTCCTTAAGAGCGATGGGCAGGGGTCGGTCTGGCAGCGCCGCGGGGCCCCCCCACCCTCCCAGCCCCCGGTGATGCTCAGGTC
>VYXD01006149.1:175009-186861 GCA_013397195.1 Hylia prasina
GGATGGATGGATGGATGGATGGATGGATGGATGGATGGTGGGCACAGAGATGGATGGATGGATGGATGGATGGATGGATGGATGGATGGATGGTGGGCACACATCCCTGCCGCTCCCCAGGGCCGCTCCGCACGTGCCCGCACCCCGGCTGCGAGCAGCAGAAAATGCCTCCGAGGGGGTGTCAGACACGGTTACAGTGAAACACGATATTTATAACAAAGTGTGGGGGAAGGTGTCACATCACATTACGCTGATGCTCCGGCGCCCGAGACGCGGGGCCGGCGCTGGGAGCGGGGATGTGGGGAGGGCCAGCAGGCTCGGGAGGAGTTGGCTCTGCCAACGCTGATTCCTTGCTGGAGTCCAGCCCGAGCAGGGTTTTCCCCGGGGCAGGAGAGCGGGGCAGGTCTCTCGTGGGTGCTGGAATCGCCTGGTGGTGCCACTCGGCTCTGGGAGCCGCCGTGCCTGGCCCTGCTCTGCTTTCCCGTGGGGAAAAATAAACTCCAGGTATCCGCAGTGACCTTAAACTGTGCTCCATTGTAGCTTTTCTGCATGGGCATATCCCACTCGCTTGTGCCAGCTGCCTTAGGAGCGCAGCCTTGCTGATAAACCTCGCCTTACCAAGCTGAGATTAAGCACTGTAATCGTTTGAATAAACAGCTCTTTGGAGAAAGCTGTGTCCCTGCACGCAGCTGGGATTGCACAACTCCCTCCCTGGACTGAGGGACGCTGAGACTGCCCAGCTCTTCCCAAAGAAGCCAAGGGCCAAGTCTCAGAGCTGCAGTTTCCCTGGATCCTACATGGAAATTGTGCGGAGAGTGGTGGGAGCTCCTACACACACACACGAGCTTATTTCTGTGCATTCATCTCCTGCTCCTTCCCCCTGCCCTGGCAACGGCACAGCGAGACACGGGCGCAGTGCATCCCAGCCTTCTCTGGGGGCTGATTGCCCGGGAAGAGCTTTGGGCAGCTGCCTTTCCCCCCTGCTCAGACACGGGAGCACCTCCTGAGGGAGCAGCCAGCACAGGGGCAGGCAGAGCTGCTGCTCCCCCCGTGCAGGTCTGGTGGCAGCTACGGGCTGTCCCCACAGCTGGGTGCTGTCCCCAGGCTGCGGGGATGTGCAGCTCAGCCCTCCCACCCCTCTCTGCTCTGCAGTGCCCTGTGACTGACTCAAATCCAGCCCCGCTGCCCCCCAGTCCCTCGGGGGCCAGCTCAGCCTCTGCCCAGCCCAGCCCAGCCCAGCTCTTCCCCCTGTTTCTCCCCCCATGCAGTTTCCTTTCCGGGGACTCAGCTGCTCGGTGCCTGCAGGGATCCACGTCCTCTCCCAGGGTGGTTTGAGGTCACTTTGAGCATCGCAGCTCTGTCCAGAAGTGGAGACCTCATCACTGCTGGCGTGTCGGTGCCAGCTTTGATTCTCCTGGGAGTGCCACTGGCTGCTCTCGCTGGAGTGCCAGCGTGGCTCGGGGTGACCTTGGCCCCCTCGCCTGCCCTTCTGAGGCTGCATCCAAGTGCCTGCAGCCCTGCAGCCGCAGTGCCGGGCTGGGGATGGCAGTGGTGGCTGCAGGAGGGAGGCTGGGCTCTCCCAGGGAGGGAACATTCCCTGGGAAGGGCACCGGCTCCTGCCCGCTGTGCAAGGAGAAAGCAAATATTAATTTTCCCAGGGAAAGGCACGCCTGACCTCAGCCCTAGGCTGAGCCAACCCTGAACTCTGTCGGGTTCCACTGGTGATGATCAGCAGGCAGAGGTGACATCAGCAGGCAGAGGTGACATCAGCACACTGATGAGAGATGTCCCCGTTATCACTCAAGGCTGGGCTCCTTCACTGCAGGCATGAGAAAAGAGGGATAAGAGCAAGGCTGGCATTTAAACCCCAGAGGGAAAAGGCTGGAGCGCCATGGCAGGTGTGGTCTGTGGTTAGTGGTAAATTTTGGCTGCTTTGGGGAGGGAAAGGTGCTGGGACTGTTCAGGGAGAGGTTTTCAGGAGGTTGTAGACTGTGTGATATTGTGTAGGGGTGTGCTGGGTGCATTTTACTTGTATTATATGGTCTGGACAACACATCCCTGTTATTCCCATGATCTGTGTGGTCTGGACAACACATCCCTGTTATTCCCATGATCTGTATGGTCTGGACAACACATCCCTATTATTCCCATGATCTGTGTGGTCTGGACAACACATCCCTGTTATTCCCATGATCTGTATGATCTGGATAACAACCCCTGGTGTTTCCAGAAAAGGAGTGCACAGGTGAGGATGCCCAAGTGTGACAACGCAGGGAAATCCATCCGCACAGAGAACATTTCCCAGCGGGATCACAGAGGGACAGAAGGTTCAAGCAGAGCCCTGCTGGCTCCCTGCACACCCCACAGCCCGGGTGACACGTGTGGTGATGGTGACTGAGCACAGACGTCACCTCTGAGGAGGCCTGGCACTGTGTGTCACCGCGTGTCACCGCAGAGCTGACACGCCACGCCTGAGTCACAGCGCTGGGTCCCCATGTGGGGGTGACAGTGGGGGACACGTGTGGGTCCTGGGGGACACTGGGTGTCCCTGTGCCAGCCCTGCCCTGCCCACGGCCGTGGCACAGGGCCAGGGCACCTCCACCCGTGGATGCGGCCGCAGCCCCGCTCCCTGCACGGCTGAAAGGAGGTCGTCCTCGTCCCCCTCCTGCAGTGACTAAGGCAGCCTGGCATTTACCCAGGGTTTATTTGGACGCTCCACAGCCAGCTGAACGCATTTTTTTTCATTTGCTTTTTGTCTGACTTCATGCCCTTTTGGTGATTGCTTATAAACTCGGCGTGGAGAAGGGACCAGCTCTGGCTGCTTCCAGGGGAAGGAGGCTGGGGCAGCATCCAGGCACACCAAGAGGGAAGGAAGCTGAGAGAGAGAAAAACAACCCACCCTCATGAATTATCTGTCCTGGAAACAGCGTGTTCTCTTTACAATTCCCTTTGACTGTTTAGGGCAAGATTTATCCTCTCCTTTTCTCTGACAGCAGAGTTTGCAGTTCTCCTGCTAAGTTTGGGCCAGCCTGGATTAACTGTGCATCCTCAGTGTCTGATTAGCTCTATTTGCTGTGTTTTTATTGACCTATGCAAGAGGAAAATCTAGGTCAGGCCGGGCTGATGAGGCTGGAGCTGGCTCTGTAATATAAATCAGTACAAACGAGGCCATCCAGCCGCTGAGCCATCAAATCACGCTCCGGGGTGGGTCGCCTCCAAAGTGTCCAGGGGACATAATTAGGAACTTTCCCAAGCTGTCAATCAGACAGGGAGCCTGTTTTGGAGGTGGAGGGAGGGGAGGGGTTTTTTTTAGGAGCTGCTCCTTGTTTCTGGGTGAGGTGCATTTTATCAGTGAGCGGCTGAGGCGCAGTGATGGCTGCAAATAGAAACGGCCCCTGCCTGGCTGTGACTCCGTGTTTCTGTGCACAGAGGAGGGATGGAGACAGCTGAAGGAAGCCTGCAGGGCTGAAATGAGTTTTTCTACGGAAGCAGGAGGGGAGGGCAGAATCTTTTACCCAGCTCCCTCGCTCACAGACCTTATTGATGGCTTTTGCCACGCACAGCCGAGGGGGAGGCTGTGTGCTTCTGGCAGTCCTGAATCTCCTCTAAGATTGCCACTCCTGGTTTGGGTGGACCAGAGCAGGGACCAGCCTGTGACCCGACCTGCAGCTGTGTTAGTCACCCTGCTCTGGGGGGAGAGAGCAGGCAGCGATGTCTGCGACAGGCTGATTTCACAAACCCCCTCCGCCGCTGGAAAGGCTCTTTGCAGGGAGACAAAGGTGTCTGGTGCTGGAAGTTTCCAGGCTGGGGAGCAGGGAGCAGCCTCAGCTGGTGCTGTCTGGGGTGTGTGATGTGCTGGGAGTGCGATGTCACACAGCATTAGCTTCACTTTCAGCAGGGCCGAGGCGCAGGGACGGCGCTGGGGACCAAAAGCCACCCTGGGAGGGGACAGGGGAGCAGCACGGCCACGCACGGGGGACACACCCCAAAGGGGGCACCCAGAGAGGGGCTGCTGCGGGCACAGAGGGCAGGGCAGCCTCTCCCTGCTGCCAGGGCTCCCCCGGGGCTGTCAGAAGGCGCTGCTGGCCGGGCTCAGCTCGGCAGAGCAGCCGGCACAGGAGGCGAGCTCAGGTCAGCGTCACGTTGTGCTGCCAAGAGCCACACATGTGATGGCCTGGCAGCGCCCTGGCCGCGGGGAGGTGGCCCTGGAGGAGGTCACCTGCCTGGGGGAGCTGCCTGGGATGTGCTTTTGGAGGAGCGACGGCCTGGGCAGAGCCGTGCAGGGGGAGCTCAGCCCTGGGAGCAGGGCAGGGAGCGCTCAGAGCAGAGCTCCTGCTGCCTGTGGCGGTCTCACAGATGCCAGGCCTCAGTGAACCCGCAGCCCTCCCCCACCTGGGAGGGCTCTGGAGGGATTTTGGAACGTGTGGAGCAGCAGCACCTTCAGTGGGAGTGTCAGGAAATGCTCTTTTAGGAACAGGGGGAACCCAGCAGCGTTTGTACAGCTCCACACCAGGTGCAGCAGGCGTCCCGTGCTCTTCCTCTGGGGAAAACCTGGTCAGGAAAACAAGAGGAACACCAGCTTTGATGGAGAGAAAGAGAGAGAGACCTGCTGGAGATGCAGGGCACCCTCCGCTGACCCCCTTCAGCCGAGTCCACTTCCCAGGAGATGCCCGGGTGAGGCTGGTGGGATCCGGGGCAGCCCCCGGAGCTGCGTGTCCTGCGGAGCCCCCCGAGGCATTGGCATTCCCTGCACACGCTGCTCCTGCCCCTCCTGCTTTATGGCTGTGATTTACCGACGTCACAGGCGCCGCATCACGGAATCGAATTTACGGGAGGCTGAATTTATGATGAGAGGAATTAACCCTTCGCCGCTCTGTGCCTCCCCCAGCCCCTTCCCTGTGCTCTGCTCTGCAGCGCCCTGCCAGAGAGAGCCCGATTCCTGCGGATAGCTGCTCCCCTGGAATGGAGGGATCAGGGAAAGGGTCCCACGGGAATCTGGGCATCCAAGGTTCCCGGGCTCTGCCCACAGACCTGCAAGCTGGCACTCCATCAGGCTCCTGTCTGCCCGTTCCGTGTTAACAGCCCTCTCCATAATGATGTATTCCCACTTCTGGGTGATTTCCAAAGCATTCCCAGCAGGTATTTCTCAGCCTCGCCATCCCCTGTCCCTCCCCTCCGAATTTCGCCCTCTCTCCAGCTGAATTATTGGATAAACTACAAGACACAGAAGCCAAACAAAGAAGGAAGGGGAGCAGAAACGAGAGGCAATTTACAGGTCACAAGCCAAACTCGCTCCAGGACTGAGCTTGTGGCTGGGGGTGTTGGAATTACTCCATCCTCAGGAGCTAATTTGGGACGTCCTCCGCTCCCTGCCTGGGGAGGAAATTGCTCCAGTAGAGCAGGCACTTGTCTGTGACAGATCTCTTGTAAACAGCATAATAGCTGCGTGTCAGACAGCCCAAGACATCTTTATCAGGTGCTCTGCCAGAGCCCCGGGGGAAGCTGGAGGACAGAGCGTGGTCAGCAGGGATTTTTGAGGCACAGGCTGGCCGAGATTCCGGAGCTCTGGCTGAGCCAAGGGCTGTTAATGAAAAAGGAGGTCTGTGTTGTACCTGCACACAGCAGAGCAGCTTTGCTCAGGTATTCTCATTAAGGAAAAGATGATATCAAAACTGGGGCAGGTAGGAGAGCAGGATGGAGAGAGGATTTCCTGCTCTGGGGGAAGGTCAAAGCCTTTTTTTTTTTCCCCATATGAAAATCCCGGCATTTTTCATCCATCATCAAACCCCATTTTTATCCAGGCTTGATCACAATGGTTCATTTGGGCCTTTTGATATTTTTCCTGCTCCTGTACATGTGTTCAGCACCCTTCCCTTCAAACCTACAAAATCTGAGTTTCAAATCTGGAACCAAAGTGCTGCTTGTGTTTCTTTTTCTCTGGGATTGCAGTTGAGTGAGGGGAATCTGTCTTGTTTTCAAATGAACCTTTTGGGACTTCTCTTTCTGCTGGAGGCTGAAACCAGAACAATTTCCGTGGGCATCAGCATTCCTCTGGTGATGTGATTTTTTTGCTCTCTTCTTCCAGCCTCTGAAAACCCCCACAGCCCTGTGCCTGTGAGTCCACCCATCCATCCATTCATCCATCTCCCCATTCCCATCCTTCCCTGCATTCCAGAGCAGCCCTGAGCTGCAGAAATCCTGCTCGAGGTGCAGAAACTGCAGCAGCAGAAGGAGCCTTTCCAGCGAATAAGTCTGTTTATTGATATTTTATTATGCTGTTTAGCAGGACCCTGGTGCCTGTAATAAAGCACTAAGGAAGTGTAGCAGCACATTCTCATTGATCCCCTTCAGTGCTGTGATATTTCTGGGAGGACCAGGGACAAAGAAAAGGGATAATTTTGCTCCCCTCCCCTGCGCTGAGTTGCTGATGGCAAAATGCCCTGGGAGCCTGAGGATTAGTTAGATTTAACGTGACTCCCAAGCGGATAATCACGAACCACATGGTAAAAAGGAAAAGCTGTGGGGCTTTTTGATCTGTAGAAATGCACACCGAGGGATCTGGAGATATCCCTGGCGACTCAGGAGAGCTCAGATCTGCCCAGCCTGGATTTCCTGGCTGAGGATGGTCCCGGGAAGGGCTGGGCTGGAAATCCCTCTGTGTGATGGGAGTGTTGGAGGTTTTGTCTGCTCTGGGGGCTGTGGCTGCAGCCTGGCTGGGTTTCAACCCCCTGAGCTCTGTACCTGGCAGGCAAATGTCCCTCTGTCCCCCAGGAACGCTGGAAATTTATCTGCCACCAAAACTGGGGAAAAAAAAACAAACCCTGCCCTCAACTGGAATTTACCTGGCACCAAAACAGGGAAAGAAACTTTTAGGTCAGAGCTCAGGGAAAGCTTTAATGCATCCAACTTCATGTTTGAGACCTGTCTGTGTCCTCCTCCTCCTCCTGGGCAGTGCTTTAGGAGCAAAACCTGCTCCCAGGTGAGCTCCAAAGGGCAGCTTTTATTCCTGCATCCCTCCTGGAGCTGCTGGGGAAGAGCTCAGAGCCTCTGCCATCCGTATGCAGGCACATAATTCTGTCTGGAATGCAGGTTTTATTCTTGTAAACATTGTATTTATTATTAAAAGAATACATATATATGGGCTGGCGGATTCATATTGCACACACACACACAAAAGAAGTCATAAAGCTCCCACTAAAGAGGCAGGAAAATGCTGTGAGGAGAACAAAGCAGGAATTTATCACTGGGTTTGGGCAATCTCAAAGCCAGGCATGGCGTTTTAAATAAAATATACAGTGCTCTTTTCACCACAAATGTACCCTCAATCAGGGAAAAAAATACAAATAATTTGAGATCTGATCCAGTCCTCAATCAGGGTGTGACTCATGCTCAGGAATCAGAGAAATAAAAAATGGGGGCAATTTCTAAATCACTCTGGTCTCCAAATGCTGGATCTTCAAGTGCTGTTGGAGGGAGGAGCTTTGGGAAGGAGCAGAGGAATTTGGAATGCCTCAAATTTCGAGGTTTAATCCCAGTTTTCTTAAATTCCAGCGCCCCACAAATGAAAGCAGCCAATATTGCTCATCTTCTCTGAACAATTTCACCAAGTTCCCCACACAAAACCTCTTATCTTTATGGGATGATTTAACTCTTGCAGGCTGAAAAATTCCAGGATGGGTTTAAACCAAGAATTTCATGCCTGAGGTCCTTTTAAAGGATCTTTCAGAGGGATTAAGGAGAGCAAAGCTCACTAATATCAGGCTTTAATTTGCCACGCTGGCTCCACACTGCTGCTGCTGGATTTGTGGGGCCTGCAAATGAAGGTGAGAGCTTTGTAGCCCCTAAAACCACGGTGGCAGTGACTTGTGGAGATCCTGACAGGGTGTAAAATCCCTGGCTGCGGGAATTTCAGCTCAGTTTTAAAATCCTGACCGGACAGAACCCAGCCCTGTGTGCCAGAACCTCCCAAGGATGCCGCAGTGCAGAATTATTTGGTGCCTTCATGCAGCTGATACTCTTTCAGAGCTATTTAAGTCCAGCTTAACTTGTTCTTGATCCCTTAATTGTATCATTAGGAGCATTTCCAAATCAGTTCTGTAAAATATCTCGCTCCTGAGTCTGAGGAGAGCCATTATCCAAGTTCTGATCCATTTCCCTGATAAGACTGATTAAGTTTTAGCGAGGCACTGCTTCCTGTGGATGCTGAGGAGAGGGCCTGTGACAACCTCTCCAGGTGACATTCAGGTGCTGCTCTGTGGGGTTTGGAACACTCTGGGGGTGTCCAAAAGCCTGGTGGGGGTAACTCATGCTTTGTATAGGTAATATTGGGGGGTTTATCTCAATTCTACCCCGTGGCTGAGGGTGCTGTGCAGGTATTGGGATTTTGAGAGAGACAGAACCACAGAGGGATGTCTTTGAGCGTGATTTATTGCTCTTCCACACTCTCATGAAGGAGTGAGAACATCCTCACTGCACAAGCCAGAAATCCGTGGTCAGTGGTCACAAGACCACAGGTCACAAAGTCGTTTTAAAGGTTAATTAGCCAGTAAACTAATGCCACCGAGATTGTTCCTACTTTCACACCAATCCCGAATTAATTTGTCTTACACGTTTTTGCTGCAATGCCGACCTTTTTAACCAATCATCTCAGGACACACAAGCCTACAGAATTACACCTTAAAACTTTTACTGTTTTATTATTTCTTCAAAACCTTGAAACTTTCCACTGCCTACCTTCACATGCTTCTGTCTAAACTACAAACCCACGTCCTCGCTTATGGCCTCTCCATCTGGAAGCCTTTTCCAAGGTCTCAGGTGTTCATTTCCTAGTCTGGGCCTGCCTGCACGGGATTTTGAGAGTTTTCTGTGCCTCGATTTCCCCGCTGCAGGGAGGAGCTGCAGGAATGTCATTCCATGCCTCGTACAGCTGGGGGCTCAGCAGGACCGACAGCTCTGCCCTGCTGACCAGGGCACCCCATCCTTCGGTGTAAGGGAGGCTGTGGGTCGGGCAAAGCTCGAATTTGTGTTCTTCATTAGCATTAGCAAAGGTCCTGAAGCGAATAAAGAGGTGCCAGGTCATCCTTGTGTTGTGTCTTTATCTCATCCCTTAGACGATCTACAAATGTCACATCCAGCTCTGATGTCCCTTGTTTTATTGCAGCGTGTACCGGCACGGCCAGGAGCTCGCCCTCACCCCGGCTCCTTCCCCCGTGCTGGGGGACAAAATATTCTCCTCCTTAAAAATAAAGGGGCGGCTCGGAGGGAGAATTTTGTTGCTGGTTGAGTTTTTTAGGGAAGCTCAGCGGGACTTCTGAGAGGAGCAAGGTGTGTTCAACCTGCTCTCCCCGTGTGTGGGACTGCTGTGCTCCTCTCATCACTTTGTTGTCCCCTTTCCTTGCAGAAGAAAGAATTCCCTGAGGTCTGATGTTCCCACAAGTCTCAGAACATCCTGATTTTTTTTTTCTTCAGTATTTTTTTGTTGTTGTTGTTGTTTTGCTGGGATAAGGTGGCACCTCTCAGCATCCGTAAACACCTGGAGCTTAACTGGGCATTTGTGGAGTTTGGGGAGAACAAACTCATCATCAGTAGAAGGAAATTTGCTACTCCTGGAGAAAATTCTGAGGATTCAGCAAAGTGGAAATCAAAATAACAATTAAAAAAAAAAAAAGAGGAAAAACGCCCTTCCAGACTGCTTCCACTGGGAGCTGTGTTTTGTTTTGGATCCAGTGTAGATCCCAACAAACTCCAGCCTGGAAAGAGTCGCCAGATCACAAACTGGGAGCACGGCATCCTCTGTCTGCAAGAGAATTTCAGCTTTCTGCCATTTCCTGCCTTCAGACATCCCCTGTGTGCTCAGCCAGCAGTGGGGAATGCCCCGGGGTGGTGATCCCTGGTTCTCAGGGACTTTTGCTGCTGGGCTGGGGAGAGTCTGTGCCCAGCCACGGAGCCTGGGCTGTTCTGGCTCCTGCAGGGATGGACTGAGCAGGTGAGGGGCTCTCTGAGCTGCCTGGTGCCTCCGATCTCTCCGGAGGAGCAGCTGAGGTCAGCCCGAGTTCATTACTCTGCCAGGAGTTTATGATTTCTTTGTTATGGAGATTCAATACAGATTGATTTTAAAATAAAACCTTTTTTTTTTTCTTTTTTTTTTTTTTTTTAAGGGGCCCCCAATTTAATAAATTCACTTTATTGTTCGGGCTTTGATGTTATTTTCCACGTGATCAGCATAAAGCTTTTCCCTCGGTTCCCCCACCACAGGTTTTTAGACCTTGAGGCCCTTCCCTCCCTCTCTCCTGATCAAAAGCTGGGCACAGACTAAAGCTCAGCTGAGGCTCAGGTCTAAGGGCCAGTTTTGAAGCCGGAATTCAGGAATTCAGCCAGCCCAAGTCACTTTTTAACCCAAGCCCGCATTTCGCCAGGTATTTTCGGTTGGGATCAAGGAATTCCAAGCCTTTTTAATGAGCATTAACAGATGGGAAATTTCAAGTGCCTGAGCGTTTTGCATCATGGTGCCATTTCCACAATAATTGGGGCCCTTCCCCAGGGATGTCTGGGAATCAGCTTGGCACAGGGGGATCTTTTAAAGGAAACTTAAACCACTTTGCAAACCTAAACGTGTTGTGAAACAGGAACTTCTCCCAGACTTAAACACAGAAATCCATCAGAGCTCCACTGGCAAAGGGAGCTGGGCAGGGATTTGGGAATTCTGGAGGAAAACTGGCAGGAGCACAGGCACAAGGGTTGTCCCAGGCAGGTTCAGGTGAAAGCAGTGGTGGGAGTAGTCCTTGGCCAGCCTGATCCCATAAACTGGGACAATTCCATTTTAAGGTTTCGCCTCACGCTTTTCCTTGGGAAAATATTTCCTTCCCATCCTCTGTCAATTTATTCCGTCAGTTAAATTTATATAAATTTATTCTGTCAATTAAAAATTCACCTACAGCTGCTACCAACCCTCTGGGCCTTGATTTGCCTTGGATCAAGTGGTTTTGGTGGTAACTAAACCACTTTTAGGGGTTCTTTCCCCAGATGTTTCAGCTAAAGCCAACGTCCCCGAATCCCTGTCACCACCTCTGCAGATTTATTGAGCAGCTCAAGCCCCTACTCAATTTTTGGGATGTTCTGCTTCAGCTTTTAGTTGTTTTTTTTGTTTGTTTGGGGTTTTTTTATTGATGCATTTTGAGTTTGCAGTTGCACCTTGCTCTGGCTGTGGGCGCCGGGTGACTTTTCCATCTGCTCTGCTCTGCCTCCCTCGACCTCAGAGCTGCAGGATAAGGTGGGAAAACTTTCTGTTGCTGCTTTTTGTGCTCCTCCCTCCAGCCTGGAGCGCCGGGGGCAGGAGGAGAAATCTCTCTGGGGAAGATGAGTGTGTTTTAAAGAGCAGTGATATCTGTCAATGAGACAGCAGCTGCTCCGTAATTCATTCCCAGCTCTGCCTCCTCCTCCTCCTCCTGGCCCAGAAATGTCCACGCTGCACTTTTCTCTCTCTCGGGTTGTTTATTGAGGTGGGTTTTTTTTTTTAATGCTTTCAGTGTGTCTAGGGGCTGCATTGAGGAAAGGACAAAGAAAATTAGGGAGAGCTCGGCGTCTGTGCAGCCCCTCCCTGGATTTGTCAGCGGTGGATGAGTTAATTTTACCCAGGTTGGGCCAGGGGGAGGTTTAAGGAGCAGCTAAAAACCCACCCAGGAGAGCCCATCTGTTAATTTGGCATTTGCAGCCCGTGCCTGTGCTGCCCAGGAAGGTCAGAGAGCTGCGGGGCACTCAGGGTGTCCCAGAGCAGCTTTTGGGAGGTGCTGGAAGCAGCCAGGCTGGCACAGGGGAGGAAATCGGTGCCTTTTGTCGCGTGTAAAACGTTAAAA
>VYXD01006149.1:189158-238259 GCA_013397195.1 Hylia prasina
CAATAAAAGAAAGGAAAGAAAAGCAGGAATAGACAAAAAAGACAGAGAGATTTACTCGAGTCATCAAGTGGAATGGAAGCTGACAGGTTTCCTAATGTTACATGCCCAGAACAAAAAGGATTCCTCACTCTGCTCCTCTCTCAGTGCTTGAGAATCCTTCGTGCTGTTCACCAGGAGCCTCAGCTCCAGGATTCCCCGCTAATTCCTTCAAAAATGAGATGCTCCCTGGCCTGGCAAGAATTACTCTGCAGATCAAAGGCGGGCAGGAGTGAATTGTTGGGATCTTTTCCCGGTTTTGTCACTGGATGTGCCCAAATTCCCCCAGGCAAACCGATTCTTTTGGGTTTTTTCCAGAGTTTGTTTGTTTGTTTGCTTTTCGTTTTTTTTTAATCCTTGCTGTGAGGCAGGAGTAGAGACAGCTTTGGGAAGGGTCAGGGTTTAAAACTGCTGGAAAAATCCCTGTTGGGAAGGGACCTTTCTGATGATCCAATTCACCACAAATTTCAGCCTAATTCAGCATTTTCCCTGCGCTGTTTGCAGGTCCCAACCATCTCCACTCAGCTGGGAGCTGCAAATCCAGGGATAAACCTTGGTTTGGGCTTCCCAGTCCAGCAGCTGGAGCTGGTTTTCCTGGTGCTGAGGTTGTGTGGGACTGGTGGGGTGTCCCTCCAGCCCTGGGGAAGGGAAATTGCAAAAGAAAATAAAATCAAATTACATCAGGAGAGGTCCAGGGTTGTCTCCTGTGGTTCTGACAAAGCCTCCATGGATATCTTGGCTGGAATCTCCCGGTGAAAAGCTCATGGATTAAACAGGGAATTTGGGTCTGGGTGTGCCCCAGAGGGGGGTTTTGGGACTGCTTGGTGTCTGGGAGGGCTTGGTGACAAAAACCTCCACCCTTGGGGGGCTCAGATGGATGTTTTTTCCACAGGATCATCCTGAAGTTTGCTTCATCCACCTCCTGGATGTGCTGGGCGTTGATACAGAGCCCCAGGAACCCTTCCTCTCCACCAGAATCCCACCGAACAATTGAATTCCCACACCCCGCTGGGGCAGGATGGCAAAAATCAACTCTAAAAGCCAGGGCAGGTCCATAGCTGTGTGTCAGAGCCACAGGCTGTTTGTTTTTCGTGGCAGAGCTGTTTGATTTGGCTGAGGGAGGGACCTGCCACTGTCACTTTGGACACAGAACGTAATTCCCAGTGGGATCTGCTCACACAGCTCATGCCCTCCGAGGTTGGCAGAGTGCAGTTTATCCTCCCTGCCAGCCAAAGCTGGGTTGGGAATCAGTAGAATCAGCAGAATCCCTTGTCCCAGGAAACTCTGGGTCTGGTTTTATGCCTTGAACTTCTCCAGAGTGAGATGCAATCCCTGTCAGTGCTGACAGCTACAGCTTCCCATGCTGGCTGGGAAAATCTGCAGGAACAAACCGCTGGTGCATGTCCTTCCCCGAGCCTGGCGTGGCTCTCCTGTCATGTTTTCCCCCAGTACTTGATGATGTCTCTGCTCTAAGTCAGATCAGCTCCAGGGACAGAGCACACGGAGCTACAACTTTCCTTCCCTCAGCCCTGAGTGTTGAATTTGCTCCCGACTCTGCTTGAGCAATTTTTTTGAGAGCTCAGTTTATATTTGCCTATGCAAATCAGCTGAGCAAATGTGCTGAGGAGCTCCAAAGATAGATCAGGACGTTTCAGCACATGCTTAACCCAAAGGAAAATCATCCCAGGCCATTTTAACCCTTCCTCCTTCACTGATTTGGGGCTTTTTTTTTGGCAGGGAGCGGCTGCCCCACCCCTTGTGAGCCCGTGGTGTGGCTGCTGTGCACACACACACAGTGTAGTCAGAATTCAGTTGTCTTTCGTGTCCTTTTATTGGAGAACAAGCAGTTCCAGGAGCTGCAGGAGTCACAGCCAGCTTTCCTTCAGCCCTGTGATTTATGGTGGAATCTCTGGTGCCTCGTAAAATCCTGCTCTTCTGAGGCTCTGGGCATGGTTGGGGAGTTGATAAAAATCCTCTTCCCTCTGGGTGCTCTCAGCTGTTGCCTTTTCTTTAGGGGCAAGGAAAGAATTTGACCTTTTTCCTTGAATTCCCGCCAGCACTTATAAAACCGCAAAAAAAAAAAAAAAAAGGGGAATTTTCCTTGAAACTGGTGGATGGCTGAAATGGGTTCCAGCATCTCCTGAAGAATTCTGGTTTCCTAATTCCCTGCAAGGGGGGGGGAAGGAGCTGCTTGTCATTCAGTGGGGCTGGCAAGCAGCTCCTGCAGAATAAGCTGTTCAGCCGGAAACATTCCGGAATAGCACGGCCACACTCCTCTGGAACACAAGTGACTTCACTGGAGAGTAATTACTCCACTTTGGAAGAATGCTAATTACTTTGGAGAGGGTTTTTATTCTGGAATAAAGACCTGCTGTCGCCGTGTCCTTTGGGAGGCGTCAGGGAATCGTTTCTCCACTCCAGATGTTTTCCTCTTGGAGATGAGGGCTGAGAAGGCAGGGGCTGAGCCTGGCGAGGGAAACAGGGTTTCAGGGCTGTTTTATGGCAGGCTTGATTTAACCTCAGAGCATGTGGAAGACAACACAGCTTCTCAGAGCTGTTTTTAGCTGAGTTTCCTCAAGAAATGAGCCTTACATAAGCAGTGTCTGTGTCCATAACTTCTGCACCATTAGCTCGCTCCAGCCGTGTTTAGCACAGCACGGGAGGGGTCAGGGGTTGGGGCTGCACGTGTTTGGGTGCTCAGGGAGATCCTGTGCTGAGGGAGAGGCTGCAGGACGTCCTCATCCTGATAAAACATGGAATTACCTGTGCAATGGGATGGCTGAACACGCTTCTCTCCGGAAGGAAAGCTCTCAAATGGCAAAGCTCATCACACCACAGCCCCAGAACTGATTTCTATGTCCACAGTTTTATTCGTGGTGGGTTAAATCTTCAGCAGCCCCACAGACTCTTCTCTCAGACTGAGCTGGAGCCAGCTCTGAGGAGGAAGAGCTGCTGCTCATCCTCTCCTCTTCCCATTTTGCTGTCCCAGCCCTGACTCTCTGGAAGCCAGAACATTTCCCACTTGGGATTGCTCTCTTGTAGATCTGCAAAAGGGGCAGAGAGCTGTGCAGCAGGTGCCCCCAGACAGAGTCAGATGGCAGCTCGGGGTGGTTGTGCTGGTTCTGCAAATGTTTTGCTGTGCTTGCAGCCAAAAGCAATCTCACTTTGCCAGACAGTGGGATCTAAACCCTCTCCCCTCCGCTCTGCACTGGATGGAAGGCGAGGGACAGCTCCTGTTCCTCTGGATTGTCCAAATTCATTGCCCAAATTAACGTTTTGGGTGCAGATTTAGTGTTTTTCACACCACTGCGTGAGGGAGGCAGCTCCTCTGGGTGTGCTCACCTGGGCTGGAAGGGAGAGAACAGGTGAGGGAAGTTCTGAGTCTGCTCTGGGATGGGGATTGCTCCTCACCTCCTCCTCTGGGTTAGCTCAGCATCATGTGCTCACATTACACCTTCCCCTGGTTTTTGGGCATTTGAATGAGTTATCCTCGAGCAGAACATGGATCCGTCTGCTGTGACTCTGCAGAACAGCACCAAGGGAGAAGAGAATACTGGAAAATGGGGAAACCATCCCTGCTGTGGCATGGGGAGCACTCCTTGGCACGGTGTGCACCCAGAGTGGAGTGGTCTGGGGGAAAAGGGCCCATTTTAGTGTCCCATCGCCCTTCTCTGGGAAACCCCAGCTCACCTGAGGTTTGTCCTCCTGCCGAGGGGGAGTTCAGCTCTCTTTGCTCCTGACTGTGCCACAGCAGAGTCAAATTTGGGGCAGAGGGACCTGATTGCCCCAGGGCACAGCCAGGTCACCCTGTGCCCAGCCAGAGCAGGGCGGGTGACACCCCCTGTCCTATTCCAGCCCTGCCAGGTGCCAGGACAGCCGTGCCAAAGGGCTCTTGGAGGTGCCAGAGTGACCCTGCCCCGTCCCCAGTGTCCCCTCTGGTCCCTGCTGGTGCCTGGTGACAGCCAAACTCCTGCTGGAAGGGCTGGCACCTTCCCTGGCTCTGGGACGTGTTCCCAGATCCAGGCACAGCAGGGAGGAGTTTTTGTTTGTTTGTTTTTTTGCATGTGTCAACATTAGAAAGCAAAAAGCAGACAGGGAAACGTTGAAGAATCTCTCTCCCAGCCCAGCTCTTGTGCTTTTATTTGTCAACACTTATTTTTGTTTCCTGACACGAAGTGGAAACATTTGGTCAGTGTTTTGGCTCCTGTCCCTGCTGTTTTCCCTGTCTCCTGCAGTGTCACTTGGAAGGACATTCCAGGCTTTTTTTTTTGTCATTTCTGTCAGGCATGAAGCTGTAAAATATTTGGGTGGGGGGATGACAGTGTTTTAATCCCAGGAGATGTTTTTTTCCTGGCTCCAGGGCTGCCCTTTGGGCGAGGGAATGTTCTCAAAACCTTCTGCAGAGCTGCCAAACTCGTGATCATTTACCTTAGCAAATGATGGCACACAGAGTTGGACAGAAGCAAAAATAATTTGGCTGAGCTGATGCTCAATGGTCCAAGTCTTAGTTGGAGTCTTAATAATTTTAATGCAATTACCCTCACAATTATGGTCAGATAAATCAATGCTCAGAGATCAGGGGAATCTTGAATTTCTGTTTGTTCTTTGTCCCCATCTCTGCATCTGGATAAAACAGGACAGTGGATCAGAGGGAACAGGGACCAGCACAGCCTGTTAAACCCCAAATTAAGATTTTGGATTCACCATTTCCATCACTTATTGGACTGATGAGCAGAAATATCCTGCAATCATTGCTTAATAAAGGAATTCCAGTTTTTAACATCAAAGATTTGCCCCCTGTGTTGTGAATTGTGCCACCTCTTCTGCTTTTGACCTTGAGCAAACACTGACTTCCCTCAACTCCAGTTTCCCCATCCCTGAGTGGGGAATCTGGATCCCTCTGCACCTGCCAGAGCTCAGATCCAGTTTTCTAATGGCTCTCTATACACTGGTGTAAAGAGCATTGCAAAAAATTTGTCTAAAACATTGCTGTTTTCTTAATATACGTGTGTTTTCCTCCAAAAAGCCCTGTTGTTCTGTAAATACATAAAATAACATAAATACATCCCAAAAGGATCTCCCTGGCACGGAGACTTTTAGCTGAACACACGAGCAGGTGACAAAGCCACAAACCCAAATCCTGGGCACCACACCTGCATTTCCTGCAGTACACCTGGCCTGGAACCGAGGTGGGAAACGAAGAGTTGGAGGTGAAGCCTCTCCCAGCTCCACACCCAGTGAGCAGAACATTCCAGAGCATCAAAATCCCTGTTTATTTATCCACGTGTGTTTAAGGGGTTGGTTCCTCCCGGACAAAAGGCAGCACCTGTGAGCTGATGCTGTCAGGGGAAACTGGGAGCTCCCTGCTGCCTGCCAGGTGTATTATTCCAGCTGCCCTGGACTTATTTGCCAAAGAAGGAGCTGGGATCCCTGATGGAATTCCAGTCACTGCTCGGGAGCTGCAGGAGCAGCCCCGGGTTTGGAGCCCTTCTGGGCCGGCCTCGATTTGTTTGACATTTGAAATGGGGGGAGGAGGAGGGAGGGGGGGAAATTCTTGTTCTGTCAAGGAGTCAGGCTGGAAGTGCTGGGAGGGAAAATGAGGGGCTGTTTTCCCCTGCCAGCAGGGATGGGGTGGGACAATCCACTGGGATGCTGCTCCTGCCCATTCCATGGTGGCACTGTGGGNTGGAGAGGCCAAGCAGGGCTGGGACTGAGTGACCAGGACAGCCCAGCCACAGCCCCCAGTGTCCTGCCCTGCCCCTGGGCTGCACAGCTGGCACAGCCCTCAGTGGGAGCCTGGATTTATGGATTTATCCTCCCCCTTGTCAGCTCGAGGGACCTGGGTTTCCATCTTGAAGCTCTGCAGTTCTCCATCTCCCTCATGTGCTTTACTCCTCTCATTTCTGCTGCTTTCCCCCTCTGACAGGTTCTGTAAATCGCCCCTGCCCAGGGTTTCTCCTCCCTGGCCACCAGCCCTGGATCCAGGTGATGCGACTCCCTGTGCCTGTTCCTGCTCCCAAGCTGCTCTCCCATGCCTGTTTTCAGGCAGCTGAAGCTGAAAGAATTGCTTTTGAGCAGAGGCTTGGAGCCTGCCTGCTCGAGGGAACTTCAGTGTACCCTTGAAGAATTACCTAATGTGGTGAGATTCACTTGTCTGGTTACCTAAGTGCTTTGTTCCTGCTTTTCCAGACAGGAATTGCTGACTCCCATCCATGTGTGCTTTCAAACTGTGCTTCCTGGAATCTGCATCCCTCTCCAAGTGCCAGAACTCCATTAGAGCAGAGGAGGGGACAGGAAAGGACCCCTTGGTTTAACACTTTCACCGACGGGGTTGATAAAAATTCCATCCTTGCCCCAGAACTTCCTCTGTGACATCTGCACCATTCCATTCCTGCCTCAAACCAGCCACAGTTCTCCTTGCTGCTCTGGCTGCTTGTCTAAAGCCCCTCAGGATATTTACTCCAGCCAGGTAGGAAATGTAGCTCCTAAAATAATACAAATAATGAGGCTTTTCACTTTATATTTGTTGGCCTGGGTGTGTATTTTTTTTTTCTTTTTACTCCATCCTGAAAGATAAAGAGCAGAACTTGAGTGTTTTAAGGGATTGTTTTAAGGGATTTTTTTTGTACCCTGCAGGGCCCGGTGTTTGGATTCACCAGGTTCTGTTGGCTGGGATTGTCTCCTGGGGTGAGGATCTGGAGGATGCTGCAGCCAGCCCCAGGGGGTTGTGCTGCCTGTACAAACCGTGAGGCTTTGAGGGTTTTTTCCTTTTGTTCAGGGTGCTTTGAATGTGGTTGTTCATGATATGAATGATGCTCTGTGTGTATTTATATATACATAATAAATTTTTTTTTGTGGTAGAAGACATGCTCTGGCATGTGTGCTCCTGCTGAAGGTGATTTTATATAGATTTATTTTGTATTTTATATCTATATAAAGGGTGTTTGCATGCACAGGCAGTGGTGAGAGAGGCAGAATCCTTGGAGAAGGAGGTGCCTGAATGGAACATTCCCTGGAATGTTCCTGGGGAGCCGAAATGGGAACAGGCTCCTGCCAAAATCCAGCGCAGAATTCAACTGGCATCAGGCAGCTGCTGGGACATTTTGGGAAGTGCAGGGATTTTCTGTTGTCCTGAGAGGTGAGGCCTGAACAGACCTGGATAAAATACCTAAAAATAAGGGGATGTTTTGTGGGGTGAGCTGGCAGGGCTGGAGTCCACCCCAACCATGTGCTGCTCCCTCCATCCACATCCTGGCAGCATGGAGAGATTTCTTTATCTGTGCTGCCCCAAGAGCAGGATTTCCCACGAGGTTTGGGGTTTTTTTGTGGTGCCCTTGTGGCATTACCTGCAGTCCTCCCCAGGTGAGAAGGCACTGACTGGCTCAGGCTCTCCAGAATTCTGGCACTGCACTCCCCTGCCCTTGAAAGCAAGGGGAGATGAAGAGGTAGTGCCTGGCTGGCCACCAGGATGAGCAGTTTTCATTAAAAGTGTGTGAAAAGCCTTGCTGTTTTTGCAGCAGTGATTAAATGAGAATATATGTACACGCCAGAGACCTGATGTCAGCCCTGTGGGCAACACAGCCCGAGATGAGAGACTGAAGGAATAAGAAATTGTCACTGGTGTTATGAATTCGCTGTGCCCCCGGGTCTGAGGGTTTTCCTTGATGACAATTTTTTAATATAGTGCCTTGGAATGGCTTTGAAGCCAAGAATTCCGAGTGCAGCTGGCAGAGGGGGGCTCTGCCACGCAGGAGCCTGGCAGAGGGAGGGACCCCTTTAAAAAGTAAACTGGGGGGAACCTGAAAAGCCCTGCAGGGCTCTCCTGCCTTCTGATGCTGAGTGACCAAAACGCTCAGGGGTGTGGATTAATCTGGACTTTTAGCCCCTGGGGCTCAGGAAGGAGCTGGAAGCTTTCCAGGGCAGCAGAACACTGGATTTTTCTCCTTACAGCTGGAGGTGTTGCAGCTTTTTGACTCCTTTCCTGCCCTCAGCATAAGAACCAGGGATGCTCAACAAGTGCCTGCTGGGGTATTGTCCCAAAAGTGTTCACTGCACCTCGGCAAGGGGCAAATACAGGTCAGGGCTCGGGTGGGAGGCAGTTGTTCATCACTTAGTGGAGCTTTTGAGGCCAGCACAGAATTCTCTTCTTTCCCCTCTGTTTTACAATTCACCTTCAAGTTCTCCTCAGAGAGCAGAACAGGCACAAAGGCAGCTCAGGAAGGGCAAGAGGCATCCTTGTCAAAGACCTTGGTGTCAAAAATAGCTGCCTGAGACGCTCCTCCCGCTGCTTTAAGCTGAATTATGATCATAACTGGCTGTCCTCGGGTTTTTGCAGCGCAGCGTCCTTCCCTCCACAGCATCTCCCAGCCCTGGGTAGCTCCAGGGCCCAATCCCTTCCTCTCACGTCAGACATCCCGGGCAGCAGAGTGCAGAGCTGCCAGCTCAAAGGGCCTTAATGAACATGGCCTTTGTTATTCCCGGCCTTGCAGGGCTTCAAAAGCCTGGGGGAGGAGGAGTGTGGGGTCACTGCTGCCGGGGAAGGGGGGACAGGGCTGTCTGGGGTGTGCAGCTGCCCAGCTCAGCCCCTCACGTGTGAATCTGGGCAGTTCCTTGTTGCCTTTATGTTCATTTTAGGGCAGAGCTGGGGGTTGCCTTGTTGGCTGTCCCTTTCTGTAGGTGCGGCCCACAGTGCAGTAAGAAGGCAGGGCTCTATCCCCGTGTTATAGGAGAAGGTTTATTGAGGGCAGGGTGTCCAGGACAGGGCCAGGGTAAAACCTGGTCAGAACCAGGGTTTCAGAGGCTCTGCACTGGCTTTTGAAGGGAGGTGGCTACAGTGGGTTCAATCACTGGGGTAACAGAGTGGGTGGGGAGTAAAGGGTGACAATCATTCGGGGAACAAATGAGTGAAGGAGTGGGGAGGAGAGTCTGGGCCCCAGCCAATCCCTCGATGCTCTCCCTGGAACTTTCCAGAGAACAGGGAGAGGCCTGGACGGGATTGACAAGGGCCAGGGGCAGGGTTTACAAAACTGACAGGTGGGAGGGAATGGGGGAACCCAAGTAGGGGAAAACCGAGGGGGTACATAGAACGAACCACTTTACATTATAATATAGAAAAACCATCAAAATAAACCACCACACCTTTCCCTATTCTGTGCCTCCTTAAATCTTCGGGGTGAGCCCTGCCCAAACTTGATCCCATTTTTCCTCCCCTTTCTGAAGCAAAGGCTGGATTTGCAGACCCTCAGGTGCTGAAGGCAGCAGTCCTCCTCTTGTTTTCCCTTTGTTCCTTGGCACAAGTCTGCTCCTGACTGGCACAGGGAGCCCCAGGTCACGCCACGGGGACGTGACACAGGTGATCTCACCTGGATTATCCCCCTGTGTGCTTCTGCTGGATCCCTGCCACTGATCCCGAGCTCCCCGAGCAGCATTTGGAGCCTGAGGGTTTCTTTTCCTCCCTCACCAGCTCTGTTGGCCCTGCAGACACAGTTTGGGTGCTCTGCAGCAGCTCCTGCTAGAGCTTTGTGCCCTTTCTGCCTTGAAAATGTGGGAATTCTGCAGCTGGGAAAGGCTTGGCTGAGTACCCTGAGCAGGGAAAACCCGTGGATGTGCTGAGGAGCCTTCCCCCCTTTGCTCAGCACCTGCTGGAGGCATCCTGGCCTGGAGGCAGCTGCTGAGAGGGCTCTGAGGAGGGAGGAGAGGCTGAGGGAGCACACAGGGGCTGCATTTTCAGAGGAATAAATCATTTTCCTGCACTTTCAGAGGGATAAAGCAGGACCAGGCTGCGAGGGCATGAAAAACCTCCCTGCTGGAGGTGCCCCGTGCCTCTGGCTCTGCAGGGAGAGCAGAGCTGGGACTGGCTGTGCTGGGGTGAGGCGCTGAATGAGCTGATCAATACTTTAATCAGCGGCGCCTCAACTGGGAGGAAAAGAAACGCAGAGATTAATTGGAGTGCTGGGGCTCCACTCTGTGAATAATTAAATCACTGAGGCAGGTGAGAAGGGGCAGGAGTGGGATGTGGCCCTTCCAGGCTGGAAACAAGGGCCATTTTCACACTGGAATGTGCAGTGTGGCTGCTGCCCCTCTGAAGGGGGGAACTGGGAAATTCCAGTTTGGCAGATTGGTGTGACCACTGGATTGATTGTCACCCTTCCCTGGGCTCAGTGAATTATTTGTCACCCTTCCCTGGGCTCAGTGAATTATTTGTCACCCTTCCCTGTGCTCAGTAGATTATTTATCGCCCTTCCCTGGGCTCAGTGGGTTGATGTGACCTGTGGATTTTTTGTCACCCCTTCCTGGGCTCAGTGAATTATTTGTCACCCTTCCCTGGGCTCAGTGGAATTTTGTCACCCTCCCTGTGCTCAGTGGAATTTTGTATCCCTTCCCTGTGCTCAGTGGAATTTTGTCACCCTTCCCTGGGCCCAGAGGATTATTTGTCACCCTTCCCTGGGCTCAGTGGAATTTTGTCACCCTTCCCTGTGCTCAGTAGATTATTTGTCACCCTTCCCTGGGCTCAGTGGATAATTTGTCACCTTTCCCTGTGCTCAGCTGCCTCTGGCTGCCGTTCCCTGCTCATCCTGGAGCCCTCCCAGGGATTTCTCCCTTTGACTAGCAATGAAAGCCCTGCCAGTGCCGTGCCTTTCTGGAAACTCTCCTTTCCTCCTTTTTCATCATTTTTCTCCCCGCTTTTACATCAAGAGGAGTTTTCTCTGTCCACAGTGTTGCAGACAGATGAGATCTAACACGGAGTGTGAGCTTTGCATGGTCCCAGGGCTCCTGGAAATCAGCCTGACCAACTGCAGATGCCCAAAGGTGTCGTTTTAAGTGTGGCTAGACTGGCACAGGCACAAGAAATCCCTTTGAGCCTATGAAATCCACACAAGGAAAGGGAACTTTTTAGGGCTCAGGCATTGCCAAAGCCATATATGGCGAAAAAAATGCTGCTCTGGCGTGATTCAGGAATTTTCTTTTAATTNTCAAAGCCATATATTTGTTTTAAGGGATTACCTGAGTGGAGAGTTCTATGAGGATAAGGGGGAAAAAATGCTGCTCTGGCATGATTCAGGAATTTTCTTTTAATTTAAAAACTAAGGGCAAAGCCTGCCAGTGTTGTGATTTTAATTAGGGTGAACTAAAAGCTCAGAGGAAAGTGGAATTATTTGTAAATAAAAAAAAAACTCTTGAAGCCTTGATGAACAGCATTAGAGGAGAGGGTTGAGGAGAGCAGAAACTCTGCTGGGAAACATGGAATAAATGCAGAACAGGGGCTGAGTTTCAGCGCTGTCACAGGGAACTTCTCTGGCCTTTAAAAGGCCCAGACAGTTTGTGATAAGGGATGAGATATTTTTCTGCTGGCAGCGAAGAAATATTGGCAATAAAACTGCTTCAGCTGCTTTTAGACTCCGTCCCGTGATTTGATTAATTCCCTAGGTTCTGTTTGTTTCTCGTGATGAATTGGAGGTCCCATTTCCCATTGATTTTGTCAGTCAGGGGGACCCTACCTGCACAGAAAGGTGAGCTCATCACTGCAATCCCAGCTCCTCACACCTGGTGCAGCCTCATCAAGGCGAGTTTAGTTCATTTTGGCAGCTTTGAAAGGACCACACCCCACCCCCAGACCCCTAAACCAGCAAATCCCCTCCTCCAAAGCACGTTCAGCTCAGTTTTTCTCCACTTTTACACCCCCTGATCAATCAGTTTTCCTCTGCCCCCCCTCCAATAAATTGGCCTCCAATTAAATCCTTAGGAAACGTCCAGCTAAAATGCTTGTAGTTCCTGTTTTACTTCTCAGGGAGGGGAGATGAAGATTTCTTTTTAAGAGCCTCATGCAAATGTGCAGCTCTTGCTGCTGTTCAATAAAGTTGATCATTTTAGTGAGGAAGTATCAATGCAATTTTCCACACCACTGACTTAAAGATTGGCTCTGGGTGTAAATGCAGCCATTCCTTTTTCTCTCATTTGTGTGGGGAGCAAACAGAAGGGAAGAAAATCTTCTGTTGTCTCCCCGCTAAACGTTATTATATCCTAAATAAATCTCTGAGATTCTGCCCCAAAACAGGCAGCACCACTGCATTTTTTGCAGGTCCTTATTCCATCTGTGCCTCAGCTGAATGCAGAACTGGGAAATGTCTTTCCAGCCCATTACATTTCCCAGTGAAAAATGTGAGAATTACCTCTGATGTTCGTGGGAAGCCATCGGGATGTAAAACACCTGAAAATGAAATATTAACTTTGCCACCCAAGCCAGTAATGGCTGTTATGTTTTGCATTATAACACATTAAGGTGAAGTTCCTGCCTAAGAAGGAAATAAATAAAAAAAAATTCCCTCAGCTCCCATCCCAGGAATGACAGGCTGATGGGAGAGGATAAAATTGGAAAGTTGGGGGGGGGGGAAATATAATATATTCACAGTTTAGATGACAGTGAATATAAAGACAGACTGAGCTTAAGTGGAAGTTGCAAAATATCCTTGGGAAGTCTTATTCCCTCCAGATTGCTGCCAGATATCCTGGAAAGTGTGTATTTGTAGCAGAAGAAAAGCAAAACCTTGTGGATTGAGGATGCAAAAGCGTCCCTGCTGCTGTTTAGTCCATGGGATTGACAGAAAAGCTCAATATTTGTCCCATTTTGGAGCAGTTTCCTGGCTGTGCTCATCGGGGTGGGTGAGCACAAAGCTCCAAAGCCTCGGGAGTGGCTCATTCTCCAGGGCAGGGGCTTTGGATTACCTTGAGTTTTGTGGAAATTTTTGCTTTTTTTAGGCTTTTCTCCCCCTTTACTGCGTTGTGGTGGGAGCTGCTCTGAGCTGGAACCTGCAGACAGCAAAACCACCTTGGGAGACTTAGTGGAGAATGGATAAAAAATGCTTTAATTTGCTGGTTTTCCTTCACTTTTTGCTCCAAAAAACCTCCTTTCATCGCTTAGGAGGGAAGATAATTGGGGGGGAAAAAACCCTCCAATCCTTTTCCTGCTCTGTCCCCTCCAAAAATCTGAGTTTTCCTTTCACAACGCTGCTCTGCTCGTTTTAATGTGAAAAGGAGAAATTCTGGCTCATTAACATCGATTGCCTCATTTTGGAGCCTATTTGAATTATTTGTTTGGACTTGCTTTTGTTTGGGGTTCTTTGCCATGCCTTGAGAGGGAACTTCTCATTTTTTTTTCCTCTCAGAAATAAAAAGTTTGAGGCCAGCAGATGCCAACAGGAATCCTCTGCTCTAAAGAGCCTTTAGATAAATGGGTTTTACTCCAGGTCTGCTAATTAAACAGCCTGGAGACTTCAGGGGCCAGGAAAGAGCAGGAAAAAAGGTGATAAAAACAATGCAGTTGATAATATTTTGGCTTCAAAATGATCCCCAGCGAGTTGTGGGGGCACCAGGTGTTCTAAACGAGCTCAGATGAAAAATTATGGATAAACGGGAAGCAGTGGATAACGAGGGGTGATTTTTTTTAAAATGTTTTCTAGGATTGATCTTTGTTTTAAAGCAATTTTTCCTGTCAGGAATTCAAGCAGGCTGGGTGTTTTCAGGGGAATATTCCAGGCAGGGATTTCTCTTCCTGGAGGTGCCACACCTGGGTTTTTTCCCCAGTTTTAGTGACTCCACAGTGAGTCCATCTCTGCCCTCCCCTCAGCCCAGCTGGTGCACGTGGTTTTGGTCACCCAGGGCAAAATGAGGATTCTTTTGGAAAGCTCTGGCAGTTCCCTGGAGCAGGATGTGGGAATGGGTGTCTAATGTGGGGATTTTGGCTGGTTTTCCATCCAAGGACGCTGCTGGAATGACGGGATTTCTGTACCCAGCGTGACTTGGTGCTGTCCCTCCAGGGCTGTGCTGAGCTCTCTGCCTTTCCAGGGAGAGGACTGGGGATCCCTGATGGATATTCCTGGAAATTTCCGCCTCTCTGAGCAATGGGATGTTCCCTGCCCTCATCCCAGTGCTGCAGGTGGTGACTGTCACCCAGGGCAAAATGAGGATTCCTTTGCAATTCCCTGGAGCAGAATGTGGGAATGGGTGTCCAATCTGGGAATTTTGGCTGGTTTTCCATCCAAGGACACTGCTGGAATGACGGATTTGGCTTCTTCTGTACCCAGTGTGACTTGGTGCTGTCCCTCCCCATCTCCCAGGGCTGTGCTGAGCTCAGCTGCCCACCCAGCTGCTCTCTGCCTTTCCAGGGAGAGGATTTGGGATCCCTGATGGATATTCCTGGAAATTTCCACCTCTCTGAGCAATGGGATGTTCCCATTGCTGCAGGTGGTGACTGTCACCCAGGGCAAAATAAGGATTCTTTTGGAAAGTCCCAGCAGTTCCCTGGAGCAGAATGTGGGAATGGGTGTCCAATCTGGGAATTTTGGCTGGGTTTTCCTCCCAAGGACACTTTGGAATTATGGATTTGGCTTCTTTTGCTGCCCAGTTTTGCTGCTGTCCTTCCCATCTCCCAGGGCTGTGCTGGGCTCTCCCTCCCTGGGGAGAGGATTTGGGATCCCTGATGGATATCCCTGGAAATCTGCATCTCTCTGAGCAATGGGATGTTCCCTGCCCTCATCCCAGTGCTGCAGGTGGTGACTGTCACCCAGGGCAAAATGAGGATTCCTTTGCAATTCCCTGGAGCAGAATGTGGGAATGGGTGTCCAATCTGGGAATTTTGGCTGGTTTTCCATCCAAGGACACTGCTGGAATGATGGATTTGGCTTCTTCTGTACCCAGTGTGACTTGGTGCTGTCCCTCCCCATCTCCCCGGGCTGTGCTGAGCTCAGCTGCCCTCCCAGCTGCTCTCTGCCTTTCCAGGGAGAGGATTTGGGATCCCTGATGGATATTCCTGGAAATTTCCACCTCTCTGAGCAATGGGATGTTCCCATTGCTGCAGGTGGTGACTGTCACCCAGGGCAAAATGAGGATTCCTTTGGAAAGCTCCCCCTCCCTCCTGCAGCCCCAGGGCGGGTGCTGAGGGATGGATTTGTTAAACCCAGCCTGGAAAATGCTCTTTGAGCTAAAAGCACCATCCAGAATTCCACTGGAGGCCTTCCCAGGCCACGCTTTGTTTGCAGCACGCTGGGAAATGAATTTTTATTTGCAGGCTCGTGGGGGGGGAAGAGCAACAAAATGCAAACAGAGGGAAGTGCAGGAAATGTTTGGAGAAGGCACTGCAAGGTCTCCCAGGCTGGGCAGAGAGGAAAGTTTTCCAGGCAGAGAGTCCCACGCAGGGATGGCTCTGAGGATTAATATTTTGGTGGAAAGCAATCAATTATGATGAATAGCAAATTATTTTCCAAGCGTTTTGTGCTATTAAGGACACGTAAAGCAGAAGAGGAGATAACCATCCCTATTAATAATGATTAATCCACCCCTGTCAGCAGCTGGATCCTCACTGCCTGCCTGAAGCAGAGCCTGGCTGTGTAATTTAACACTCAGAATTCAGTCTGGATTTATCACCATTATTTTGTTGTTCTTTGTTTTGACAAACATCATCAGTGAGCGTTTGCAGCTTCCCGCTCAGGTGTGGAGGTACAGGCTGAGCCAGGCGTGGTGCTCTGCCAGGGGTTTGATGTGATTTATCTGGGATAATCACAATAATATTCCTCATCTGGAATAATCAGAATGTTCCTTACCTGGGAGTTGAGGTGCCTTTAAAAGCTCAGCAGTGACAGGGAGGCAGCACTGACACGTCTTGTGCAAAAAATCAAATTATTATTGACACCTCCCAATCTCTGCAGTGAGTACAACGTGCTCTGGCTGATTGCTTCCAAGGAGAAAACTGAATTTCTTTTATTTTATCTTTTTGTTTTGTTTTGTTTTTTTGGTCTGTATTGGGATTTTTGGGGGTGATAATCCAGCAAGGGAGAAGTGAGGACAGGGAGCTGTGCCCAGCTCAGGGGGGACATGGGGCACAGCAGTGGGCTTGGCTTGGGGTGCGCAGTGTGGGGAACAGGAAAAGTGGATTGGGGAAGGGAAAGTGTAGGGGAAAATTAAAATTCCCAGTGGGGAAGGTGGTTTTGTCCCCTGTAGTCCATTCCAGAAAAGCCTGTGTGAGTTAATCTGGAGTCCAGAAATCCCTGTGGCTTCCAAAAATCTGTTTGCAGTGAATTCCTGGAATGGAATCTTCATTCAGGTTGGAAAAGCTCTTTAATATTGAGCCCAGCCATAAACCTAACACTGGCAGTGCCACCACTAACCCATGTCCCCACGTGCCACATCCACACCTCTGTGAAATCCCTCCAGGATCTCTTAAATCCCCTGTGCCAAACGTTTTGGTGAAGAAATTTTTCCCTAAAATCCAGCCCAAACCTCCCCTTGAGGCCTTTCCCCCCTCATCCTATCACTTGTGACTTGTGAATAACAAAAAAATTGTGATTTAACCATTTCTGCTTTTCATAATTTATTTATCCACAGGTTAAATGCGTAATTCCCACAGGTTTAATGGGAATTTGTAAATTTATTGAGGTAGATTTTGCTGATTTTTTTGTGTGTGTGTTTGTAACCAGGGGGTGATTTCTTTCTCCTTTCCCTCTTTAAATCTTGGTTTTGGTGGCTGGGTCTGGGTTTTGAGCTTGGCTTTTGATGGCACAGCTCTCCCAGCAAATTCTTGGCTTCAAGGTGCCCCTCTGAAGTGCACCAGGCAAAGCTGGCTCTGTGATAAGGGGAAAATAAAAAAGAGGTGTTTTAAAAATGGGTTTGAAGAGATGGAAAAGTCCTGACTCCTCCAGGAAGGGTAGAATACACAGATTTTAGAGTCTGATTAAGGACCTGCTTGTTCTAGGTGAGCCTTCCTTGCCCTAGTGTAGTAATTAACAATTACTCAGGGAGAAAATTAACCCAGACCAGGGAAAACCTTTGGAATCAGAGGTCACCTGAGGCCACCTGCTAAAACTGGGCATGGACCACGCTCCCCCTTTGGGTCTAAAAATGCCTCTCCCCACCCTCAGCCCCATCTGAGACGTGACTCAGAAGCGCCAGGGATGTGTGGATGCATTGGCAGCAGCACAGCCAGGAAGAGATCCAAAGGAAACAGCTCCAGCTCTCAGCCCAGCATCCCTGAAGAAATGAGGGATCATCCATCTGGGAGAGGCTGCTGCAGGAATCAGGGCACGTGGAATGCTGTTGGTGATGTCCTAACACATTAGCAGCTCGGAATTTTGTTGAGTTTGACTCCAGCTCCTTTCCTTCCGTGCCTGGTAATTCTTCACGTGGAATGTATTGATTCCATCTGCTGGAGCTTCGTTCCCTTAAATATTTTTTCCATAATGTGGGGTTGAACACGTTCCTAATGGCTCCTGCAAGCCCTGAGTTTCAGTGGCACCAATAAAGTAATTTGGTTTAAATTGAATTGGACTCGGCCAAACAGAGAGAGGAAATTGAGAGAGGGAGCAGAGAAGTGCAGGGTTCTGTTGGAGGGGAAGGAAAGCAAAGGGAGAGTTGGGTTTTTTTCCTAAAGGAGAGAAAAACTGGGAAAAAAGCAAGGAGAAGTGACAAGAATATCCAAGTGGGGAAGTATCAGTGGTGGCTTGGCTGTTGGGAATGCTGTGCTGGGATCAGAGTGCACGGATGTGAGGATGGGAACACAACAACCCCCGTGCCCGGCAAAGAAAATGGGAATTTTCCTTCTGGATTTCACCCTCCAAGGGGAATTTCCCAGTTCACCAGCTGATTTCCAGCCCTTGAAAGGAGGGGGAAGGGGACATGGGGACAGTTTTCCATGTCCTGAGCAGCCAAGTGAGAGCAGCCTTTCCATCCAGGCGTTGCTCAGGATGTCTCCAGGTGTTGGGGCACTTTTCCTGACCTAGAGATGAACCTTTTAATGTTCAATACAATTTCTCCAGGTCTGTGGGAGCACTGAAGCACAGAGGAAAACGAGCTGTGCTCCCATTCCTTCTCCAAAGGATCCCCCTCCATCCTTCCCCCCATCCGTTCATTTTATTTCCCTCCCTTCTCTGTTCATTTTAAATGTTTATTATTATTTCATAGAAATCTTACTTTAACTTTGATCTGATTTCCCTGTCTAATTGACAAGGAGTCAATTATCCCCCTGAACACGACTGTCACACACCCAGCAGCACAGCAGGAATTGTCAGGTGTCTCTTTTGGGGGCTGGGAAATCAATGTCCCCTCTCCATCCTCCCCTTCCTCCCTTTCCTTGGGGTTTGTTCCCCCTCTCGGGTTTGTTTTGTTCAGGGCTCAATTTGAAAGCAGGGAAGCAAAGGAAGGAGATGTTGGATGATGAAGGAGCAGGAAAGGGTGAGGGGGATTTTAATGGATTCCCTTTAGGAGGGGCTGAGATTTCCCCATTGGATTGGGGACATTTCCCTCTCTTTTGGGTCTTCCCTGTAAAATTATTGGGAAGTTCTGTCCTTAGGAGTGAAGGAGGTCTTTGAGAATCACCTTCCCCCTTAAAACACCCGGGAGCTGTTTGGGTCTGGGCCATCCCTGATGTGCAGGGAGGATTATTCTGGGATGAATAATGCCTGGAAAACTCCTTTTCTCCAGCCCTTGCTGCTCCCGTGTGCCTCGAATCCAGCCCCTGCTTTAGGGAGTGGGGGGCCTGGAGAGCAGCATCATTATCCCCACGGGAATCTGGAGAGGAGGAAGCCACAAAGAGCCCAGGAATTGCCACTGTCCTCTCATTTTGCTTCCTGGAGGGCACCGAGAGAGGCTTAATGGCATCTTGATATTTAAAATCCAGGCAGGAGCTGACGCCTCCCGGTTTTTCGCGGGTGCCTGACATTTGGGAGAGCTGTGATGGGATAAATGCTCCGGAGAGGAGCTGATGAGGTGTGAGGACCTCCAGCTATGAGGAGATCAGAGCGGGCTAACAGAGATAATGATGGCTGGGGCACTGAGAGAGATGCTGGGCTGGGGAAAAGGGCTGGGGAAGAGGGAACTGGGCTGGGGAAAAGGGAATTGGGCAGGGGAAGAGGGAACTGGGCCCAGGAAAAGGGAACTGGGCTGAGGAAAAGGGAATTGGGCTGAGGAAGAGTGGATTGGGCTGGGGAAAAGGGGATCAGACTCTGTCCTCGCCATGTGGGGTTGGGAATTTTGCTGGCTGCTCCCACTGAACCCACCCCGAGCAGCATCTCACCGAGGGATCTCCGTTTCTGGGTGGTGCTGAAGGGGCTGTTTCAGGAGCTGAGCCTTTGAGAAGGGCACAAGGGTGGCTCAAAGACACTGAAATCTGTGCAAGGGCCTTGGCTTCAGCGCTCCCGACGTTTCCATATGCCTGGTAATTAAATTGTGAGTCAAGGGAAGGAGCCCGGCTCCTCTAATAGCAGGGAAAAGGAGGCAATCATGGAACTTCCATCTGTCTGCAAAGATCCTTTATGGGGCAGATCCATCAGCAGCCCTGAGCAGTGTGCCAGCCTCAATTAGACTAAACGGGATCAAAGGGCAGCCCGGGTAATAAATATCCCTGCAGAGTCAAACTGGAGTCTTCCCACTCACTGCTAGAAGGGATAATAATCATTAGTGAGTGGAGCCAGAACCACGTCCAAGCTGGGCTTGGGAAGGGGGTGGTGTTTTATTAGGGAGTAAAAATCCACCTCTTCTCTGCCCAGGATTGCAGCAGGCTGCTGTCATTCCCTGGATTGCTTTTTTTTGGAGTCTGGGGAAGGATTAGCCAGCCCTGCATCGATTGTGGAGAGGTGGCCCAGGTAATTGGGGAGTGTTTAAAATGTACACGGGGTAATTGAGAGCTGCTGTAAAACCCTGGGCCAGGCTCAGAACCTCCTCTCTCCTAATGAGGCATAAGGTGGACAGAGATTGAGTCTGACTTGCAGGGAATTGCTTTGCTCTCCTGTTTTTAAGGCCCTCTGTGTGCTCATGGAAAAACCTTCCAGCAAAACTTTTGTGACACATTTCCTATAGGAAACATAACACCAATTGTGTCTGGGAAAAAAAAAAAAATAAAAGAAAGCTGAACTAAAGCCTCTTCTGCCTCAACAGCAAATAAAGAGAGAATAAAAATATTTTAGTATCAAGGCTTGCTTTACATTAAATTTCCTCCTGCCCTTGCAAAATGATACAACAAGCAAAAGTACCTAAAGGAAAGGGGCATTTCCAGGAGATGAGCTTGTTGTGTTATCTGAGCGTGGATTCAATGATCCAGCTGCTCAGGAAATGCAGTTTTGCTGGAATTGTTACCCAGGGAAGCCTCGCTGGGATGTTTCACTGCCTGGTCTGGTTTGATCCTTCCCTAGGAGTGAGTTTTAGGAAGAGCTCAGTGACTTTTTTGAGGCAGATAATCAACTGCCCCCTCTTGTCAGCAGCTTTTCCTCTTGGGGCAGCCCAGATGAGAGGGCACAGCCTGTCTTGCCCCAGAAAATCAAAACTCTTTTTCTGGGCAATGCCTGTGATGATTAATTGCTGTGTTGAGCTTCGTAGGCTGGCCTGAAGTGGGGTTTTAGATGAACCTGAACTGTTCCTAGACTGGCCTGAAATGGGGTTTTAGGTGAACCTGAACTGTTCCTAGACTGGCCTGAAATGGGGTTTTAGGTGAACCTGAACTGTTCCTAGACTGGCCTGAAATGGGGTTTTAGGTGAACCTGAAGAGGGGTTTAGGCTGGCCTGAAATGGGGTTTTAGATGAACCTGAAGAGGGGTTTAGGCTGGCCTGCAGTGGGAGTTTTAAGCTGGCCTCAAGAGGGGTTTTAGATGAACCTGAATTGTTCTTAGACCGACCTGAAGAGGGGTTTTAGACCAACCTGAAGCATGTTAGACCCTGCCTGAAGTCTTAGACCAGCCTGACATGATCCCAGCTCTTCTCTCTTCACCCCTTGGCTGCAAATCCCCCAAAGCAGAGGCAGTGCCAGCATGGCAAAGAGGGAAGAGCCCCATGCCCAACGTGGCTTTCAGGAGCACCTGATTTTCTTGACCATAAATATTATTTTGCTGCTGCACCTCTTTATTTTTCTGGGCTTTTTTTTTGTTGTGGGGGGGATGAATTACCAACCACGTGCCGAGGAGATTTTCTCCTTCTCTCCTTTTCTCCCTCCCCAGCACAACTCGCAGCCAACAAAGCAGAACACAAACCCTGCAAGCGAGCACCAAAGTGTTCCCTCTCTCTCTGCCCTGCTCAGGATCCCTCCCTGTGCCCATCTGCTGCCTTTTGGCTGGGGCTGAGCTCTGCTCCCTCAGCAAAAGATTAACAAAGCCCGGCCTTGATTTAGTGCTCTGGGAGGTGACCACGGTGTCAGGCAGTGAAGAGATCCCAACTTCTGCTAAAAGGGCAAGCGAGTTCTGCCTCTGGGAGCACAATTTATGGATGCAGCACGCTCCTCTCTGACACTCAGTTGTCTGAACCTCCCATTTTTCACCTCTTTTTTGGCAAATTATCGGCGCAGCCAAAAATTTTATTTTTTTCCCCCCACCACCCTGCTCCACATTAAAATAATCGCATTAAAAGCAGCTCTGGGAACGCTTTAAACCTATGCAGTTTATGGCATATGAAAATATTTACCTGGTGTTGCTGCTTCCTGTAAATATTGTGGGTTTTGGTGCATTTTTTCCCCGTGGTGTTATCACTTTTTTTGAGCTCTGCCTGTCAAGTTGGAGCACATTTGCATAGGGGTTTGCTAATTGACAGCTTTTCAGCTGCTAGGGAACAAGAAAAGAACTTTTTTTCTCCCCGTGTCACCAGCAGTGCACTTTGTTTTCTTACACATGCAGTTCAAAATATCTTTTTTTTTATTTATTTATGAAATTAAAATTCAGTCGTTCATCTCCATGGAGTAAACACTGCTGGTTGTCCTGAAATGCTTTATTTTCTAGTCATACTTTGTATTTCTGTCACAAAACTTCCCCGTCCCACTACATCCCAGGATTACAGAGGTTACTTAGGAATTTTGGGGTTGGATTTTCCTCCAGCTCCACACTGGAAAATAAAAATATAACTCCAAATCCTCCCTTGTAGTGAATTTCCCCCCAAAAATTATCCTTAGCCCTCTCCTCCTGTGCAGCACTTCTCCTCCTCTGCCTGCCAGATGTTGATGATCATTCAGAAATGGATTTGAGGGAGGCAAAATAAATCAGCAGCACCCAGTGAGTGTTTATCCAGCGGCTGTAAATTTTAATTACTTCCCTGTTCTGATGTCCTTGTTGGGGTTTTTCCTTCTTTATTTAATTGGAGTTACCTTGGCTCAGTGTTTTCTGCTAAAAAGGAATCCTGGTTTTCAGGGTATTCCTGCTTTATGACAAGGGAAAAGTCATTAAAATTAATATAATTAATAAGAGAGGAAGAACATACAAAAAAAAAAAACAACCAAACCACCCCCAAAATCCCAGCATGGCTCAAATGATGGCCCAGGGCAGAATTTCTAGATAAGATCAAAAAACAAACTCAGCTTGGTCAAATGTTTTTCCTCCTCATGGTTCTTTAATTTCTCTGAGTCTTTTGCTGAATGATGACTAATCCCAAAAATACTGCATTTTTTATTTCTAAATAAACGTGTGAGCTCTGATGGGTTTAGGAAATGTTTTATCCCTAAACTAGGAAGAACAGTTTCCCTTTAGGGTTTTAGTTCCCTTTTTGGGGGGGGTTGGTTTGGTGTTTTTATTATTTTTTTGTTACTCTGGATGATTCTTGTCCCACCTATGGAGGTTCAGGATTCTGGATTTCCAGGATTTCCACACTGAAGAATTTTGGGTGCTTTGTCCCTCTTTTTGTGAAGAGTTGGAAATACTTGATTTAATTCTTTTACTCTCATTATTACACCTGATAGAGGAGTGGAAGGACGTTGAATATTATCCCCTGATATAATTTGGAATATAATTTGGAATAAGGAATATAATTTGAGTTGACTAAAACATTTCCTGAGCTTCGGCGAGCTGGATTAATGATTTTCAGCAGGGAAAAAATAGGCAGGAAAAAGAATTTTTAGGTGCTTCAGTTTTGGCTGGCGTGTTAAAAAAATGACTTTGCATGGAGCTCAAGCTCCAGCACTCTTTTTTTCCATATTAAACCTCTTCTAGGAGGAATTCAGGCTTTAAATTAGGTGTGACCAGTGACGGGGATCAGGGGGATGAGCTCTGCCTGGTTCTGGGAAATTCCCATTGCCACCTTTTTTTTTTTTTTTTCCCCTTGCCTGGGATTATTCCCTGTGGCTGTTCCTGCCTCCAAAGGGATGAGAAATTCTGATGCTCCTGCTTCCCCTGCTGGCAAGAAGGATGGCCGGGAACGTAAATCTTAAGCTGGAAACTTGGGAATTCCCAATGGGCAAATCCTTCCCTCCTCCTGTGCTGCTTTGGGGACGGGGCAGGTCCCAAACCCTTTTTACCCTCCCAGTTTTTGAAGGATCTCAGAGCAAATCCTTCCCCAGCTTGAGGATTTGGGATTTTTCCAAAGGGCTGATGTGGCTCCCACAGAATAACAACGATGCCGTGGGGGAGCAGGACTTGCAGAGGGAGTTTTTGGGGAATTGGAGCTGGAAGCTGGAGCCTCCCGAGGCAGATCCGTGGTGCTTGGCGGCTCTTTGAGCAAGCCCCGGTCCCCGGGGTGCTGTTTCTGCAGCCTGGTGTGTGCTCAGGCTGCTCTGCTGGATTGCTGAGCCCTGCAGTCCTGACAGGCACACGGCAAAAAAAGAGAAATTAGCAGTGGATAAAGGGAATTAAAAGTAACAAAAAATGTGTCCGGCTGGATAATCTGCCTATTCCAGCCCAGATCTGCAGTTTGGGGAATATCCTGGGGGGAGAGGGTTGGGGAGGAAGAGCCCAGAGTGTTGGTGCTGAAGGATTTTGGCCCAGTGACACCCAGAGCTGGTGGAGACGTTCTGGGCACTGAGCCCAGGTGTTTCCAGCTTGAGTTGGGAAGTCAAGATTGTCCTGGTGAGGAGAATTCTGAGGGGGAACTGGGGATTGCTCCCTGCTCGGATAGGATCTCAGTGGGTGCAGCCTCTCCATGAAATCAGAGAGCCTGTGGTCATCCAGGAATTGGGAGAGGGGCTGGAAGCTGGGGGTGGCTGCAGGGCAGAGCCTTGAGCCATCCCTTTGTTGGAAAATGCCCAACAAAACCCTTCAGGTTCTTTGATCCTTTCCCCTCCTGCCTTTGACCTCTCCCCCAAAGCTGCTGGAAAATGTTTCTCTGCTTGTGGTTTCCACCTTCTCATTTACACCTGAACAGGACCTGCTGCAAATTCTCTCTGTGTTTTTTTCCTCCAGCACAAATTTCGGAGCCCCTGGGTCTGTCCCACCTCTGCCACTGCCTGGAACCCTGCCTTTGACCAAAGCATTTCTCTGCTGTTCTGTCAGGCACCCCTCCTGAAACAGTCCCACAGATTCTCCAGGGTTTGGGGGCTTTGATTTGTGAGGGGTTTTAACAAAACCCGACCTTTGGGGTTACGGATTTGAAGAGCCAAGCCCTGAGAGCCTCACCACTCAAACAATCCACGCCACGCTTTTCCCCAGCGAGGGCTTCTGTCCCTCCTCCGTAAAAGTAGGAGCTCTCAAACCATCTCCCTGTAGCCTGTAATTCTGCACCTATCTTAGCTGCGCTTCGGCTGGGATTTATGGCACAATGTCGGTTTATTTTGGATAGCATCTTTCACACAATCGCTGCCACTTGAAGGCTTTTCATAGGCAAATAAAAGCTAAGCAGTGCGGAGTACAAATTAAGGAGAGCAGCGCCTTGGAGGTGTGGGCTGGGAAAGGCATTTGAAGGAGAGAGGGAAAAGCTGCAGCGTGGGGGAAGCAATATATTTAATTTGGAGGGGTTTAAAGCAATATATTTAATTTGGAGGGGTTTAAAACGAACAGGGCAGCTGTGGAGTCGTGTGAGAGAAACTGGGGCGGAAGGTGGGAAGGGTTTGAGGATGGGTGACGGCATTCCAGAGCGAGGGAGCAGTGAGAAAACTGGAACAGGAGGCTGGAATAGAAAGCTGGAATAGAAATCTGGCGGGGGCACGCTTTCACCAGCTGCTTGTCTGGTGATGGAGGGGAGTCGGAGCTGAAGCTCCTCCAAGTGTGGTGTCTGCTCCGCAGCGACAGCTCTGAGTTGCAATTTCCTGCTAGAGCGGGCTGTGGATGCTGCTCCAGCCTCCCAGCAGCGCTGCTGGAATACCTGTCCCGTGGCACTGGAGTTGTCACCGCTGTCACAGCGAGCTGGGTGTTCCCTGCGAGGTCAAACCGAGACCTCAAACATCTCCCAGCCCATCGCTGCGGAAAGCTCCGAGCGGAGCCCCTCGTGCCCCGAAAAATTAAGGAGCAGGAACTTTTTAGGGATGTTGTCCCGGCTGAGGTGGAGGTGTTCTGATCCCTCACAAGCAGCAGGGATGAGGGGGAACGTGTGAAAGGCCACCAGGAGCCCGGTGGCATCGCCCCGGGGTGGGTCTGTCCTCCTGGGGCTGCTCCCTGAGCCAAGGGCAGCGCGCAAATGTAAAATAACGAGGCGGCAGCCGAGAGTGTCTGCAGCAGGCGGGGAGGAATGAAGATGGATGAGTGTAGCTAAGAGACAATTTGAAAAGGGATAAATACAGGCAACAAGTTATTCACGGGCGGCAATTTGTAAGGAGCGCTAAAAACCTTCAGACAGGGTTGTTTCACATCGCCTCGCTCTCTATTTGCAGCCTGACAGTTCTCATGTAAATGGTGCTGATGGATGGCTGCAAACCGGGCCCCCGGAGCTGCTCCTCTGTTATTGATCAGCTAAACTCTCTCCCTCGTGCTGCTGGGCTCTGAGGGGCAGCCCCAAGGCATGGAAAAATGGTGATTGAACGGGGAAAAACCTGATCCTGGGCGCAGAGGAATAGTGGGAAGGGACAGGGATACTGAGCAGGTTCCATGGGACAGGGGGAAGGCGCTGGAAGGGAGTTTTGGTTGGGATTTAACGGCCTGAAACTCAGGGAAAGATGAGGAGGAGATGGAGAATTTTCCCATAAAATGAAATGATTGAGAAGTTGTCCAGAGAAGCTGTGGCTGCCCCATCCCTGGACATGTCCAAGGCCAAGCTGGACAGGGCATGGAGCAGCCTGGGACAGTGGAAGGTGTCCTTAGGGATGGGACAAATGGGCTTTAAGGTCCCTTTCCACTCAGGCCATTTTATGATTCTGTGATCCTTCACTTGGTGCCACTTCTCCTTCACCGTGGTCACCACCTGGGCTGACCTTCCCACCTCACATCCTGGGGCTGACAGGATTCCAGGGAATACCAGGGTGGCTGTAGCAGCTGGGGAAAAGCCAAACAAATCTATGCACAAAAATATAATTACACTAAATTCAGCACTTGTTTTCCTTTCTAAGGAAGGAGAGGGAGTTGCTGCAAGCAGCAAGAACAGGCAGGAGCTTTGTAAAAGAAAGACGCAGAGAAATTGAAATTGCTGTTTTATTGGAAGGCTTTGAGCCAGATTAGGGCAGGTGGAAGAGGCACTTCCATCCTGCAGGATTAACAGAGAGAAACAAGTGGAGGGAGAGGAAACAATCGAGGCAGACTCAGCTTTAGCCCCATTTCTTTTCCAAACACCCTTCTTGGAGCTGTTCCAAACGTGGTAACTTGCAGCCTCGTGGGGCTGTGGGTGTTGGGATGAGATTCACTCCTGTGCCCCCTGCCCACCTTCCCCGGAGTTCTCTGTGCCCTGTTTTACCCCGGGATGGAACTTCCATGCCCTGCAGGGTCACAGCCAGGGTGTGACCATGACCCACAGAGGGTGGCTGGGTGTGAACAGGGCTCTTCCCTGCAATATCCCAGCAGAGAGAGGCTCTGGGATTGCCAGTTATCTCTGTGGAAAGGCTGGAGCAGAGGTGACAACCTTTGTCCCCCTGTTTGGGGCACTGCCACTGCCCAGCAGTGCTCAGCTCCCTGAGCACGAGAAGGTTTTTGGCTGGGAGCAGCCAAAGAGACCAGCACCAGCTCCAGGATTGTTCCCAAAGTGCTTCCCTGACCTTGTTCCCTGGAATCCTGCACAGGACGGGTCGTTGCAGTGCTGAGTGAGCAGATCCAGCAAATTTTTGTCCCCAAAATTTGCTTTCAGCGCGGATTTTTCTCCTGCAGCCATGGCCAGCAGCATGAGACCTCCTGGGACAGCGAGGTCACTGCCAGTCAGGGCTGTTTGCCCTTTGCCAGAGCTGTGGGTTCCCTATGGAATCATCTGCCTGTGACTCAGCATTCCAGGGATTCGTGGCCCTTCCCTCTCTGCTGCAGCATCTGAGAGCAGCCAGGTATACCCAGGTGTACCTCAGGCCTCTCCAGCAGCTGCCTCCTCTCTTCCCTGGCAGGAAATCCCAGGCAGCCTCTGGATTTAGAGGCCATGGAAAGCTGTAAATCTCAGGGCTGGCATCGCTGAGGAGCTCCAGCACAACTGGAAAGCTCAGTTTAGGAGCCCTCCACTTGGGAAAATCAGCAGTGCTGCGGAAGTCTCAGGCTGAAAACCAGGCAGGAGCAGGTCTGCAGCAAAGGATTTCTGCAGAAATCTGAAAATTTCAGGGTTATCCTTCACCTTGAGTCGAGTTGGACCAGGTATAATCCTAGGAAGGACAATGTTCTCAGCTGAACTGATTTATTTGTGTGTGTTCAGGTCCTTAATTCATCTGAACTCCTCAACTAATACAGATTTTAGACCCATTTCCACCTCTTTCTCAGCCAACCCATCTTCAAACCTCCCCTTCAAGGAGCATCAGGGCTTGGATTATAATTCATGTGGTGCTTTACTTTGTCCCAGCTGGATTTTCTGCCTGTGCAAGGAAGAGCTGTGAGGTTTTTGGGTCCAGGGGAGTCATTCCTGGGAGATTTCTGGAATGTGGCACAGCACGTGGAAACTGCACTTCTGAAGGTCACTTTATTTCTACCAAAAGAACTTTAAACGTGCTTTTGTGCAGCATTTTGATTTAGGAGTGGAAGATTTTTGAGCTCCCCTGCTGGGATCAGTCATGAATATTAAATTAAATAAAGAGTGAGGGAGTGTTGGCCCTGGAGTTGTGGCTCTGGTTCCTCTGCCTGCTGATGTTGTCACCCTGGGGAAGAAAAAACCTGTTAGAAATCATGGATTGTGCTGATGGCTTGAGCCTGGGAAGGGAAATATCCACTCTGGCTCTGCCCCTTCCATAAGTATGGAATTACCAGCACAGACCACGAGGAGAATGGATGGAAACAGGGACTGAGATCCCTCTGCTGAGCAGGCAGCTGATTTGGGACATCCCATTCCATGCTTGGATTGCAGATCCCTCCAGCCCTTTTGGGATGTGAACCTCAAATTTGATCCATTTCCTCCTCTGACTTCACCTTTGCAAACTTCATTTTCCTTTCCTCATCCCGTGGTTGATGTTCTTCCAATCACTCCCATTAATTAATGATCTCAGTAACAAAATTTTAGGCCTCACACAGTGAAAATCAGGTTTTATCCTATAAACTCTCCTCAGTGCAGGGGTCAGCAGCTGCCCTTACCTGGAAGTCTCTTGCAAAGGTCCTTTCCTATATCTGATACTTTGCTTATTAACCCTCTTTCTGTTTTTCTCCTTTTTCCCTTCTAACCTCGTGTCCTAATCCAGGAAAAATCCGAGGACTGGTACAACTATGCAACCTTTGGAGCCTAAATCCAAAAAGCTTTAGCTGTGATGTCCTGCTTTTTCCTGGAGAGGCATTTTCTGATCACTTTTATGGAAAAATCTGCAAGTTCCCTGGGGTTTTTTTTGCTTTGGTTTTGACCAGGAATCTTTTCCATCCTGTCAGTGGAGAGAGGAGCAGGCCCAGGGGAGAGGAGTCCTTGGTCTGGAAGAGAAATGATGCAGTCCCTGTGTCACAGCAAGCAAATTGACCTTGTGCTTCAATGGTTACTGTGGGCATTCCAGGGGGATATGGGCTGCAAATGTGTTACTGACATAATTAAAATGTAGTTTTATTCCTGGGAATGGTGCAGGAGTGGAGTGTGGAGTGGGAGGAACTGCAGCTACTCCTTGCCTTAGTCTTTACCACTACGATTAATTTTCATTACAGAGGAAATGAAATTCAGCCCAGGAGACCCTCTTTGATTCCCAGGGAGGGAAGTGTCTCGCTTTTATGGCAGGAAACGACACTTTAATCTGCTTTTACATCCCCTTGCAGGCTGGTTTACACTTCAAGCCCCAGTTTGTCAGCTGGCAGGTACCTGCTGCCTCCCCTGGGCACCTTTTCTGTCTGCCTTTGGTTTCCTCCTCTCCATGCTCCAGGGCACCAGGCAGCTTCGAATTAACCAGGGTCAGGAAGGAAATTTCCCGGGGGAAAAGTTATTTTCTCTCCACCTGCTCGCTGAGCTTTCCAGCAGAGCTGCTGGGCAGAGAGAGTGGCTGATGGTAAAGGAGGCTCGTGCCTAACCCAGCCTGAAATGTCAGGGCTGGAGCTTTCCCTGCTTCTTCTGAGCCAGCTGCAGATGCTTTGGAGTCAGTGGGGAAATGTTGGCTGGTGGGGGAAGAAGTTTGGAGGAGTTTCCGTGGGGAATTTTGTCCTGCTGGTGAACTGAGCGTGGAATTCCCAATAACAGCGCTCCAGAGGCAGGAAGGACCGAGGGGGAAAACTCAGGGATGGCTCTGGGTTTGGTTTACACGTTGGTGATGGTCACCAGGGGAGGCTGAGACAGAGAACAGCAAATTTTTTATCCTTTAGAGGAAAAGGGTTGAGCTTATCTGCTGATGCTCCCCACGTTCACTTTACCCATGTCTTGGGGAATAAAAACATTTCTCTCCTACCTGGGGCGCTCACAGCAGCTCAAAACCCTCAGCTGAGCAGCTGATCCCAAGAGTCTGGAGGTTCTGCTCCCTCTGACAGCCACAAGCTCCTAATTTCGGTGCTATCTGCATAAATGGGCATTTTCTGTGCTGGAAAACCTCACTGAGGTGGGCAACAGTGAGGGGAAAATAGGGTCATTGTGGGTTTTTTACCAGTGGGATGACTTGTCTCTACCAAATTCCCTCTGTGGCTGTGACATGAGCACAGATCTCTGGTGTCCCCATGAAGATTTTTAACCTCCTTGCTTGTTTCTGCCAGTGCATAAAATTTTACTCCTCAGCACCTGACCACTTCCCTCAGTCCATCCTCTCTAATCCTTAAAAAAAGGGTGAAGTTTTCCTCTCTCAGGTTCCAAAAACAGGGAGCTCAAGTTTTCCAAGAGCTGCTCTCATGCCCCACATCCCCCAGTGCTGAGGACAGGGTGTTCCAAGGACTCCTCCAGCTGCCCGGAATTAATCCCAAATTTATCCTTCAAACACTTACCAAGAAGCAGTTTATTTGGGGGCAGAGGCTGGGAGAAGCTTGGAAAGGAATTTTATGGAATTAAAATTGGGTTTCCTCCTCAAAGAGCAGCTGCTCCAAGCTCTGCATTAGCACAGGGACAGGTCCTGCAGAACTCCAGCTTTTTGGAGGGAGCTGGAGTCCATCCCATCCCAATCCTTTTCCTCATGGATTCCAGCAGAGTCAGCACCTTCACCCAGCTGACTCTGGTGCTGTTGCCTTTGTGGGGGGGTCAAGCTTTGTGTTTTCTATTTGTTCTCTCATCCTTGCTGGCACAAAATTTAGGATACAGCAGCGTCTCCGGCCGGGATTTATTTTTTGCTGGCTTGGGCAGGTTCCCATTGCGTTGGTGATGCAGCAGGAGAGGAGCTGCAGTGCCTTGCAGCTCCAGGGCAGGCTGCAGCCAGGTTTTGTGGATGGCTGAGTGATTTCCAGGAGGGAATGGGCTGGCTCAGGAGGGCAGAGGTGCTGGAGAGCTTTGGGATGGGTGGGATATGGGGGTGAGGAGGAGGAACAAGGGGAGAGCTGCTTTGTAAAACAGGGACTTTTAAAATCCAGCAATCAGCAGAGGCAGTGCCAGCTAAAAACCCCAAATGAGGCACCTCTGCCTCATATCCCAGTGAAAAAAAACAACTTTCTGTTGCCTTTTCCTGGGGTCCTTTTCCAATTCATAGAATCCTGAAATGGTTTGGGTTGGAAGGGACCTTAGAACTCATTCAGTTCCATGGGCAGGGACAGCTCCCACTATCCCAGGCTGCTCCAGACTGACCTTGGGCATTCCCAGGGATGGGAAATCCTATTTTTCCCTTGCCTAGGTGTGATCCAGGCTGTGGAACGTGGCCTGGGAAGGGAAAGAGCAGAGAGGATTCCTTGTGACAGCTTCCCTGGGCCAGCTCTGACTGACAGCTCCAGGTGAAATCTCCTCTCCCTGATATTAAACTTAACCTTTATGGGTGTCACTTGGAACGGCTGCACTGGGAGGGGGGTTAAGGGAAGAGGTTTTTGTTTAATTCTTCCACTCAGATTTACTGGAGATGGGAGGGAGGGAGCACAGCAGGAGGGGGAAACAGAGGTGGGAAAGGAGGACAAGAGCAGCGAGTTTTCAAGGGGATGCCTGCATTAATTTGGGCCAGGAGAACACTGGAACATCCTCTCTGGGAATTTGGGAAGGGAATTATCTGTTTCTTCCCATCTTGGGCAGAATAAGATAGAAGTTTGCTGCTCCAGGCGTAGTAAATATTCAGGGAAGCAAAGCAGAGCTGCTACAAGTCAGCACAGAATAATAAGGAATAGTTGTGCCTTCTGTCCTTCCTCTTCAGGCCCAAATATTCCCTTCAGAGCCCCCTCTTGTGCCCCAGTGCATGAAGCTGCCCCACACACACAAATAATTGATCAAATTATTACTGAACAAAACCCGAGCCGTGAGAATTGGTCCCCTCTGAGTATCATTGCAGTGTCCCCACTTCCTGCACTGCAGCCCGTTATCTTTAATTAACACTCCTAAATTCCCTTTTCTCTCCTTCCCAGACCGGTTAATAATTCTTGGATCTCATTAATGTTTTTTATTTTTCCTCAGCAAATTCACATTTTCTTTCCAAGTCCGACTTTTTAACAAATAATGAGTCTAATTTATGCTGGTAAAAACGAGCTGACCTTCTCAGATTTTTATTGCAATTTAAAATAAAATAAAAAAGGGAGGGGAGGAGCGCTGGAAAGTGACTCCAGAAGTGGCTGTACAAGCACTGGTTTGCCTCGTCACTTCTTGGAAATTTTTTTGCATAAATTGGCTGTTTTGGGCCCCTCTGGAGCGGGAACAAAGTGTCCCTGCAGCAGCAGCAGCAGCAGCAGCCCCACCATGAGTCAGCAGCATCTGTCACCACGTCCCCACCTGGCCAAAGTCCCCCCTGTGCCTTTGGAGGACGAGGCAGGAGCTGGCAGGGCTCAGCACAGGGAGCAGAGAGATTTTATCAGAGGGTGTTTTATCAGGGGATGTGTTATTAGAGGCTTAAAACTTGAAATACCACCCCTTTAAATAGCTGCAAGGTGAGCAGAGGGAGGGCTTTGGCCGCTCCACCCGCGCTGTCCTCAGCCAACCCTCGGCCTTTGGAGGGGAGGGGGCTCTGCTGTGACACTGCAGAGAAATGATCCTGGAAAACCTGGAGCCGAAGGAGATGGGAGGGGTTTTTCTCCTGGAGATCTGAGGCGTGGGATAGCGCAGGGAATGCACTCAGTGATACAGAAGTGATTTTGAATTTCTGGGCGCTGGGGGCACAAATCCACTGGGGCACCTGGCTGAGAGCAGGAAAAGGTGCAGAGAAAAAAATGAAATAAATCGGGACTGCAAAAGCAGCAGCCCCACCTGAGTGACCTGCTGGGGGAAGTGCCACCCTGGGGTGGACGCCGGGCACCTGCAGAGGGACAAAGGGACGCTGCCACCCCGGAGGGGTTGGTTTGTTTGCAGAGGGACTGTTCCCAAGGGCGAGGCCCGGGATTTATTGCCAGCTTCAGTTCTGCGTCCCGGCAGAGGCACCAGCACATGACTGAGGCAGGGCTGGGCTCAGCTCTGCTGCAGCCAAAGCTCGGAAAGGCAAACAAACAAACAAACAAACAAACAAACAAACAAGCTGCAGTTCGGGATGCTGGGAGGGGAGACTGGGATGAAAGTTCATTGGAGGGGATTTTCGGGATCTGGAGAAGCGGATGGGTTCTATTGTTTAGGCTGAGGAGAGGTTTTTATCTCCAAAATGTGGCTGAAACGGAGAGAGCTCACAAAGGATGTTCCGGGGATGATGGGGACATACATAATGCAGAGAGCTCCGAGCGGGGCTGTGTCTGCCTCAGCTCTGTGGGGTGAATTTAAGGATAATCACTGGCCCAGCGCTGCTTCCCGGGGTTGTTTTCACCCTCCGAGCCCCCACAGCCCTGTGGGTGATCAGGGCTGCTCTCCTTGTCCTGATCAGCACCACGCTGAGTTAACACCACGCTCGGCTCCTGCTGTTTTCTCAGGTTAATTTTACCCAAACCTCCCCTTCAGGGCTGGAAGAGGAGCCTGGGAGCAGAAATGTGGGGTTTTCCCTCAGTGTCCTGTCCCTGTCACAGGCAGGAGCCACCCTGGGTGTGTGTGAGGACCTGCAGAGCTGTGGCATGGGGCTGGCCGTGCCTCTGGGGTGTCCTTGGCCCCGGCAGGCTGGATCTCCTTCACCCTGTGAAAAAAGAAGTTCACTTAGAAATTTTAAGAAATAGGTTTAATTAAAAAAGAAAAATAATAAGACAATTAGGAGATAGAAAAATGCAAATACAGCCGGGTTGGTGACTTGGCATTTAGCCAAATCCACGATTTGCTGTTTCAGAGGTTTCCTTCAAATACCCTTTCTGACACTTTTCCACAAACNTCTGCGAAAAGCCAACTTTATAACACGCACTTATAACAGGGGTCTGACAGCAAAGCCATCCACAGAGAGCACAAAAAGGAGAATTTCACCTTTTCCATCCCATTTTTTTTTTTTGGCCGGCGCCATCCAGGGGCAGATTCCCGCAGAGGAATCCCGGCTGGTGAAGGAGCTGATGCCAAACCCCCAAACTGAGTTCAGAGGAGGGAAATGAGAGATAAAAGTGCCCGGGCAGATAAGAGGTGTGAGACTGAGCTGACAGGAAACAAGGCCGGGTTTAGGCTGGAATCGATGGCCCGGGGGGATGGAGATGGAATTCTCCATTCCAGGCAGGCTGAGGCCGATTTTCCCCACCCTACAATTCGGCGTGTGCTGGAGAATTAAGGACTTTGTCTTCGCCAGGACTGACAACAGAAAGGGGGATTTGCTGCAGATAAAGTCAACTTGCATAACTCTGTAAAGGCTTAGAGGAAGGGGGAGAAAAAAATTCTTCTTTTAACAGGCAGCTTTTCCCACATTTTGTCTTTTTTCTGCCCTCTGTAATGTGAGGATCCATGCTCCCAGTGTTGGGGATTTTTATTTTCTCTTGCATTTTGGTCCGGTATCCAACCAAAATTTCAGTTCTTGCTGTGCTTCCATTCTCCTGTGCCTGTCCTGTGACCTTCTGCTGAGCTCTGGATCACAAAAATCACCAATTCCTCTTTGGCACAGAGGAATGGCTTGCCTCAGACCTGGCTCCTAGACCCAACTGTAAACTCTTGGAATAATATAATGTAAATAAGGAAATATGGACGGGGTGGTCCAGGACGTGCAAATTTAGAAGTGCTGAGGTCCAGCAAAATGCAGGAGTAAGGGATTTGATTTTCTTCTGGTTTTGATGTGCTCTGGTGGGGAAAGGACCCTCAGATGCCACCATGGCACAGGGAATGTGCCTCTCCAAGTGTAAGGAACACCCTCTGCATAAATGGGTTTTTTCCCTACGTTTCCAAATATTTCTGCTGCTGCAGGTGAATCAGCTGAACAGTGTGAAGGCCTCTTTGATGTCCTCACAGCTCCTCTCTGGGTGAAAAAAGCCATTTTACTGCTGACCTGGGGAGAGGTGGGAGGGCAGAGGGTGGGGGGAGCAGGGCAGGGTGGTGATGTGGCAGTGCTGGGGACAGGGAATGGAGGGTCCTCCAACAGCCAGGGGAGAAAAAGGAGACATCAACCCACTTCTGCTGGGCTCAGGGGCTGACAGCAGAGCCCAGCCTCTTCCCTAATCCCTGGAGGACTCCGTGCACCCATCCCAAAGGGAGAGATCCATCCCCATCCCTCCTCTCCCTCCTCCTTCTGCAAGAATCATCTCCCTAAAGCTAAGAGAAGCATTCCCCTTCTCAGGGGAAGATGGATGGTGACTTCCCACAGAGGCTTCGGCTGAGGGCTGTGTCAGGATGATGAATATTCCCGAGACTTTTCCAACTCAGTGGGAAGAAAGTGGTGGGGAAACTTCCCCAGGCCTGGCCGTGGGTCAGGGACAGGAGAGGACAGTGCAGGGACTTGTCTGAGGGGAGGAAGTGAACCAGAGAGAGCTGGGCTTTGTCCCCTCCTCCCAAAAGGACATTTGCCACCTGGGAGGGAATGATTTAAAAGGACCCACCCAGTGGAAAATGCTCCTTCTGTCCCTGCATGGACACCCCCACCAGCAGCAGCTCAGCTCCAAAGGGCTTTTCCTGCCTTCACGGACTTGGCAGGAAAACTGAGACAGATTTTGCAGGGCTGTCCTGCTTGGGGCTGTCCAGGAGGCTCAGACAGGGACGGAGCTGGAGCATGATGAGGATGAGGAGAGGCTCTGGGATCCCCACGCTAACGAACTCTTGTGCAAAGGACACAATTCCTTTCAGCTCAGCAACTCCCAGGATTTTTATTTTTTCCCCTCTGCCGCTTGATCCATCCAGTTTCTTCCCCACCAGGCACAGGGCTGGTGGAGCAGCCCCGGCCAACCCTTGATTAGATATTTCCAGCTTCTGACTGAGCAGGGTGGAACAGGGCAGATGTCTTTGGGCAGAGCACAGAAATCCTCCCCTTTTCCCCTGGAGGAGGAGGAGGGATGGATGGATGAGTGGACAGGAGAGCCCTGTGAGAGACTCGCTGCTCCTGTGGGACAGATGGTGCTGCTCCTCTGGCAGCAGCAACTCCCTCTGCTCCTGGTGAGCCTCGGGCCCCAGGAAATTCTCCTTTGGCCTTTTCATTTCACAGTGGCTGAGGATGGCATTTCCAAAGCTCTCTGTGGAAATCAGGTGGCTGCATCCCACTGGGAGCTGGACACTGGCTCAGGGATAACACTTGGATGAGCTGCTGAGGCTCTTCCCTGGACAATCACAGCCACTGACAATCTGATTTTGGGGCTCTTCTACACCTCCTTTGTACCCTCAGCCAGCACAGGGGTTTTGGGATTTGCTGTCCCATGGGGATGCAGGATTGAGTGACAGGGCACGGAAGGAGCTCTGTGCTCTCTGCAGGGACCCTGGGAGATGGATCTGTGGGAGTGGGAAGCGTTTCCCTGTCTCACTTTGCCCACCTGGGCAGGAATGATGGATTTCCTTCTGCCTGGCTTCCTTCTGGATGTGTGAAGCTTTCCAGATGAGCTGCATCACTCACGGAGAGGCTGCAAGAGCCTGTTTGTTCTGGGAGCGTTAAGCACCTAACACAAGGTCTGGGAGCAGGATTTTGTACCCCTGTGATGGGAATGCCAAGCAGAATTAATAATGAACAGCCCGGGTCCTGCTGGTGCTGCAGAGGAGGGGAAGCAGCTGTTGTTTGTTTGGTTTAATGGCTCACAGGAACAGGAGGACATAAACAGTTAAAATTCCTCCTGACAGCTGGAGCTGCCGAGCTCTGGGGCTTCTCCAGCACCTCTGGTCCCCTGCAAACCTCGATGTTTTTCTGTCCAGTGCTTTGATCAGAGGGAGAACACAAACGACACCTTGATGATTACTCACATTTTCAAACGCAGTCCAAGAGCAAGAGCTGTCACTTTTCATAACACCCTCTGGGCTGCCCTGGCTCTGTGTCCCCTCTCCTGGTTTCTCACAGCTTTGGCTCCCTGGGAGACGTGGATGAGGAGTTGTTTTGTTGCTTTCTTGGTTTTTTTTTTTATTTTTGGTGGCTGGTCAAGTAATTTCTGATCAGTGAATAAAAACAAGAGCTGCTTGAGAAGTCAGGAAAAAGCTGGGGATCAATGGGATGTGAAGTCGTTTTGCCCTCAGGGGGGCTGAGTGCCTCCACACGAGGGTTATCAGTGGATAAATGAGTTGAGGAGGTCAGCTCAGCCTTGCTGCAAGAATGGCTTTTTCCAATTCAGGCCGTGATTTAATTAGACCCCTGAAACTGCGACAAGACAGTGCTGAGTGCATGGATATTGGACAAATAAATATTACAGAGGCCACTTTCAAGTTGACTGAAGTGATTCATAAATTAGTGCTACAGTTGGGCAAATTGCTTGGGGTGGAGGAGAGACAGGGAGGGGATTTTGTGTGTGGATTCAGGATTGGCAGTCCCCAGCAGGCTGGCAGGCTGGATCTCTGCACCGCGAGGCCAAAGGAAATTTAGGGTGCAGCAGAAGATAATCTTGCATTGTAGATCACAACCCAGAAGTGAGAACCGGTTAAAAGTAAGAGGAATTGATATTCAAAATTGCTGTTGTGATTGCAGGTCGCAGCTCTGTGTGTTTTTAGAGCAGAAGTGCTGGGTCAGGGAAATGTTGCAGCCTTGTTCTGTGCTTTCTCTACTCAGGCTCTGTGCTGTGCTCACTGCTAATTAAATGCCTAATTATTGGGGTGGAAGCCCCCCTGTGCCTTCCCTGCCTTTGGAATGCTGGAGGAGGAGGTTCAGGCCCCACAGCCGTTTCCAAAAGGAGAGGATTGGCCATCTGCTGCAGGGTGGGGGTTGCTGCCCTCAGCCCAAACCCTCACACCCCAAACCAGCCTGTGCTGAGCAGGCTGATTCCAGCTCCTGCATCCTGAACACCTCAGCTTCTCCTTCCATCACCCACCTCCCTTCCTTCCCCTCCTCCTTTGCAGAGTGCTTCCCCAATTCCTCACTCCTGTGGGCGGCTGGGCTCTCCTGGAAACGGGCTGGAGAGGGCTCATTTCCCAGGGAAGTGATTCCTTGCAGCACCCACTGCCCTCCCTCCCTGCTCCCATCACCTGCACCCCCTGTGCACACCCTGGCACACGGGGAGGCTCCCAGGAGCTGCTTCCATTTGTCACTCCTTCCTGGAATCCGTGGCTGCAGCGCCAAATGCTTTCGGGCTGCTGCTGCTCCATAGATCACCCCAAAGTGGTGAAGTCCAGTTAATAACAGCCTGGAAAATGCCATCAATCAGCAGAGGGAAAACGTCTCCCAGCAAACTCCTTAGCGCCCAGTGTGGCTGTTTGTGGCAGAGACAGATGGGGCTGAGGTGCTTTGGGGGCTTTTTTTTCCCTTTCACGCTCTCCCTGAGCCCTTTATCAGGGTTTTTCTGATTGAAGCAGTTTGCTTGGGGCTGGTCTTTCTTCCCCCTGCCCTGGAATTCCTTCTGTACTCTAAGCCAGGTGTGTGCAGAGGCTGTTTCTGCCCCCGTAAATGCACAGTTTTATATTTTAGACAGTTCTGAACACTCCTGCTCAGGACTTCTACCTCCCTGCCTGCCTCCTGCTCTCAGATCTCTCCTGTCCTGACACCATTCCTCAGCTGGGTCCCTGCACACCCTTTCATCTGTCACAGCCACCGGGTCTCAGCTGCTGAATGCCACAATTGCCACGAGCCAGAGCAGGTGCTCCTGCCTCCCTCCCTGTGCAGCTTTTTCTGCCATGCATCATCTCCTGCTGCTGCTGCAGCCGTCACAGGGTTGGGAATGGCAGTGGGGATGGGGAATTCGTGGCCCTGCCACGGTTTTCTGTGCATTTAAATTCCAGTCCCTGCCAGGTGTCAGGGTGCCACTGTGCCAGGCACTGCTTTCACAGTCAGAGGTGGCCGTGTGGGAGCCATGCAGAGGGGAAAGGAATCTTTATTCAGGGCAGAAGGAGGAGCAGAGGTTGCCTGGTGCTGGTTTTCCTCTGAGAGGATGGAATATCTGCCAGCCAGAGGTGCATTCCTCACCAGTTCCCAGCTGTGCTGTGCTCTGTGTGCCCTCACCCCACAGCCACTCTCCTGGAGGTGCCAGTGTCCTGCTCTTGGTGACCCAGACCTGCCAGAGTCACACCAACAGGAGAAACTCAGCACTGTCCCTTGATCAGTGTCATGATGATTAGTTTATTCTGTTTGTTCTGTTGTATTCTCAGTTTATTCTGAAGCCAGACTAAAGCACCTTCCCCTCCCTGGTTGGGTGCACTGGAGGATCAATACTGAGAGTCACCCCCGTGTTAATAATCCCACAGGAGAGGTTTGTTTGGGGGTTTTTTTTCCCTCTGGGAAGACATCCCCATGCAAACACACACCTGCACTCCCTGTATCCCAGCTTCCAGTGCTCCCTGGCTGCTCCCTCCTCTTCCCAGAGCTGTGCCAGGCTGGGTGGGATGTGAGCAGGGACAAGCAGCTCGGCCCTGGCTGTGCTCCAGCGCTCAGGGGCTGAGGAGATTGTGGGGAGGAGAGGCTGGTGACCCCTGCACGGGCAGCCTGTTGGACTCCTGTCCCAAATACCTGCCACACAAACATGATTCTCCTCCCCAGGGAGCTGCAGGGGCCAGGACACCGCGCTGAGAACCCGAACAAAAAAATTGCTGAAGCTCAAAAGTGATAACAAAGCTTTTGGATGGAGACGCTGGTGCTCCTGGCCTTTCCCCCACATTTATTGCTCCTTTGCCAGCTGCAGCCTGCTCTGGGATGGGTTAATAGCTTATTAATGCTCTGCCTGGTAGCAGGGGTTGGGGATGGCTCTGAGTGCACTCTGAGTTATTGGGAGAGGGTTTTAATGGCTGCAGCACCTCCCTGCCTGTTCAGGGGCTGGATTGCTCACTCACCTTAAACAGCCCTGAGTAAAGACCTCCAATCTCTTTAAGTGCCTGCTGCTGAAAGTCAGCAGTGCCCTGATGATCCAAACTGGATCTTGGAGATCTTTGTGTGCAGGATAAATAACCACACACTTAAGCCTCTTAATTAAGAACTGTCTGTGCCTCGGGGCAAGAAAACTTGGTGCTGGCTGTCAGTGTACAGGCAGATCAAAAAATCCATTTCCAAGGCCAAACAAAGCCCTCTGGGTTTATCTGAGTGTCTCCAGGCCAAATGCCACAGGCTCAGGCTTCTCCAGGAGGTCAGGAAGGAATTTTACCTTCCCTTTCCATGTCCCTCCTCTTCCAAAGTTGCATTCCTGGCTGGACAAGTGCACCTGAGCAGCATCAGCTTGGAGGCTCCTGTGGCACCAGCTGGACAGGCTCTATAATAACTGAGCTGATTTTCTTTGGTTTAAAATAGGAAAATAAAGAGAAAATAGTACAAACGGACTCCTGTGATAGGGACAGGGTTGCTGTTCCCTTCTTTTGAGTCTTGTTCTGAACTTGCTCACGTTTGCTGGGTGCTTGTTTCAGTCAGAGCAGCCATCAGAAACTGAGGCATAAAATCCAAACCGACTTCCTTGGATCCCCAAACCCTTCCCACAGCTGATCTCCTGCAATATTTCAGCTGTTTGTTCTGCTCTGATCCTGAATCCAGCCTGGACCCAAATCCAAACCCTCCTTTATCCCTTTTTCCCCCCTCTGTCTCTGGTACTTTGCTGTCCCCTGCTCCTCTGCTGTGCTGAGGAATGAGCTTGGCCATCACATCTGGGAACAACTCTTCTCAATCCACCTGGCTGCAAAGAATTCCAGCCTAAGCCAAAGCAGCCCCCCTTTTTTTGGGAGCTGACAGCACTCCAGAACCACCCGTGAATCCTGTCTTCATTCTCACTTGACAGCTTAAAAATGATCAATATGCCACAAAGAAGCAGGAAATCCTCTAAAATTCATTTCTCTCTTCCCTCTCCCCCTCTTGGCTGACCTCTCTCCCAAAACCCTGCTGCCCTAAGGTCCAGGAACTCCATGAAATCTGCACTGCACCTAATTTATTTTTTTTTTTCCCAAAGAAAAGTGCTGTTGGTTGACTCTGGAGCTCAGCTTTTAGCAAACAGTCCCACATTTGATTGCTCTTTTGTCTTTGCAAAGGCAGCAGCAGGAGAGTGGCTGAGCGAGTAATGTACTTGTCTGTGTCATTATTAAGTAACCATAAATAAAGCAGATAATAAAAGCAGCCTTTTTTACTCCTTCTTTTCAAACAGTGACAGGAGCTTCCTGGAAAATTACCTTTTTACCTTTTTCCTTTCTCTTAGAGCACAAGTTAAAAGGGTTTTGGTATTTCTCGACATCTAATAAACAACCACTTTCCCCTCATTTTCCCCGTGCTGGAGTGGAGGTAATGAATGCATTTTATCACTGTTCTCCAGAGAAGAGCAGGAATCAGGGATCTGAGGGAACAGGAGGAGGCATCTCCTTCCATCCCCACAGTCTGGGTGCTGCAGGGAAGACAGACATGGTAATTCCACTCTTCCATCCCAGGGAAAAGTGATTCCAATCTTTCACCCCATAGAAAAGCAGTTCTTTGGGGAATGACTTAAAATGATCCATGCCATCCATCACAAATGGGATGTGGGGGAAAATCTGCCTCTGAGATTTCCCTGCAATACAGAGAGAGGCAAACAGGGTCCCCAGAGCGCTGCCCTGATATCCCAGCAGGAACAGGTTTTAGGGGAAAAGGCAGGTTCAGAGAGGGGAAGTGGCCCTGGCTGTGACACCAGAGGAGTTCCTTAATCCCTTTATTCTCCCAAGCAGGAATCCTGCTTCATGTGTAGTATTTAAAAATGAGATTTTATGTTTTTTAGTGCTTTGCCCAAGGAACTCTGCAGAACAGCACAGATGTGCAGTGCCAGTGTCAGGTGAACAGCTGGGGACAACATTCAGGTTCTGTGCACTTTGCAAAGTGGGTAAAATCAACAAATTAGCGACAGGAAGAGTGAGACATTATTGATTATTTATGATTATTATTATTTCTGTCAAAACTTAGCCAAGCTGGGGAGGGAGGTCTGCTCCTCTTCCAGTGGTGTTGTCCCTCCAAACCCCACCCTGGCTGTGATGTGGGCACAGAGGTGCTGGGATCCCCTCTCCTTCCCACTCCCCCAGCAGCAGGAGGCACTTCCAGCAGTGAGTGACACGCTGGCAGGATGGGCTGACAGCTTACAAATGCATCAGCAGGAAGCTGGGCTGATCTTTCAAGGCAAAGGGTCTGTTTTCCATCCAGAAGCAAAATTGTTTCCGTGTCCAAGTGGATCACAAGTGACAGGCACAGCCAGGAGGGGAAGGACCCCCTGCCCTGCCAGCAGGGAGTTATCAGGATTTATTTAGCTCTGTGCATCCCTCCAAACATCAGCCTCGGAAGGGGAAGGTGGTGGCAAAAAGGAAAGAAATCGAGACACTGAAAAATGCGCGGGGATCTGCCTCCCATCTGCGTTCCCTTCTCCAGGGTGTTCAGGACTGAATAGAGATTTATTTATTTGTTGGAACGTTTCTTTGTCATTCCTATGTTAATTGAAGGATTTAGCCTCCAGATAAGAGCCCGTTCACGGGAGAAGAGATCTGGGCGCTGCCCACAGCGCCCGCAGTGGTTCAGGATGGATGGGTTTGACGGGAATTGAGGGATTATCACAGGGCAGGGGGGCTGGAGATCAGATCCCGACGCAGTGTGGCCCTGGGGAGCAGAGTTGGCTCCCTGGCACAGCCGAGTGCTGGGCCAGGAGGGGTTTGGCCCCGGCACTGAGATGTGGTGCTGGGGAATAATCAGGAAGGGCGAGGATGGAGCGGGGGCTGTGAAGATGCTGATTTTTCTTCTCGTGGGCCAAAGGGGATTAAATGACCAAACTGGGCTCTCACTGGGAGCTAAGCCAAAAAACACTGCTCTCCTCTCGGGTGCTTTTACATCCCCTTTTTCTCTGTGGAAGCATCAAACGCAGGGTGAGATCACTCCTGGAGCCTGAGCCCAGCCCAGCTCAGGGCCCGTGCTCGAGGGGAAAAAACAAACTTGACCCCAATTCCCGAGCTGCTGAAGGGGATGGGCAGGGACAGGATCGTGTTTCGAGCCCAGCTTTCCGGGCTGACAGCGGAGGTTTTGTTTAAATGGGTGGTTAGAGCAGTGTGTGTGATGAGCTCTGCCAGGGCTGTGGCAGCATCCCCTCAGCTGCATCCCGGTGACATTTCTGGGGCTCAGGGCATCGCTGGCACTCCAACATTTCCTTCCTGCAGCTCCCAGGGGCTGCAGCTCCTCCAGGACATTGCCCTGTGGCCTGCTAGGACGAAACTGATGTGTCAGGGCCGATCAGCTCAGGGCTCTCATGCTGAATAACTCGGTGTTGTGACCTTGGAAGCCACCGTGGGGAAGGAGAAGGAGGCAGGGCCTTCCTGCTTGACAAAGCAATTTTTTTTTTAGACTGAAAACCTCTTTTTTTTCCCCTCCAAGGGGCTCCTCGGTGGTTTGAGGGATGTGGATGTTGATGATTTTCTTGACATTGCCTTCTCCCGTGCCTGTGCTCTGTGAATTCCTCCTTGCAGCGTTTGTGTGCTTAACTGTTGCCTTGATGGGCTGAATTCCACCCTGGATTTTCCCTCCTTTCCCTTGGCAAAGCAGGATCCCCACCGAGAGGGCTAAAGGGGGAAGGAATAGGCTGGATTTCCCTTCATCTCCTTTTCCAGCTGGGATTTTCCTCACCGGGCTGTCCCTGCGAGTGCATCCTGCTGCAGGAACGGCGGGGAAGGCGAGGTTATTCCACACACTTCCCAAAAGAAACCAACCAGCAGAGCCACAAGCTGTGAAATTTTGTTGTTCCTCGTGCTGCAGGGGAGGGAGAATGGAAAAATAAAGAGCTTTTAGTGCTCTCCTAAAGAGGCAGAGCCTCGGGATCCTGGAGACTTCCTCCCACAATGAAGCAGGAATTTTGGGGGTTTATCTCTGCCAGGAGATAAAACCTCACCCCTCTCCTGCTTTTGTCTTCCCAAGGCCGAGCTGAGGAGCTGGAAAGGTGCAGAGGGAAGTGAGGCAGGAAGCAAAATTTACTTTTAGCTGTGATTCACGTTACCCGAGGTGAATATTACCTGTGATTGGTGTTACCTGTGATGCCCGGAGCAGGGGGAAGGAAAACAGAGGGGTTTGTTTCAGTTGTGTTTCAGTGGTGCTTTAGCTGCTCCTGCCCTGCTGTTGTTGGACCTGCACGGATGAAGGATGGGGGATTTACCCAGGCACAGAGTCTGCCTCATCAGCATCATTAATGGGGAGATAATTAGTGCAGCAGGAATGCAATTCTCCCTATTTATGGCCCTGCAGAGCAGCATCCTCACCCCAAAGCACACAGGGTTTGTTCCCAGCCTCTGCAGGTGGCTCTGACTTACACCAACATGAATTAAGCCTAAATTAAGTCCGGGTTTGGGTGGTTTTTTTGCAACCGAACCAACTTGAGAGCTCTGAGCATTCATCTCCTTTCTGGGAGTAAATAGCACGGTGACCACAGATTAAGGAGCTGCCTGAAGAACAGCTTTAGCTGTGAGTGGGGAGTAAATGTGTTTTTGCAGTTTCTCTTCTGAATATTAATGCCCCATCCCTGGAGCTGTGTGGTTTAGCACGAGGTGTTTCTGCAGGAGCCCTGGGTGAGTGCTCTGCTACAGAGCTGAGAGCCCCAGCATGAGGGAAGGGACTTGTCAGGGGTTTTATTCACAGAGCTGATGGAAATAAACAGAGGCATGAAATGTCTTTTTTTTTTTTCCTCAGAAAACACTCAGGATCGCTGCTCCCCAGCAGGTAAAACAATGAAAATGAAAGTTAGAGAGGCGTGAGCAAGGACAAGGCAGCGTTTTGAGGCGCTGCAAGGACAATTTGCTGCCACATTCTGCCACAGGACGGGAGGCACAGCCTTTGCTGAGTCAGGGGATGATGTGGGGCTGATGCTCTGTGGGCTCAAGTGGGGTTTTTTTGGCATGATCTGGGGGAATCGTTGCAATCCACCAGCCCAAGGTGCTGCATCACATCCCCCAGTGCCCCAAGGACCAGGATTCACCCCTGGATCTGCCCCGGGTCTCAGGGACTCCCGTGTGTCCCTCTGAGGACTCCTCTGCCTTATAAGCCAACATATGGAAATGCAACACAAAACTCGAGCCCTCAGCACTTCTTTAATCCTCTCCAGTAACACAGGAGTCATTCCCTATGCATCCCATAATCAAATTTCCCTGGGTTTATCTGTCACTTGCAGACCTCCATCACCCTTACCTGGGAGCAGGGACTTGTAACACCAACCATGTCCTATTGTTCCCATTTGTTTGCAGAGCATGCAGGTGGAGAGGCATAAATATTAAAATACCCCCATTATAAAGCCAGGCCTCCATTGATAAATGATGTATAAAATCAATTTACAACCCAGGAATAAAAAGCACCCATGAAGTGGTCGCTAGCTCCAGGTACTAGAAAATTATTCCTCCATAACTTGCTCTGACTGGAACTCATTACACACTCTGTCTGTGGAATGATTTTGTTGTTAAAAACTCTGTCACTCAGAGCTTATTTATTCCCTCTCCTGCCGAAGAATCCTGGAGAGATGCTGTGCTCTGCTCTTTTTGGGCACTGCCAGTCCCTCACGCCTCAGTGCTCAGCAGAGTTTGGGAGACAGGGCAGGATGAAGGAAATTGGGAATTGCTGATGTCTCCCGAAGCGTTGGCACCTGCATGTTTAACTTCAGACAGGTGAGGAGTCCCACTTCTGTCTGATTATGCTGAATTTAACCCCTTGGTTGCACTCACCGAAGGGAAAGGTTTCCCTGCCAAGGGAATAAAACCTCTCTGGGTTATCCAGGTTTGTCTGAGTGCTGCCTTTCCTTGGGGTTTCCATTTCTGGGGAAGGAGCAACAGCAACACAGACCTGAGAAATCTGGAGTGAAGGAATCTTCCTCCCCTAATACACAGCTAAGTTGTTACCTTTGTCTTCTTCCACAAATCCTCTGGGCCAAAAAGAAGAAAAAATGTTTGGTTCTTGACTGAAAGGAAATTTTGGGCCACCAGCTGCATGTTGTCTCAGTGCTGATGGGCTCGTACAGGGTTTGGTGTGTCAGAGGAGGAATTTCCTGTCCTTTGAAGGCAACACCTGATGTCCAGCTGTGCTGACAGAGGGAGGTGTCCCTGCCCATGGCAAGGAGTAGAAACGGATGAGCTTTAAGGTCCCCTCCGCCCCAAACCCTCCTGGGATTCCACGGCCCTGCTCTGCTCCCAAAATACAGGCACTGAGACCTGTCAGGAGCCGAATTTCAAGTTCACCCCTGGGAGAGGAGCTCTCGGTGAGGGAGCTGCAGACAGACCTGAGCTCAGTGTGCCCTTGCTCAGCCCTGGCCCCTCCAAACGCTCTGCCAGCTCCTCCCGGGACCTGCAAGGCCCAAAGGAGGCGGGAGCAGGAGGGGAGAGCAGCAGTGCGAGGCCACAGCTGTGTCACACAGGGTGGCAGATGCAGCAGGACGGGGCAGGGATAAAAGGAGCAGGGCTGTCAGTCAGCTGGGCCCCGCCACACGGAGCTGCTGGCTCCTGACAGGTGAGCACAGCTGCCTGCTGTGGGGAGCAGAGCTGGAAGAACATCCTCGTTTTCCTCTCAGGGCTTGGCATCAGCTGGCATTTTGGTCAAGGAGAACTTTTCCTGAGGAGGAATTAACGGGAGGAGCGCGAGGTGGAGGAGCAGCATCCTTGGAGGGGGGTGCTGGAAGCAGCTTCCCCAGGGCTGGATTATTTTGGTCCTCAGCTCCTCAACACCTTCACCAACGACTGAGCTGATGATCCATGTCCTCTGCTGGGCTCGGCTGCAGATGAAGTAAAGATTTGTGATGTTGCAAATAATGCAGTTTATTGTTATAGCACCAGGCAAACTGCCTGGTGAGGTGGCCACAGTCCAACAAATCACAGCTAAAAGCATCCAGTGCTTCTGGAGTTGAGATTCCAGGGTCTGGAAGCTCAGCATTTTGCCAGAGGTTGGCCTAGCTGTCCTGCTGGGCATTGTTTTAACTGCTCTGCAGCTCTGCTCACCAAACAAATGCTGTTCAGTGCTCAGTCTCCCTCCACAGCAAGGGATTTAATCACACCCTGGCTGGAAATCATCCTGCAAAGCTAATCCCAGTCTAAACCAGAGGATGCAGCTCCCTGAGACTTCTTAATTCAGGATATTGGCACCTCTGCAGCCTCTGCAAGAAGCAACGCCATCCATGGCTGGTTTTAGGGGTTTTGATGTGAACTGAGTTAGCAGAAATCAACCTGGTGGATCTGCAGAGAACGGTCCAGCAGTGGCAAAACGGGAGTCTCTCACTGCTTGTTTTGTGGGTTGATAGAATAGGGGAAAAAAAAAATTAAAAATCGCCATAAATGCAGCAATAAAGAGCAGTGAATGAAATGGATGCAGGGCCCTTCTCTCTGGGCTCAGTTTTAACTGCTCTGACAGGGAAGTGCCATTTTTGGGTACATTTTCGGGGCAGGCAGGGAAGGAAGGGCAGGGAGGGGGCTCAGGGGAATGCAGAGCTGAGGCTTCTGGAGCTGTCCCCACCCTGTGCTGGGGACACGCTGGGGGCTAAAGCTGCCCTGTCCCTCTGCTCTGCAGGGCACAGCCAGAGGGTGAATGACACAGAAATGAAACCCCCCCTCTTCCCTGGGGCTGCAGCCTGTCCTCGCAGCTCCTCTGTCACTGCTCATCTCTTCAGGAGCCACTACTACCCCTCCAAACTCTCCTTTCCCCCCTTTTTCTCCTCTGAGGCAGGAGTTGGTGGCTTCACCTCGTTAAAAAGCCATCGTGCTGTAAAACAATCCCTCTGTTAATAACGATATTAATTTAAAATGCCAGAGACAGAGCCATAAAACCTCCCGGTGGGTTGTTAGGAGCTCAGAGCCCTTTCCCTGCCGTGCCAGCAGGACGAGGCTTCTCCCCAGCCCCTTCCTTCCTCCACGGGCACTGCTGAGCGCTGGAACTCCTATTTCACAGCAAGTACCCTGCTTGAAAAGGTCAGTGGCTGACGTTATTCATGGAAGGGGGAGAAAGGAGGAGGGAAGAGAGATCCTCCAGGTTTTCTGCTGTGGAAACTCCCCTCGGTTCTGCCGAGGGGCTTTGGCAGCTCCGGGGAGGCAGCAGAGGAGTGGGGTGTTCCTGCAGCGCTGGGGAGAAGGTGACTTCAAAGTCAGCCCAGCCTCTGCCGTTCAGAAAATCTGAATTTCCAGCGGGTTCCGGTGGGTTTGGGTTTGTAGGGATCTCCAGGCTGAGTGGTGGAGTGCTCTGGACAACTGCAGAGCTTCTCTCCTGTTTAGCGCTTCTTAATGCTCCGCCTAAATTAATCCCGAGCTGGACTGAGTCTAACCCTGCCTGGGAGTTCCAGACAAAACTCAGGAGAAAGGATTTGCCCAGTTTTTAACTAAAGGCACCGAGGGACACAATCCATATTCTTTTCTGGAAAAAATAAATAAATAAAATAAGAATTCCTGTCCTGCTTCCAGCTTGAATTGCTTCAGCTTTAAGCCCCGACTTTTTGTTCTGCCTTTGGCAGATTAGAGAGACCTTTACTGTCTCAGGGTGGGTTAGAAAGACCAACAAAGCCCTTTATTCTGTCAACAGGCAATAAAGCCTGGCTTTGGTGTGAAGTTCAGCCTCCCTAAGGCTGGGACTCACTGCTCTGCAGGTGACTCTGGCCTGGACTTCTCTCCCTCCTGGTGTTTATAAGCTCCAGGGCTCGCTCTCTCCTGGTTTGGGGTTTGGGGGTGGCATTCTGCAGCCAGTATTTACCCAGATAAAAACTTTCCCTGGATTCTCTCCCTTAGAAGCGCCCATGAGAAATGTTTGGGTTCCCGGGGTTTGGGAGTGTCCTGGCAGCTGCTCATCCCTGCTTCATGAAAATGAGGTTCATGGAGGGTTTCAGAGCAGGCTGGAGTGTCACAGCACCATTCCTGACCTGGTGCATCCCACAGCCCTGAACTGCTCCCTCAGGATCCCTCTGCTGCCATCTGCCCCATCCCACCTCCTGGAGTTAATTCCATTTTGCTGGAAGAGCAGGAGAGAGGGGCAGGAGGACCTCAGAAAACCCAAAACTCCTCTCTGCTCTGAGCTCAGGCTGCTCCATTGGCAGGGGCAGCTTGGTGGGTGAGGAGGAGGATGAGATGTGAAGGCTCAGGTGGCTCCTGCTCAGGAGAATCCCAGTTCCTGCCTCCCCGTGGCACTGGGACATCCAGGTGACAATCAGCAGCATCTGCCACACATCCCTGATGTAGGACGCAGCATCAGAGCAGGCAGGCAGGGAATAAAAACCAAAACCCCAGGTGGAAATGGTGCTCAGTGACAAATATTGAGTGTTTTGTGCTCGGCACTGCTGTCCTGCAGTTCCAGCCCCAGCTGACTGCTCTGGGTGCAGGCAGGAATTAAAGGCCAGGGTGTGAAGACAGAGGAGCTTTTTTGTTGATCTGCCACTTGTCCCCTTTTTTTTTTTTTTT
>VYXD01006149.1:238276-297176 GCA_013397195.1 Hylia prasina
TTTTAATGTGAATGATTTCAATTTGCTTGCCATGTCCTGCTCCTGAGCCAGGCGTGCTCTGTGTGCTCATCCCAGCCTTTCTCCCAGCTCAGGGCATTCCTGTGGACAGTGTCTCATGAAGAAAAAAAACCAAAATTCACCCTCCCAAGCTCCATCAGACACAATATTTTTCAATCGCAGAGTTATTTAGACTTTATGTGTCCTCCCCGAGACACAGAAATGCTCAGAACGGGGTTGAATGGCTCAAGGGCTGAGGGAAGAAGAGGTAAATAATTCCTGTGTTTGATCCAGAGCTGGCTTTGTCCCTGTTTGTCAGCTGTGATCGATGTCACCCGCTGGTCTCTATTGTTATTCCGTTGTCGCTTGTCACACACCTTCCTTTGAATCCTGCTCTTGTCTCTTTTCCCTCTTTTTTTCCCCTTCTCCTGACACGGCGCTTGTGAGTAATTTACCTATGACAATAGGAGACTAATTCTGTTGTTCTGTCAGAGGGAAATTGAATCTGGGGCTTGAGAGCTGGGAGAAATCTCCAGATGGATCTGGAGCGCAGGAAAACTCCGTGTTCGATTCTCTGCCTGCCAGATTAAGTCATTATGAAGGGGCAGGGAGGAGAAGAAATGAGGGGAAAAAAAACCCCCAGAGGAGCTGGACTGCGGGATGGAAGGGAAAGGAGGAGAGGACAGGAGAGCGAGGAGCAGAAACAAGAGGAGATGGCAAAGGCAGTAAATGAGATATTGGCAGAGCGCTCAGCTGAGCCTGTGCTGAGCATTCAGGGGAGCTCAGTGTGGCTCAGGAAAGGGTTTAGGCTGTTCCTAAATGCTCACCAGTGCAGGGACAGTGCTGGAGAGCAGGAGAGCCCTGCAGAGCCACCCTTTGCTCCAAGGGATGCTCCATGTCCCTGCTCTGCCAGGCACGGAGAGCTGGCAGCTGCTCATCCCTGGAAAATGAGGTTCATGGAGGGTTTCAGAGCAGGCTGGAGTGTCACAGCACCATTCCTGACCTGGTGCATCCCACAGCCCTGAACTGCTCCCTCAGGATCCCTCTGCTGCCATCTGCCCCATCCCACCTCCTGGAGTTAATTCCATTTTGCTGGAAGAGCAGGAGAGAGGGGCAGGAGGACCTCAGAAAACCCAAAACTCCTCTCTGCTCTGAGCTCAGGCTGCTCCAGTGCCGGGGCATGGATGGGCTCAGCCACTCCACAGAGGCTCCTGTCCCTTCCTGTGGAGCACGAGCTGAGCCCTGGTGTCCTGGTTTGGAAGGACAGGAGTCTGCAAAGGAAGGCAGGAGCCTCCCTGAACATGGAAAATGTAAACCCCCTCCCTCCAGATTATAATTTTGAAATTAAGGGGCTTTCAGGAAAAGATATGGGAACGGGAAGAACAGTTCTTCAGTATGAAAATTAAAATAAAAATGTAGTAGTACAAAAAAACCCTGCCAGGGTGAGAACACAGTGAGCCCCTGTTGCTCAGGGTGTTGGCAGCAGCCCAGTGCAGCCCTCCTGCAGTGCCAGGTGTGGCTCTGTTGGAGCAATGATCCTGCAGCAGGTGCAGGTTCCCTCTGAAGGTGCAGTGGTGCTGAGATGGGTGCGGGCTCCCTCTGGGAATGCAGAGCAAACAGGCTGCCCTGGGGTTCCAAATGCCAGCTTTGATCCAGGTGGGAATGCTGGGCTCTCCCCATGGGCTGCTGGAATTGTCTCAGGCCTGCAGTGAGCCTGGCTGGCCCATGGACAGCAGATATCCCCTGGAGGGAGGCTGGGTCCTGGCAGGGATAAAGAACTGCCCCAGCTGTTTTTACAGCTGCTGACAGAACACAAACTGCTGGGTGCATCCAGTGGGCACCTGGAGCTGGAGGGAGGCAGAACCTGCCCCACGTGTCACCTGCAGCTCCTGCTGCTCCCACCTGTCACCCAGCAGAGGGACCAAACTGGGACCCAGCTGGGCTTGGCTGTATCGTGGAACTGGCAGCTGAAATCCAAGGCTTGGGAGGAAAAAGGGCAGAGCAGGCGCAGAACTTTTGTCTTGGTGCTCCTCTCAAAGCAGCAGAACTCCTGCTGAAGTCTCAGCTGGGCTTCCCCTTTGCTTCTGCCTCCAGTGGAGCTGCAAACAAAACCCCAGGCTTGTCTTGAGGAATGTCAGAATTAGCAGGGCCCCGCTCCCTCCCTGGCGGGATCTGAGCTTGCTTATTTTGTTTATTTTGTTTATTTGCACAACTTCACCCCCAGCCCTTCTGGAGGGTCCCACAAACCCTCTGTGCCCAAGGACTGCCAGCTCCACCCCCTCCTCAGGAGCTCACCCCAGCTCCTGATGCTGCTCCACTATTAATTGGCTCCTGTAATCTCTGAGATTGTTATTTATTAATAGATTGTTCTGAGCGTAGCAAAGTTCATTATTTAAAGCAGGAGGCTGAGAGAGATCCAGAGGAACAGATGGATGCATGGAAGTATCAGAAGAAGGAGTAGTTAAAATTCCAGGCATGTGCTGAGCCTTGACAAAGGATGGAAAACAGAATCAATCATCATTATCTGGGAGAAAAGCCATCAGTCTGTGTTTAAAATAAGCACTTTGGGTATTAAGCCCACGACGCCAGACTTTGCAAGAGTTTTGCCTGGTAGCTGCAGACCCCGGGGTTAGAAACAGGACTGGGGAGCAGAGGAAAAGAGATATTTAGGCATGAACATGCAAGGAGAGGTGGTTTTGGTGTCCACCCAGCCCTGGCTGGCTGCAGACAAAGGTTTTTCCTCATGGCTGTGGTGGTTAAAGTCACCCCAGTTGTGCTGTTAAAGCCTTTTACGTGCTGAGGCTGCTCTGGCTTGGGAAAGGACCCCTGGGATTTATCCTAGAAAAGGAATTTCCTCACTGGAATGATCTGATTCCCCCCCAGCCTGCCCAAGGTGGGTTCTCAGGGGAGGGTGACCATTGCCTGTGTGGAGGTGCCGACAGCAAAGAAGGGAAGTGTCCGACAGAAATTGGGGGAAATGTGGGAGCTGCCAGGGGGTTTTGAGTCAGCCAAGCCCTAAAGATGGCTCAAAGCAATCCCAGAGAGGCAAAGTCACTGTCACACTGAGCTGATGGCGAAGATGAGACTCAATTTAGGGATTTTAACCCCCAGACCAGTCTCTAACCCCAGTCCCCAACGTGTTTTTCTCTGCCGAGGTGGGTTGTTCTGCTATTTACCAACACAAAAGCTTTCTTCCCACTAGCAATAAAATAATATCAGACATCATCTCTCTGTTGGCCCCCTGCATGTGAAAGCAAAGGTCAGCTCTGTTGTGAACCCTTGCTAAAATGGCTCTAATTGCATCCAATTTTCCAGATATGAATTTATCTCCCATTAGCAGGCCCTGGAATACTCAACTCTAATGGCCAAGCTGCTGCTCTGAGCTGCCTCTCAGTAATTGGTTAAGAGTGGGGCTGTTTGGTAATAGGTAAACAGGTCTTTTTTCTCCTAAATTTAAAATTTATCTCATGGCTTTTCCTCCGAACAAGGTTATTTGTGGCTGTGCCCTGGCCGTGCTTTTATGCTGAGCCCACCACGTGCTGCTGGGCTATTGCAGCATCTCCTTCCTGCCCTCCTCAGCTCCAGAGGGAATATTTGGGATCCTTGCTGCACAGGGGAGGCTCTGCTGGAGGTTATTTCACCCTCCTACAGAGGAGCAGATCACGCTCCGTTTGGGGGGTTGTTTAAACACCTTTTTTTCTCAGAACCCACCTTCAGCTTTCTCCTGAACGTTGAGATTTCCTGGCATGGCACCTGGAGGCAGTGCCATTTCTCCCTCCCCCTGCCAGCACTTCTCCCTTGGAGCCTTTCGAGGTTTTTAAACATTCCTGGAGTCCCCATGTGGCTCTTCCTTGTGCTGGAGATCACCTGAGAATGTCTGATTTCACTTCTCCTTTCTCACAGAGGTTCCTCTTAACCCACTCGTCCCCTTCATCCCTTTTTTTACACCAGGACCATCAGAAAGGGAGAAAATGAATAAAGCTTCGTGTTCTTCACAGGTGCATCCCCTACAGGGCAGAGCCTTTGTGAGGATTCCTGCAGAGATCCTTCCCAGAGCAGCCGGAAGAGTTCAGGGGATGGATTTGGGGCTGTCAGATCCATCAGTGCCCTCATGAGACGTTTTGCAGGTCCCAGCAGAAGAGAATGATGGCTGGACGGGTGGGAGGTGGATGCTGAAAGGATTCCTGGACGTTCCCTTTTGTTTGGGGCAGAGCTGCCCCTGCTTTTCTTGAGTTTGGGCCGAGGCAACAGAGAAATAACTTTGGGGTTTGTAAAGGATGTTTAGATCACCCCACTCTGCACTGGAGTGGGACGGAGCAGCCGTGGCTGCCCCTGGATCCCTGGAAGTGCCCAAGGCCAGGCTGGAGCGCCCTGGGATGGTGGGAGGTGCCCCTGCCCACGCCAGGGGATGATCTCTGCACCCCTTCCAACCCCTCTGTGATCCCAAAAACCCTTCCTCTTCCCACAGCCTGCAGGAGAAGCTGGCAGTGAAGGGGAGCTGCGGGAGCTGCCACAAATTCTTCAGCAAAGAGAATTTCAGTTGTTCTGGTGAGCGTGTAAGGAGCTCCCAGGTGATGATGACCATCAATCTGTCCTCTGTGTTAAGTCTCATCCCACCCTCTGAGAGTTAAGAAATGACTTCACAGTCACAAAACCCTGACTTTTTAGCTCAAAATCTGCACCAGCTCAAGCCCACTTTCAGATTTTATTGCTGCCTGCACCACGAGCCTCACTCTGCCCACTCAGCCCTCCCCAGCCAGGCCAGCCCAGGCCAGAAATAGTCCTTGCTGGCAGGGATAATACAGGAGAAAACAGATTAAGGAGGTGTAGACAGGGATTTGCATTTGTTTCACCAGCTGTCTTCTCGTTCCTCCTGTTCCCCACTCGGACAAACCTTGGCAAAGGACTGGAGTTAGGGATAGCAACAGAGAGAGGTGAAATTGGAGTGAAATATCTTTAAAAACCTGAAGTTGAGGCTGTGGCTGTGCTGGAAAGAAAGCTCAGGGGAGCTTTGGGAGGAGGAAGTTTTTTAAATTAAATTAAGCAGGGGTGGGATGAGGTGTGGGGCGAGCTGAGCACGGGCTGGAGGTGAATCCTCCCTCCGTCCCCATCAGTTTGTGTGGGATTGGGGGCACAGCTGCCCCCAGGCTGCTCCTGCCCTTGCCAGGAGCAGTGGGAAAGGAACACCAGGGAATGCTGGCAGTCCATCACCCGGGCAGCCTTTGGAGCAGGGGACAGGACAGTGGCTGCTCTTCAGCTGCCTCTGAGGGGACCCGAGCAGGGCTGGGGGGTGATGGATGTGGAGCTCAGCAAAGCAAGCCTGGGAGATCAATAGAAGGATATACAGCCCATGGATCATGCCAGTTCCTCCTGTCTGGGCAGCACGAAATCAGAAATGATGGATGGCAGCTCCCTCCACCTGCCCCAGTGCATCCAGTGGCTGAGAGGGCTTCTGCTGCTTTCCAGCCCAGTTCCTGTGCTTTCCTCACAGCCCTGGCATTGAAACATGAGGCTGTGGTGTTAATATCCTGCCCTTCCTCCAGTGCTGCCTCCCTGTTTCCCAGGCAGTGCCCAGCTCACCTTCCCCCCGCTCTCGGGCTGCGCCTGCTCAGGATACACCTGATCAATCTGCTGCCTTCCTCTGGGCATTGCACCGGTTTGGTTCTTAATTTTGGGAAGATCTGCCCTGGCAGAGGTTGTGTGGCAGCCACAGGAGCAGTCAGGAGCTCTGAACTCCTCTCCAGGTGTGAGCTGGCTGCTGCTGGTGCTGACCAGACCCGGGATTTTCCATGGCAGGGGAATGCAGGAGCAGTTTTGGAGAGGGTTCAGAGGTGGCACCAGCTTTGCAGGACTGCCCTCAACTCAACCAACAGCATCTGGATTTCCTCAGGAGCTGATGTTTTTGACTTGGAGCAGGAATTCACAGGGAGTTCCATCATCCCCTCCTGCCTCTTCAAGGTCACTCCCACCACGACAAGCAAAGCCTGGTTTTATTGCATGTTATATTTGTAATAAATGTTCTCAGTGGCAGCTAAAGTGACACTGATCTCAGCAGGGACATTTCCCTGGGTCTGAGCTCTCTGGCTGCTCCAGTGGGAATATTTCCATCCCCTCTGTCACAGCTCACTTGGCCCAGCTGCAGATGACGAGTGGCTGCTTCAGTTCTTGCCGTAAATGAGCTGTGAGTTCTGCCCAGTCAGGCTTGTGCCACTGTGGCAGGCAGGAAACAGTAAAGCCACAACATCAGCTGGCCAAAAAAAACCCCAAAACCTTGGGGAGTTTTCCTTCAAGAAGGCCTGGATGAGTTTGAGCTGATGGAGGAAGGCCATCAGTTCTATCAGGGCTGAAGTGGCCCAGCAGCAAGGCTGAGGAGGTTTGAAGAAGTGCTTTGCAAATATCAAATTATGAATCATGGAAAGCCAGGCCAGACTTGTGAAAAGAAAAAAAAGAAACAAAACAAAAAACCCTTGAAAACCATCTGGGAATTTCCTATTTCACATCCACAATTACATCATGAAAGCAGCAGCACAATCCTCCCAGGCTGCTGGTGGGACGGGATTGAGCCGTGGCTGAGGGACACGTGTGCTCCAAAAAAAACCCCAATTATTGCAGGATGGGGACAAGGAGAAGGGAAAAACCTAATTCAGAGTCATGACAACAGCACAGCCCCTGGAGAGAATGCTGAGCACACAGCCCAGAATAAACTCCTGTGGGAGAGAGAGACAATAATGCAGAGAATTGTGTCTTGGTCTGGCTCTGAATGAGAGCTTCCAGAATGAGAGAGGAGAGGCAGAAGATGCTGTGTTATCTATCAGCCCAACTGATTGTTGTATCCAGAGCCCCGCTCAGTAATAAATGAGAATGCCACTCATCTGCTTTTCTGGTCTATTTAGAATATTTTTAGAACCCTTTCTGAAAGATATTCTGATTAATCTGGTGAATTTTCCTTGCTCAGTGACACTTATAGCGACGTTGGATTTAATTAGCCCGTGACTGGGGGGGATGTAATGGAGGCAGATACAAATCCTTGTGACAGCTGAGAGTGGCAGGGAGAGCATTTATCCACCCAGGAACTGAGATGAAAAGTGCTGAGCTTGAGCCTGAGCCTTTGGGAAACGAAAAATTTCATTTTTTAGGGATTTTTTAGCTGCCAGCAGGGGCAGGACAGAGGAGCTGAGGTGGTGGGAGAGCCCTGGGGTGGAAGAAACCAGCCCTGGATCGTCACACCAAGCCAGTGGCACCCAGATTCCCAAATCCACGAGTTTAGGACTTCACGGAATTGTTAAGATTGGGGAAAAAAACCTCTGAGATAACCCAGTCCTGATGACCTTCAAGCAATGCAGGAATGGGCTTTTCCAAGTAATAAAACCAACCCCAGGGAGAGCAGCAGGGTTTTCTGGGTTACAGGGACGCTGGGTTTTGGTGTGGCAGGGATTGGGATGGATCCTGAGCAGATCCAGCCTGCCCTGCCCACACCTGGGACACCTCCAGGGATGTCCCCACAGGGAACTGGTGCCTGAAGAGCCTCCCAGCCAGAAGAAGATAAACATCCCTTCAAGCTGCACCTGCTTGCCCGAATAATTTCCCAGGAAAGGAGGAATTCCCAGGAATTCCTTACCCAGCCCAGGGTAAGGGATCAGATCATTCCTGAAATGATCTGATTCCCGGATCAGAACATCTCCAGGTGGCACAGGAAGGGAGGGAATGTTTTTGTCTCTATTTTTCTGGGTTTTCTTAAAAAATCTGCAGCATTTTTGGGACCTCTGGGCAGGCACTCAGGGAAATCAGGAGATTTCCCTGCTCCTCCTTGTTTATCCACTGGGCTTTCTAGGAAGGGTTTCCAGCACAGCTCCTCTCTCACTTTCCCACCTCCCAGCTCTGCAGCACAATCTTGGCAGGTTGGGGACATTTATAGCTGCTTTGGACTGGGTTTTATGCCACAGTCTGAAGAGGAATTAAAAAAAAAATAAAATAAAATCCAAAATAGCTTTTTCAGATGGAGGGAAGGAAACGGGAAGGCTGGAGAGGGCACGGAGCTGTTGCTCAGCATTTCTCCCCAAAATGTGTCAGTGTTTTCCGTCCAAACTTTGGTTTTCCATCCAAACTTTGGTTTTCCATCCAAAGACTGGACCATTTAATGCCGTGAGGAAGCTGCATCGATGTGGATGGAGATTTCTAGAAAATGTTTTTCATGTCAGATGAAATTCTCCTTGTCTGTGGCTTCCTGATTTCTTCCTTTTAGCTGGTTCCTATGGAATGGTTTGGGTTTAAAGGGGCTTTAAAGATCCAGTTCCAACCTCTGCCATGGGCAGGGACAGCTCCCACATTCCCAGGGTGCTCCAAGCTGGCCTTGGGCACTTCCAGGGATGCAGGGGCAGCCACAGCTGCTCTGTGCCAGGGCCTCCCCTCCTTCAGATTAAAGAATTTCCTCCCCAGATCCAATCCAAACCTACTTTCTGTCAGTTTGAGCCCTTCCCCTTGCCCAGTTCCTGATCCAGGATCCCTCTGCAGCTCCCCTGGAGCCCTTTCAGATCGTGGAAGATGCTCAAAACAAATTCCCCTCTCCACCCAACAACCCCAACTTTGCCAGCCTGAAGAAACCCTTGACACTTCCCATGTCCCTTCCTTTCATTTCCCCACGGCTTTATGCTATTTAGGGAAAAACAAGACGTGTCTCCAGAGCAAGAATTTGGCAAGTTCCTGCCAGCAGGATGAGCAGGAGGTTCATCCCCACGTTTTGAGGTTCTCTCTCCACGAAGTGTGAATAATAGGTGGGGGGAAAGGCACTTTCCCCTTCGTGCTGGAATTTCTCTCACATCAATTAGTTTCCATCAGGTTTTCCTGCAGGAGAACGGAGCTTTGAAAGGCTCTGGCTCAAAATTAAGCAGAGCTGTGGGGAAGAAAGGGCAGGAAGTTAACAGGAAAACTGCTGATGCTTTCTCCTGTGGAGTTTGCCGTGTAATTAATTTCTTGCTTCTTTACAAACACTTGATTATTTTTTTTTTTTCCAATTTGGTCAAAGTTGATCTCCAATAATGTGCTGGAAAGACATTGGCTTGTAAATCCTTGTGGAATGAATGGAGGAGAGGAAAATGATGATTCTTGTCCTCTAAAGTTGTGCTGTCACCTCTGTCTGCAGCGGGTCTGGGTGTTGTTTTTGGGATTTCATGGAGGTGCCTTCGTTTCTTTTGCTAAAAAGTTTATTGGCAGGGCTCAGGTGGGGGTGTCCCATCACAGAAAGGAATGTGAATAACAATAACAACAACAACAATTAATAATAGTAATAATAATAGTATTAGCAATAGCAATAGTAATAATAGTCATTATTATTATATTATTATTATTATGGTTGCCCATCCTCCCTTGGGAAAAGTGTTGGAAAGAAGCACTTGAGGACCCCCATCCTTAATTAAAACCTGGAGAAGTTGATGAGAATGAGCTCCTTCTTGATTATAGTATGCAATTATTTTTAATATCGATTATCTTGAGTAACTCCACTGCATGGGAGGCGCTTATCCCAGTCCTGTCCACTCAGAGTTGCTCCTGGAAATGCTTGGATTGGGAGAATTGTCTGTCCCTGTCACTCACCTGGGGGTGTCTGCACCTCCTGAAGCACAAAGGAAGTTCCATTTCTGCAAATTTTCCTCAAAACCCCGGGGATGAAATGGGGGAAGCACAAACCAGCTCTCGTGGGGAAGGATAGAGAGCAATAGAATTGCTCATCTCCCAGGCAAAAATGATTTCATGCTTTGTTTTTTAAAGAGCACCGAGATTTATAAACCTGCAAGGCCGGGCTGTGTTGTGGTGTAAATTGACAGAGCTCTTTGGGTTTGCCTCAGCTGTGATTCCGGGTTTTTGGAGCTTATTAACAAGCTCCTGTTGACTGGCATCACTTGCATTGAGCAGGAATTTCCAGCTCCCAGTCTCCACATCTTGAAAGCCATTCCTCACCTGGGGCTGTGTTGATAAAACTGATTAGCAGGAGGGGAGGCAGGCAGGGAGAAATGTGTTCCTGGTGAAAAGGGCACTACATCAAGCTGAAATTCCGGGGAAACGCTGAGTTCACAGAACACATCAGGAGTTATTAACCTCTGCACGAGAGCCGTGCTGCGCAGGGGGAGGAAATTCGTCTGAGCTCAACTTCAGCGTCTCTCTGCAGCTGTTTGGGAGTGCTGCAGCAGCACTGAGAGGCTGATTTTCACCCCTCAGCTCCACCCGAGGGTGTCAGAGCACCTTTGCCTGAATGAATTCATCCCTGCAACGACCCTTGGCTCTGGGGGAAATCCTTACCAGGAGAGGTGCTGCGGGTGAATAGGAGATATTTCCACTGTGGAAACGCTGCTGGAGGAGGGTTTGTCTCCTGTGGAATGCCTGGAATTGGAGGCACTGAAACATCTCCTCTCTGCCTTATCCTGAGCATCAGTCAGTGCACTGAATAATCCTGAATTTCCCTTCCCAGCTCTGGATCTGCACATGATAAGGGTCAGGGCAGGGTGGAACAGCCCCCAGCAGGGAAATCAGCAGCTCAGGCTCAGATATCAGCTCTGCCATGGAAATCCCACGGGAAAACCAGGAGTCAGGCTCCTCTCTGGAGCCAGGGAAAATTTGGAACCTTCTCAAGTGAAATGGTTTAAATGGCGTGGTTTTCCTTCTCCAAAACCAATGTTGCCTCCCTACTTACATCTTCCCCTGAAGCGGCATGATTTAATTCAATTAAAATCAAGAAATAACGATAATAACAACAATTTTTAAAAAGCCTTTAGGAAGGAACACGCTCCCCAAATCCCCTGAAAATGAAAGAGCAGCTTAGAGGTGCAGCTTTGATTGATGCTTTGTTTGGCACGCAGGGTGGAGGCAGCTACCTTGCTGTGGCACGTCTGGCTAAATCATCTGCTGTCACTCCTCAGAATATCCACTTACCAAAGGTTACACGCCCGCTAAACCCGGGCTTAATTACTCTGCATCACCATCCAGAGAGCACAGGCAGAACTAAAGCTGGGAGAAATCAGCACTTTGCTGGGGATCCTTTCTGCTTCAGTGCTGTTTGCTCTCCAGAGCTGCCCCTCTCTCTGATTTGTGCCCTGTTGCCACATCTGCTTTGTCGTGTGGAACAGAATTTTCCATTTTTACTCCCCTTCCGTACAGCAAGAGGCGTTTTTTGGGGTGAATTGGGACAAATAATTGAAAATTCTCCGTGACAACCACCCTAGAAATGAGAGACTCTGGCCTGGCCTTCTCCCAGAGGGAGCTGTGATCCCCATCTCGGGAGGATTTGAATATCGCCCTGACAGCGCCGGAGCTGCGCGCTGTAATTCCCATTGTCGTGCCTTCTCCTGTGTCCCTGCAAGAATTAAGGATGTAAGTGGCAGATGCTGAGCTCTGTTCCCTCTCTCCAGGGGAGCTCCTTGGCGCTTGGCAGGGGCTGATCAGAAGATTGCTTTTAGTTCCTGGGGTGGGAAGTCCTGTGGGCCAAGGTTCCTCCTGCAGCCGCCGTCGGGAGCTGCTGCGGTCGCCCCGTGAATAATGGAACGTTTTCATGTTTTAATCAGATGCAATTTTCCAAATGGTTTTTATGATTTAGCAAGTCCATTAAAAATGACATTTGTTCTGCTCTGACACTCCTAAGGAGCTCCACAGAGCATAAACACTGGAAATTACTTGTAAGGGGAAGAAGATATTAAAATTCCCCAGCCCTCGTGTGCTTGTCTGAGAAATCCTGGTGCCTCGCGCCGTGCCAGCTTGGAGCAGAGCCACTTGATGTGCTCGGAGTTTTGCTGTGATTAGGGGCAGCTCCGGGCTGCTGCAGAGACAAAACATTGATATTTCTCGTGCTGTGCCTCTCAGATGCTCTACAGGCCCAGGCTTTAGGGCTGGAGACGAGGCTGAGGGTTGGATGGGGCACAGGAGGGTGGGTGAGTGCAAAGTGTTTTATTTCGGGCTTTTGGTGTAAAACAGCACAAGGACCGACTGCTCCTGCCCATTAGCTCCTGGATTTATTGACTGAATCCATTCTGCTTCTCTGCTAAACTCCAGATTTGCACGGTGCTCAGAGCAAATCCCATTCTCCTGCCAAGTTCACAGCAGCTTCGGAGTGAAGGTGGAGCTGGTCCTGCTTCTTCTCCATCCATTTCCCCATCTCCCCCCCGTCTGCCAAAGAAATCCCGGGAGTTCAGCTCCTTCCAGGGTGCTCACCTGCCCCAGCACATCTGAGCATCATCAAGAGGCTAAAAATGCCTCCTCAGAGCTCTGAAGGGATGTATTTAGGGGACGATCACTGAGTTTTTAATGTCTTTCTTCTCCCTCCACCCCAGCAGGGCAGGGGGGTTCTGTTATCCCAGTTTTCCTGCTGGGAGCAGGAGTTCCAGGCTGGCTTTGGGCAGTTTCTGTGATCACACTGTCTTGCACCTGAGGAACCAAAACCTCTGCAGATCTCCTCTGAGAGGAGCATCTCAGCTGGAACACACAGCTGGACAGCTCTCAGGAAGCTTTTTTTTTCCCAGCCTTGCTTCCATATCCTATCCTGAAGTCCCTCTGAGTGGGGAACGACTTTCTGGAACTTTATCAAATTGTCTTCCTGGTGGTTTTTTGTTTGTTTGGGGTTTTTTTGGTGGGTTTGTTTGTTTGGCTTGGTTTGGTGGTGGTTTTTTTTGGCTTTTTTTGACTGTTTGTTTTGGGGTTTTGTGGTTTTTTTTTGTTTTGGTTGTTTTTTTCCCCCAGCCACCACTTTCGCGCTGGTTTATTTCCTGTGCATCTTTTCCAAACGGTTTTTTTGCACCTAAATTCTGGGTTCTGCCAGGCCATACCTCTCTGGGCATGGAATGCTGCTCAGGAGTCACAGCTGTCACCATGGGCTCTGCCAGGAAGGGGACAAGAGGGGGTTTATGCACTTAAGCTTCCAGTGATTCCTCTGAAGCCCATTCCAGGCTGGATTTGAGCCTGAATGGACTTCCTTTTATTTTCCTTTTCCTCTGCAGCCACCAGCCACACACTGGGCCCTTTGATGCTATTTCAGATCATTTTTCCAGGTTGAAGCTTTTACTTTGCTAAAGTGAAAAACCTCAAATCAGGGACCATCCAAAGGGAGCAGCAGATACCCCAGGAGAAACCTGTGCCAGGGAAATTGGTCACCACTCAGAAAATTACTGATCTGGCCCTGATTACCCATTAATTAGCCAGAGCAAGCTGCTCTTTCCAGCCTGCAGAATGTGTTCCCTGCTGGTCCAGCCTGGAATGTTTTTCCCTTTCTCTTCAGTCCTGAATGAGGCACTGATTTAACTCCCCACAGTTGGCCAGGCAGGAGCTTTGGGTTTTTGCAGGAATGCTGTGTTCAGTCCAAACCTGAAGTCCAGATTTCATCCCTGTCTTTATCTCCCTGTCTTCCCTTCTCCCTTGTGCAGGAATTAAGGATTTTTCACTGTAACAATCCTCCTGGAGTTGCAAATAGCTGGAAGTCAGATTTTCCCTGTGGGATTCCATCTGTAGGACCAGAGAGCTCTGCCTTTCTCCTTTGGAATATTCAACTAAACCCAAAATTATAAAAAGAAATCCCCTGATTGCTGATTGTGGAAGGTTTTGGTGGGCAGTAAAAGCATTCCAGGGGGAACTGCCAGGGGGAATGGTTTGGATTAGAAAGGATTTTAAATCCCATCCTGTTCCACCCCCATGCCATGAGCAGGGACACCTTCCACTGCCCCAGGCTGCTCCCAGCCCCGTCCAACCTGGCCTTGGACACTTCCAGGGACTTTTAGAGACGTTTCAAGTGCCTCATTCCTCCTGAGAAGCTTAATCCTTTCAAAGGGGTGCTTCAAAGTTCCTGCCTGAAGTATCTCAGTGGGTTCTGGGAGCTGAGCCTGGAAGTCAGGATTAGCAGCTAAACCCAACCCTCCCTCGCTCTTCTGGAGATCTCCCTGAATCAAATAATCAGCATTTCTAGCCCCAAATGCCAAGCCTGATGGTGGACTTAGAATTATTTAGCAAGGACATTTCTTTCTCCTTGTCAGAGAAGCTGGAGAGGCAAACCCAGCCAGGCAGCAGCATCCTCTCTAAAAAGATTTTTTCCCCCCTCGTGCTCGGATTTAAATCACTGCCACAACCAAGCCACAGGAACAGGGAGTGAACAGCAAAGCTGGGTGAGATGGGATGGTTTGGGATGTGTTACCAGCCCCCCAATTTACCCTGTCAGGAAGGAACCCCAAGGAAAGGGGATGTAATCCCAGCCTGGGGACTGCCTCCCATCCTGCTGCTCCTGCTTCCAATCCTGGCAAAGTAAAGGTGGAGAGCAGAGTGTCTGTGCAAACTCCTGGAGAAAATGCAGGTTCATTTGGAGCCTCTCTTCAATTTGTGTTTCAGGCTGTGCTTGCACAACAAAGGAAAGTATTTTATGGAGATCAGGGCTGGAAGGGAACCACTGTTTGCCAACAAACAAATGTGTGGTCTCACATTTACCTCTCATCTCAGATCGGGTTTGATTGGAATTAATCTGCACTTGAGTGCTCAAATCCCTTGGGTTGCCTGAGCAGTGACACACTGAGCTTAAAACAGATTCATCAGCTGTGGGGCTTTGGAGCTGCTGCTGTCGTGGGTCTGCAGATCCATCTGGGGTTTGGTGATGCTGGAGGGATCCTCAGGAATTTCTGTGATTCTGGCGGTGCCCAGGATGAGCAGAGTGACCCCAGCTGGGTGGAGAAACAGAGCAAGAAGTTATTTATGCTCTGCACTAATCTGGTTCTTCTCTCTATTTTTGGCATTAGGGGTAGGAGAGCCAGGGACATGTGGAGAGGCATTCCCAGAGAGGGAACAATTCCCAGGGGACTGGGACAACCTTTCCTCCTGGAACAAGTGGGAAAGGAGGAGAAAGTTCAGGAGCTGCAGAGGGACCCTGGAGTTTGCAGTGCTGTGAATGAAACATTATAAAAAATGTCTGCAACTGAGGGAATCTCTTATCAGGGAGCTGTCAGTCAGGGGAGGGAAGAACGGGGAGAGGGGAGAAGAAACAATTTAGAAGAAGAAAGGCAGAGCACAACTCATTTTATGAAACCCTTATTTTAAGTAATATTTGCTGAATTACTTGTTTGGTTTTGTTACTCTTTCAAGCTTGAAGGAAAAACAAAAAAAAACAAAAACAAACCAGTGATTCTTGTTTTCCTTTTGATTCTTAGATCTGGAGAATGTTTATTTAAGGAAGGGAGATGCACCCAAAAGGGTTGGGATCCTAAAACCACGGCATTCCTTATTCCCTGCCCTGAGCTAACGGACCTGTGGAGTTCAGAGAGCCTGGGAGGGAAGATAAATATTCAGCTTTTATCTTTAATCCTCAGGCCTGTGAGCGGAGCTGATATTTCCTGTGTGCTCAGCTCTGCCCTGGATGAGTGCAAACAGCAAAAGAGGCTGGACCTGGCAGAGAGCTGACCCCACCACCTTCCCTTTTTAATTCCAACCACTGAGATTGCTTGGTTTGAATGTCAGCTGTGCAGTGACTTTGATATTAATCATCACAGGTGCTTGGGAAATCAAAAGAGAGACGGCGGCAGCGTCAAATGAAAAATTAAACTGAGCTCAGTTCAAGCTGGGCTTGGCTGGGGTGGTTGGGTTTAAGCTCCAGCACCTCCCTGCTCATGATCCTGTTAATTCTCCACCTGCTTCCCACTGCTGGGGAATTTGGGGAGGGCTCGGTGTGTGTGTTTGGATTTTCTTGAGGCTGCACCTCATTTCCTCGCTGCTGGAAACGGTGAGAGCCGTGGTGGAGTGATTTGCTTAAGGCTAAGTGAAGATCTCAGGGTTTTGCCCCGCTAGAAATTGAAGGTTCTGCACAAATTAAGTTGTAAAAAAGCCTGTTCTGGCTGGTTCTGCTCTCCAGAAGCCTCCTCTGTCCAGGAATCTCCTCCTGGATCCATCAGGAAGGATTAGCTCGGCTCCACCTGCCCCACTCTGAGCAGGGATCACTCACAGACCAGCCCAGCTCCCTGCACAGCTCCTCCCTTTCCCCAGACCACCCCAAATCTCGATTTTTAGCCCCAAATCAATCCTCAGGTCACTCAGCTGCTGCGAGGGGAGGGAGGCAGAGGAGGAACCAGAACATCTCCAGTGGTACACAAAGGGAGGGAATGTTTTTTCTGTTTTTTCTTTAAAACTTTGCAGTATTTTCAGGACCTCTGAGCAGGCACTGAGTGTGGCTTTGCCTTCCAGCCCTCACAGGATTTATCCCCTGCTCTCTCATCTCTATCCCCAGCCTGCACCACATCTGAGGGACACTTCTCCATGCTTTTCCTTAGCATTTTCCAGTGCTTTTCATAGGAAAATCCTCCAGTGGCCTCTTCTGCCTTTCTGCTTTCTGATTTTTCCTCTGATAAATTCCTGGAAAATGCAGCAAAGCAGAAAGTCTTGGTGGGGGTAGAAGGTGGGCTGAGGTGATTTCTACTTCATGCTTTTATTGCAGATTCTGGGAGGAATGAAGGAAATCTTGAAACAAAACCCTGTGATTGCTTTTTCACAGCTGTGTAAAGCTCCAGCTCCACGTAGGAGCTGGTGAGGAGGTTGGCACATTTCTTTTATTTAATCCAATCCAATCCCATTCATTCTTGGGTCCTGATTTTCTAGCCCAGCGTGAAAAGTCTTTGATGACTCTGGCACAGGTCTGTTATTATCTAATTGCTTTCCCAGAAGGCTTTCACCTGATAATTTGGATATTGTTACCCCTGCTGAAGCCTGATAATTCTGCTCGACCAAAATCTGCCTCTATTTGATATTAATTGTGGTTTGGGAACAGTTTAAGGCTCCCCCGGTCCACCATAAAGGACCTCCAGGAAATTTGGGCAAGAGAAAGAAATTGTGGTGAGGTGGAAAGAAAACCAGGGGCTCATCAGGGTCACTCCAAAATTGCAGCAGAGCTTGAGACAGGGCCCTGCTTCCTGCAGAAATCCTAAAAATCCCAGCTGCTGCTGCATTCCAGGCACCCCAGAGTGCATTTGGGTTGGATTTTTGTGGGTCCTGTGGCACGTGGAGCTGTCCTGGGTCTCCCAGAGCTTTGTGAGGAGAGGATTTCTGTGTAATCCACTCCCTGAAAGATACACCCACACTCCTGCAGCGCATCTGGAGGATCATTAAAGGTCTTGCTAATTAAACAGAAGGATCCTGAACTGATTGCTCAGCAAATCCCTCTCACTTCTCTTTGACCTGCAGTTCATTCACATTTTCTGAAGGCAGCTCCGCCTCAGATTTATTTATTTATTTTTTCCCTTTCCCTTTGTCTCCACAAAGAGTGGTGCAAGGACAAAACCCAAAATCTGTCTGCCAGAACAAATGGCACCAGCCCCAATCCCGGGATGGGCAGGGACAGGTGGGACTCCAGGGAGAACTTTGCAATCAGGGAGGTTTTAACCCTCACACAGAGTTTGACAAGGGAGAATTCCCTGAGGCTGGAACTTGTCTGGAGCAATCCCAGAGCTGCTTCTGAAGGTCTCTCCCACAGTGATGATTCTGGGAAAGAACAAAATGCTCACACGGGGCGCCATTTGTGATGATTTTGGGTTTGTTTTTTTTGTTAAGGTTGGGATAGATTATGTGGGAATTGTAGGTTTGTGTTTGGATTTGGATGTTTATTATTTTTTCTTCATTTTACAGACTTATGAGTTGTGAGCTTTGATTAGTAAGTTAGAGAAACGTGGCAAAAATTGAGCGCTTTTAGCTTTTTTAAAGGTTAAGTGATAATTACTTAATAATAAAGTGATACTTATTTCTATTTTTGATTTAATAATGACTAATTCAGGTTTGTAATGTGGACTTTTTTTACTTATAGAAAATTATTTAAACTTATGAAGAAGAAGGAAGAAGAAGGTGAAGAAGGAGGAAGAAGGTGAAGAAGGAAGAAGAAGGTGAAGAAGAAGGACTTGGACAATGTTTAAAGTTTTCTTTTTATTTTTATTCACATGTATTACTATATACTAAAATCTTAAATCTAAGATTTTCACCCTACAATTCAAACTACACACCCACAACCCGTGTGCTGTCACTCAATTTTGGGAGCTTGTCCTAAGGCCTCAAGTCAAACGTGGTTCTTGCTTGAGGGTCAGCACCTTTTAGCACAGAAATACTGAAATTTTCAGCCTCCAGAGTTCCAGCTGGGCTCTGTTTGGGCAGATTTGGGCAGTAATTGCAGATATTTTGAGTTGCAGCAGCAGATCTGTTGGTGTCATGTTGGCTTCACAGTGACAGGGGTCTGTGCAAACCCTCACATTTAACCCAAATATGGGACTCAGAGCTGCCAAACCCCCTGTCCTTGTAACCCTGACAGGTTTCAAGTCTTAATTTTTTCCCTCCTTCCGCAGTGTCCTCTGTGCTCACCCCCAAAATATCAGATTTTTTCCCCCCTACAGAATCAAAATTTAGCAGCACGAGGCTGGAGGGCAGGGCTGGAGCTCCCGAGGCTTGAACAAATCACCCTCCTGAACATTAAGTGGTGTGCCATGAAGTATTACCATAATTAATTACAACTAAACTGCAGTTGTCAAATAAATGAACAAAGCACATCCCGTGATGAATTATCCTTGCTCTTTTATTGTTTGTCCTCTTGCTTGTTAAGCTGGGGATAATCACTCATTTGCAGCTGGGCCCCTGGGTTGCTAAAAAGTGGAAGTTCCACTGCGGCCGTGGAGGTGAAAAATACGAAATTATTAATGAGGAAATCTCAAATGGCAGCAAGAGTGAGGTCAGAGGGAGTTTTTTTAGGGTTTTATGGGATGACAGGAATCCAGGAGTTGTTAAAATGTTTGCGCTGTCGTACAGTTGTGTGTCCTCTTTTCTCAGAGGTAAAAAATAATAAAATTAGATTCGAATGAGCTGAGTGTGGATGGGGTGTGAGGAAAGGCAATAAAACAGGGCCTTTAGGTACCTGTGGCACTTTTCTCCAGGTAAAGGAGCCAAGATCTTTGCAGATAATGTGAAAAGTGACCTTGCCAGGGGCTCTGAGCTGGATCTCCAGCTCCCAAATATTGGCAAGGCTTCCCTGAAGAGATTCACTGGGATTCTCCCCTCTCACTCCTCTCAGCTGCCTGGTGATTCCCCAGACTGGCAAAAAAAAAAAATCCCTCAGCTCCTGACAACTCCTGGATGAACCCTGAGTGCCTTTCCCTGGGTGTGACTTGAGTTTGTCCCATTAAGAAAGCAAAAATTGATCGTCTCAACCCAAACCTGCCGGAGCAGGACGTGCTTGTGTGCAGAAAATTTTCAAGCCACACACACAAAACACAGATTTTTGAGTGTGTGACCCATGTGAATGTACACAGAGCTGGCAAATAGTCGATGTAACTGCTCAAAAAGCTGCCTAAAAGTGGAATTTTCAGTATTTTTGCCACGGGAAACACTCAGGGAAGGAGCAGGAACATCTAAGTCCCTTTCCCTGAGCGTGACTTGAGTTTATCCCATTAAAAAAGCAAAACTTGATTCTCTTAGTCCAAACCTGCCAGAGCAGAACATGCTTGTGTGCAGAAAATTTCAAGCCACCCACATGAAACACTGATTTTTGAGTGCGTGACCCCCAAAGAGTGGATGTGACTGCACAGAACGCTGCCTAAAAAGTGGAATTTTCAGTATTTTTGCCACGGGAAGGAGCAGGGACACCTGGCTGCTGCTCCACTGAGCATCTCGAGGTGGGCACTGTAATTCTCTGCAAGGCAGATGCTCCTGTCAGTTCTGTTGTTTCCTCGCCAAGATGCATTTTACCTCTGGGAGCCCTCGGGGGCCCATTTACCAGGGATAATTAATTAAATTAACAGGCTTTTTTTAGGCTGGCTGGAGGTCGGTGTAACAAGTGTGCTTGGAAAAGAAATCTGGATTTCCACAGCCTTGGGTAAACGACGACGTGCAGGTTACAACTCCTGCCTGTGTCTTTCACTGGTGTTAATCAGAGGGGAAAAAATCAAATTGTGCCAGTTTACCCAGCTCCTTTCATCTGAGCTTTTCCCTCTCTGTCTCTGGGAGGTGTGGAAAAGCTGTTTTTTCCATGGATCCCACAGGCCAAGCTCGGCACCCCCTCCCTGTCAGCAGCTCTGCACGGCGATTTTTTATGTCGTCCTTCATGGAATAGGATGAAATCTGATTAAAATCGTCTCCTCCCCCGTGAGCAGGGCTTGTTCTGTCTCCCCAGTTGGTTCTGATGAAGCAATTCCCATGTTTGCACCCATTCCCTCCACCCCGGGAGACAGGGAAAGGTGGGAGGGACCAGCTGCCAGGTGTAGCTCCAAAAAAGGGGAACCAAACCCTTTGAAAATCCTTTTTGTTTTTTTAGCAAAAATGGCCCCACTGGGTTGGAATTACCCCATGGATTTCCACTGGGACAGCCTTTTCCATGGAGAAATTCCTGCTGATTTCCAACCTGAACCTCCCCTGGCACAGCTTGACCCCAAATTTTAACAGAGTCAGATTTGAACTGGGGGATCTTTGTGGTCCCTTCCCACCCCCTCTGGGACTCTGGGAACTTTCCAATCCGGTTTTAGGAGGTCTCAGGATGCTCTTTTTTAATATTTTTGGAGGGGATTGGTTTGGGGATTTTTTGTTCAGATGTTTCTTATCCCCCCACCCAGCAAACAATTGCATTTTGAACCAAGGGGGAAGGGGAACCTCTCCAGATTTCATCCTCAGGTTCTGCTTTCACTGCTCTCCATCACCACCTTCCTGTTTTAAAGCTGCCTTGCATCTTCCCCCCAGGGATCTCACAGTTCAGCTCCCAACAGCTTTTATCTTCTTTCATCCACAAACAGGTATTTGCAGCTGTTTCAATCAAAGCTGTCTTATTTCTGAGAAAAAACAACTAAATTTGCAAGTTAGATAAGCATATTTTAACCAGGATAATTTTAAACTAAAGAATGCTTAAAATTGGTATGAGTAAATTTTGGCAAAAAGAATCTTAAATTATATTAACTTGATAGAACTTACATGTAATAAAATTTTAAATTAATAGGATATAGATCTAATATCATCTAAACTTTATAAAACTTAAAGTTGTCAAAACTTAAAAGTAACCTAACCTAAACAGGGCTCAAACTTAACAGAACTTAAAAGAACATAATTTAACTGAGCAATACTTAACCTAAACTAAACCATACAGAAATTAATCTTAATATTAACAGAACACTAAAATATAACTTAACTCAGACCTAAATATAGTAAATGACTCCAATTAAAAATCCACTTCTATTTTACTCTCTCAAAGTTCAGAGGCAAACCCCCTCTTCTTCCTTTGTTAATTATGGATTGCAGCAGTCCCAGGAGGGCCCTGACTGCGCAGGAAATTTGGGGGGACTCCAAATAAAACCTGGCCCTGGGGACTTTCCTGTTTAACCACCAAAAAAAATTCCAGGCAAGATCCTCCCTGCTCTGGTGCTGCTGCTCTCCAGGCACAAAGTGGGATGAAACTTCCACTAATTAGGAAGATGCTGAGGGAATGCAATAGTTGAAATAAAGTTTGAACTCTCACTTCTTCCTGGGCTTTAAATAACTCGTGTGGCCGTGGTGTCCTCCTGGAGTAGAAGTGGTTGCAGAACTTGAGAGCTGTGGTTTATCAAAGCAAATAAAGTGAGTTTTTGGGGAAGGATTGAAGCTGGGATGTTGTTCTAAGCCTCCCCCGGATGTTCTCCCTCGGGTCCAGCTGGCAGGTTGGTGAAAAAAAAATATATATAATTTGAGGAGATTTTGGACATGTAAGAGTTTAATTTGAATGGCAGGGTGGATATCCAAGATCACGAGACACCAGGACAGGGAATGTTGTCAGTGTGGGGTTCTTGCAGGGCAGAGCTGTGTCCTGAGAGAAATAAATCCTCCCCTTCGAGGTTTTCCCCCCTAAATTCAGCCCAGTGATGAGCTGCAAGCACTTGGGAGCACGGATGAATCAGGAGTTTGGTTTTCCAAGGTTTAGGAGCCACGAGCTGGATGTTTTTCAGGAGGAACGTTGTGTTCTCAGCATCCCTGTCAGCCCAGAGCTTCCCCAGCTTTGAGCTCCTTTGGATTTCTCCCTGACAGCCTGTGAGGGGTGCAGCAATTAAACCTTCACCTGAAAACATTAATTAGGAAAAGATGGAACAGCTTAAGGACGGGTTTGTTGTTCCCTGCACCACTTCTTGCCCCACTCCCCTCAATGAAAGGGTAGAAAAATGCAGCTGGGCTCTGCCTGACAGAGGATTCATTTATTTTCATTGAGGAGTCAAATCTTGGTCTCCAGACCATCAATATTTCAGGGCCAAGGCAAAGCCCAGCGTGGGGGAGGAGATCTCCCTCATCTCCAGGCTCTTCTCGCAGTTAAAAGTTCACTGCAGAAAAATTTGATGCTTAATAAATTGGAGCCTTCTCTGCTTTAAATCATTTCTACAGCAATTGCAGAAGAAAATATAATTATTACAAACTGGTCATTTGTTACTGAGAAATCTCATTAAATTGACTTTGTGCTGGAAGGTTTGGTGGGGGTGGAAGGGGAGAAGAGGCAAAAAACCTGACAGAGGGGTGGGAGAGGAGTCTCTTAATTACAGATTGATTCTTTCTGGTGATTGAATGTGGAACATAATCAGCTCATCCTTTCTGCCGGGGCAGATGGGAGCTACAGGGACCTTTTTGTCTTCCCTGACCTGCCAGCAGGGCTTGTTAATGGCCTGGGGATGCAGGGAATAGCCTGGAGAACCTGGAGAAAGCACATTTAGCTGAAGTCACGGATCAGGGCCGCTCTCCTCCCCCCGGGAGTCAGCCCTGGCCAGGATTTAATACAGTCTTGTCTCCTTTTCACATCTTCATTTCGTGCTGATGGAATCCCAGGGCCCTTGGGCTGCCCTGCAGCTCGGCAGGGAGAGTTTGGGAATCCAGATCCAGCCTTGGAGACGGCTCAGGTGCTGCTGGCAGCGCCCAGGTTTGGAATGGCACAATCCCAGAGGGGTTTGGGGTGGAAGGGACCTCAGAACTGCTCCAGTCCCACCCCATCCATGGCCAGGGAGCTCCAACCTGGCCTGGGACACTCCCAGGGATCCAGGGGCAGCCACTGCTCTGGGCACCCTGTGCCCACCCTCAAAGAATTTCTTCCTAATTTCTAATCTAAGCAAATTCTCCTTCATTTTGGGGCCATTCCCTGTGTCCCGTCCCTCCATCCCTTGTCCCCAGTCCCTCTCCAGCTCCCTTGGAGTCCCCTCAGGCTCTGGAAGGGGCTCTGAGCTCTCCTTGGAGTCTTTTTCCTCCCCAGCCTGTCTCCATGAGAAAGTTGCTCCAGCCTCGTGACCATCCTCGTGGACTCACCCCAAGAGATCCGAGTCTTTACTGGACACAGGAGGGTCTCACAGGAGCAGCAAAAATGGGGAAAATCACCCTCTTTTTGGTCACTCTTGATGCATGGCCATGGATTTCCTGGCAAGCTGGGAAAGCAGGAGCTGCTGGAATCTCCCTGTCCAACCTCAGCCAGCCCCCAGCAATGTGTGTGTGTGCACGTGTGTGCACGTGCAGATTAAATAAACTGTCAGGAACGCTCTGGAACGGGCGAGGATTTCAGGCGGAGCCTCTCAAAAACCCAAACAACAGGAATTAAAGCTCTGTTATCACTCCCAGCAAAGGTATCCACGGGCACAGAGTGCCAGAATCACAGTGGGGAATGATTGCTGCTGAGGGGGGTTGTGATTTTTTTAGCAAATGTTCTTCCCAAGGAGGAGAATATTGTGTGTTTTGACATCCAAATGGAGCAATTGTTTTTGCGAAATGATTTTTCTCCAGTTTTAGGCCTTTTTAGTGGCTTCTCATCTCGGAGCCTTAAAGGAAGAAATTGCTGAAACCTGACAAATTGATAGACCATAATGATCTAATGGTGTGTGGTGTGATTGTGAGAAAGGAGGGAAAGAAGAGCAGGAGTCTCTGCTAGCATTTTATGGAAATTATTCCTGGACACTTAGATTGTCTTTTCCCAGCACGAAGAACAATGCCAAGCACTTACCCAGTGGATTTTCCTCCACAAAGACAGCAAAACTCCCTGCAATGCTGGGTGGAGAAGGTTATCCAAATATTGGAATATTTATTTCAAATAAACCCAAATATTATGGAAATCAGCTTTTTCTTCTGGTCCAATTACCAATGCACATTCAGGATCTTGGGCAGCAAAGCCCCAGTAAAAAATTAATAGAGGCTGAAGCACTCAGGCAGCCCCAAGAGAGCTGTTATCTTTCACTCATGGGTTAACACCACATGTGGCTTAAGTAGGAGCAGCAAGATAAAAAAAAAATAATACAAGAAAAGAAATTAAAAGTGATTGCAGTGACAAAAATAAATAAAGGTCTGGCAGTTCTGAATTTTTTACAGATTGTTCTGCTGACTGCAAACCTTCTCTCAACTCACCCTGATTTTTGTAGTTGCTTCCTGCTGGTTTAAAACTGTTCCTTTTGTGGTTCTGGATACATTTCACAAGGAAACTGAAATGTCACCCGGCTTCAGCCTTGAACTTTTGCTCCCTTTTCACTTCTGAAGCCGCTGGAATAGAGGAGAGATTTCGCCCAGCGAAAAGCAGCCTGTGAAATTAGGGAGGAAAAAGAATCCAAAACAAGACAACCCAGCAAAAGCAGAAGTGGGAATAATTGAGTATTTGAGGGATTTTCAGCAGCCCAGGGACACGGGCAGGGGTGGTGGGGGTGGTCTGGAGGTGCCTCCTCTTGGGGGTGTTCTGGCTGCTCAGTCAGGCAGGCCTGGATGGGGTTTATCCCTCTTGGAAGCTGAAACAGGCACTTCAGGCACAGGAAAAGATCCAAAATATCCCTTTTTAGTGCCTTTGTGAGGTTCTCACAGAGTGGTGGGATGGTTGGGGTTGGAAGGGCTCATCCAGTTCCACGGGCAGGGACAGCTCCCACTACCCCAGGCTGCTCCAAGCCCTGCCCAGCCTGGCCTGGGACACTTCCAGGGTTTATTTTATTTTGTTAAAGGGCTTTTCTGGGAATGGTGGCTTTTTGTTTTGTGCTGTTTTGGGATGGGGAGACCCTCCAGCACACTCCTTTGCTTCCTGTCCATCAGGAGAGGGGAAAGTTGGATGCGCCTCAAAGTGGTGACACAGCCCAGAGATGGCTGTGCCCTTCCAGCAGCATCTCCCCCTCCAAATCCACTCCTGGAGGCAGGGAAAAGCTGCTTCCCAAAGCATCTGGGGCTGCGCCGAACCAGGGTTTTCTCTGCCCTGCCAAATCCTGGGAATCTCCCCAAAATGAACAGCTCCCGGTGTTGGCTCAGCCAGAGCTCCCAGGATCCTGCCTGACTCCGCACAGGGCAGCCTGGGGAAGGACACAGGGCTCTCAATTCCTGCCAAGCAGCAGAAGGTGGGCTGGGGACGCAGCCCAAAAAATTTGAAGTTCTAAAGTTCCTAAATATTACGGTTCTTTCAGTGATCAGTCCAGGCCAGGAAGCTCAGAGAACCAGGGGGAATCCTGGACGCTCTTGATATCCACGAGGAAATGGGAAGGTGACAGCCCTTGTTTCGCTGAATGACCAAATGAAAACCTCCAGCCTTCAACGAGCAAACCAAGAAATGACAAAAGGCTTGAAAGACAAACTCTGGAAAGCACCAGTCTTCCCAGCTGGACCCCAGCTGGCAGAATTCCTACACGATGACCGAGCAGAGCACCAATAGACACCAAATCCTTCTCCCACCCCCCAAAAACATTGGCATTCAGGTTGTGCTGGCACAGCAGCAGGGCAGGGGATGTTGGAGGCACTGTCTGTGTGCTCTGGCTGCTCTCTGATGTTCAGGTTTCGTCTCAGCTGTGACAATCCTATCTGATCATTAATAATACAATAATGAAATAGCGACTGGAGAGACACTTGGATAATCATCTGAGCAAAGGCTCATTAGTGCTGCAGAACAATCACTGCCGTGTAATAACAGATCCCAGGAAATTTCAATTAAAGCTGGAACTCTGTTGCAATTTCATTTTATTTCCAGCCAGCCAGTGCGTGGTGTAATTGCAATCAGCCAAGGCAACACAAGCTCCTCTAACTCAAACCTTCCCATGGGAATGGAGGTGGGCTGCCTGGCTGCATCCTGGGGTTTTTTATCCAGCATTTCATTTCAGTTCTTCCTTTACACAGCAGACAGAAGTGGATGTTGTTCCTTGCAGCATCAAACGCTCCCCTCGTGCTGCCCTGCTGAGCTGGAATTGGGATGGAATCACAATCCCAGGCTGGTTGGGGTTGGAAGGGACGTTAAGGACCATGGCAGGGACACCTTCCACCAGAGCAGACTGGCCTTGGACATTCCCAGGGATGTGGAGTCCTCTCTGTTGGATTAAGGAAAGCTTTCCCAATGTTCTGCTGCTCTGTAGAGTAGTGGAAGAGCTGACAGGCACTTGCCATTGTCCAGGGAGTCAGGGAGCAGAGGCAGAACCAGGATATCAGCACTTTAAAATCCAACATTTAACCCAAAATACCTCAGCATGTTGTGCTTGGGGAGGGAAGGAGGTTTGCACTGTCCCCTTTGGTTCTCCCCACCGTGCTGCACACACATGAGTGGATTCCACCAGAGCTGCCTCTGCCCCGGTGCTGTTCTGCAGGGGGGATGTCCCCTGCCCTCCCTGCCGGTGTCCCCTCAGCCAGGACAGCTGAGGACATCATGGATTGCACCAGAGGCCCCCAACCCTTCCGTCCTGCCAGCCCCGAGCCCTTCCGCAGGGATATTGGCTGGCAAAGCTCCAGGATGAGTAATTGCACCTCGGCACCTCATTAAAATGTCTCGGCGCTTCCTGATGGATGCTGTGCTCTCCTTCCCTCCCTGCCTGGCCCCTTTCAGCCGCCCTTGGGTGCTGCTGCTCCCAGCTGCAGCCCGGGCAGGGCAGGCACAGAGGGGCTGAGGTGTGTGCGCAGCCTGGAGAGCGCAGGGAGCGCTGAGGGACAGCCCCGCTGGCCCCGGGCTGCAGTCTGGGAGCAAGGATGCTGAAAGTGGGACGGCTCCTGTTGGAGCTCAGGGTGCCCTGCTGCTGGGACATCCCACAGCATTCCCTTCAGGAGCGGGTCCTGTCCTGCCACGCCCGTCCCTCTGCCCACCCTCGGGTCCCTGGGATGTTTCTGTCAAAGGCACTCAGGGACATTTCCAACCTGGAGTCACCACTGGCTTCACAACTGAGGGACTTTCACAGCAAATGTGGGGAGGAGAGGAAATCCAACCCATAAATACCCAGTTTTATCTGCAGAGCTGATGGGTTTATGCAAACCAAGCCTTGTCTCCTCGGCAGTCACCTGTGGAAGCAGCTCCTGGGGGTGTTTGGGATGGAAAATGATTTTGTTTTAATACTTTATCTAAAGCTTTTCAAAAGGTGTTGTTTGGTGGGTTTTTTTTCCTTTCTCCACTTGCATTTCCCTGTGAGCACCAGGCTGCTGGTGGTGCAGGACAGGTCAGAGTGTGTGCAGCAGGCAGCAAGGGGCACTTTGGGCTCCCACACTTTGGCTTTTAGCTGGGGATGCAGAAAATGAAGTCTCTTGGCCTCGTTGCTCATGGAGTAATTTTTTACATGTCGAGTTCCATGGTGTGTGATGGCGTTTTGGGATGAGGAAATGGCTCAAGGGGCTCACAGCCTGACCCAACCCAGGAATTTTCATGTTGTTGTGGAGCTGGAGGGGTCAGCAAAGGCGCCCTCAGGGTTCCTCTGCTCATCCACGCTGGGAATGGAGCTGAGCCCCAGATCTCCTGGAGCTCAGGAGGCAGCACAGGATCCCCCCCAGTCTGAGTTTGGAGGGACTTGAGGACTGTCCTGGGGGAATGTTCCCATCCAGGTGAGCACAGCACATCCCCTGAATTCCTGCTTTTGTCCCCCTTTCCCTTGCCAAGGCCCCTTTCCTTCCCAACCACAACCTCCCCATCAGCTGCACCCTCACAGCCCCGGGGCTGATTCCATCCCGTTCCTGACTGATTCACTCCGGAGCTGCTGGACCCTTCCCAGCTGCTCCCACCCACCCCTCACAGCCTGCAGAGCCTCAGTCCTCCCAAAACGTTGCTCTCAGCTGGGTGCAGACCTTCCAGAGAGGGCAGAACCCACCCGTGCCCCATCTGCCAAGGACTGGAGAGGCAGCAAGAGGAGACAGGAATGTGTGATAATTGAGGAGCAAACACACCTCAGGGAAGGGAGGGATGTGCTGGAGGGATGACAGAGAATTCCAGAGCAAGGAAAGGTGCTTTTGGCATGGGATGCTCGGCAGGTGCCAGGGATGAGGAGAGCAGGGCTCTGCCCCAGCTCACCCTGGCACAGCGGGTGACTCAGGGCTGCTTTTCCCACTTTTCCTGCCATTTTCCCCCCATTCCCATGGCAGGTGAAGGGCTGCACGCTCAGCCTGGCTGCTGAATCCTATCTCCCCCTGACAGGTTTCTCCTCTCGTGTTTTGGCAGTGCTTGTAGTGCCTGTCATGTCAATAAAGCCTTTCCCCTAATTTGAATTTATCTGAGCATTTGTGCAGGTTTATCCGTGTGTGAGAGCAGCTGCGTGTGAGATGGATTTATTTCAAGAGGGATGTGCCAGTGTTTGCCAATAGCCAGGAGTTACAAACACCTTGGAACAGCCGTGCCCTCATCCCCATCTTGTTCTGGTGATGCTCAGACAGCCCCCAGGACGCTGCTGGGACAGGATGTTCCTTGTCCTGCTTTTTTCTGATGTGACAGGAGCTGTTCAGCACCTCTGAAAGGAATCAAACCTTCGACAAATGGCCCTAAAAACACAATTCCCTCGCAGTGGGGCTCTCCTGGCACGTCCCAAACCTCCCTGGAAATGCCTGGCCCCCGAGCAGGGATGGAGAGAGCAGCTCTGAGGTCAGGGGAGGATGGACCTGTGATTGTTGGTGGGAACTTTGGGTCTGGAATTGTGACATTCCCTGCTAGGTCCAGGCTTTTCCTGGTGCAGGATTGAGGATCTGGGGTCCAGCTTGGCCCTAGGCCAGGGTTTAGGTTGAGGTTTTGTTCTCACCCCGGTGTTTGCTCCCTGCAGCCTCCTGGAGGCTGAAGCCTTTGCCCTCTCTGATCTGGGGCTGGCTTTGTCCCCATCTCTGTCAGGCTTTTGTCTTCTTCCCTGATATTTGTCTCATCTTCAGCTGTTCCTTTAATAAGCTGCTGCTTTTTCCTCTCTCTCTTTGATCTTGCTCTGGTCTGCTGAGACCATCAATAAGCTTAATGGAGAAAAGGTGCTTTTTTTTTTAAAGCTTTGAGATTTTTCCTTTTTTTTTCTTTGAGTCTTTTTCTGGGGGAGGGGAAGACGGGGAAAGAACTGAAGAAAAGGGAAATTATCATCATTTTACCTGTCTTACCTGCCACTTCCTTATTGAAACCTCGAGAATGAGGATGAAGTGGTGTTTCTGGATCTCTCCTTGCACCTCCCCGCATTTCTGAGTGCAGGTGGCAGATCCTTGGGCTCGGCCTTGCTCTGCTCAGCAGTCAGGTTTGCTTTCTAATCTGAGGCTTTGCTCAGGTTTAGATTGGGTGGAAATTCTCTGCTCAGAGGGCGCTGAGGCCCTGGGAAGCCGTGGCTGCCCCATCCCTGGAAGTGCTCAGGTGTTGGAGCATCCTGGGGCAGGGGAATCACAGAATCCCAGAATCAATCACAGAATCACAGAATCAATCACAGAATCACAGAATCACAGAANTGCTCAGAGGGCGCTGAGGCCCTGGGAAGCCGTGGCTGCCCCATCCCTGGAAGTGCTCAGGTGTTGGAGCATCCTGGGGTAGGGGAATCTCAGAATCAATCACAGAATCACAGAATCAATCACAGAATCAATCACAGAATCAATCACAGAATCACAGAATCACAGAATTAATCACAGAATCACAAGGTTGCAGGAGACCTCCAAGATCATCGAGTCCAACCCAGCCCTGACACCTCAGCTAAAGCCTGGCACCACATCCAATCCTTTTTTAAACACGTCCAGGGATGGTGACTCCACCACCTCCCCTGCGCAGATCATTCCAATATTTTATTATTCTTTCCATGAAAACTTTTTCCTAACATCCAACCTGTATTTCCCTTGGTGCAGCTTAAGGCTGTGTCCTCTCCCCATGGAAGGGGTGCAATTAAATGGGTTTTAGGGTCATTTCCACCCCAAGCACCACATCCCATGTGGAAAAAATCACCCCCAGATTTGGTGCTGAAGGTGTGGGGTGACAGCAGGGACACCAGGGCTGGCTCTGGCTCAGTGTCCCCGAGTTCCCTCCCCTCTGCAGGCTGCAAACGAAGCAGCAGCTGCTGCAGGGAGAGCAGGATGGAGAAATGGGATTGTGCCTCCCCAGGGAGCAGCACGAGGGGAGCAGGGAGAGGGAAAACAGATCAGTGTGCTCAGGACCTCATCTGCACCCTCAGAACCAACAGGGGCTCCTCAGGCCCAGGGAATCTGAGATCCAGAGCTCATCCCAGCAACTCTGCCAAGTGCCAAGGAGCTTCTCTTAACTCTAATTATGAAATGTTCTTATTTATTATTAAGAAGTTTTCTTATTTTCCTGGTTCCAATTATGTATTTCCTATTTTCTCAGTTCTAAGTTTGTACTTCCTAATTTTTCTCTGGCAGCCCCTGATTTATTTCCAGGGAGGAGCTGGGCTAACTTGGGAATCCCCATCCCCTTGGGAAGCATCCCAGCTGCCTGAACCCCACAGAGAAAAGAGAGGGATCAGCCTGGGGGCTGCTGTGGGGAGCAGAGTGAGGGGAAGGAAGGAGAAGGAAACGGATTCTCCAGCACAGGCACCATAACTCCACATCACCCAGCTCTAATTATTATAATTAGGGGCTTGATGAGGATCTGCTGACATAATGTTCCTCAAGGGAGGAGCTCTGCCCAAGCCACGAAGCTCCAAAATCTGTTACAAATACAATTTTCTCCACCCAGGGGTGAAGGAATGACTGACCACGGATAGCCTGGAAGCCTGGGCATTCCTGGCTGGAAAAATGCAGCCTCTCACCAGCCTGGAAGCCAAATGTGCATTGAAATATTAATGGTGAGGAGGAGAATTTTGCATCCTCACCCACTGAAATCATCACAGCTTCTGTGATTTGGGGGTTTTACTACAGCTCCAGTGAATGCTGCAGCTCCCAGCTCCTGATGTAATTCAATCAAAAAGGAACCGACAGGGAGGTGGGGAAAAAAAAAGACACAAATCCTTAAATTCCATATAAAAATAGATAAAAGCAACTGGCTTAAAGGATTTGGCTGAGCCTTATTTAAGAACTTTTTTTTTTTTTTTTAAGGGAGAAGANAAATTTTTTTTTTTTTTTTTTTTTTTTGAGGGAGAAGAAAATGAATTTAGCACACACAAACTCTCCTACCTTGCTCATCACAGGGTCACAAATTTTCGCTCAGACCCAGATCAGAGCAAGATTACAAAGGTCAGAGAGGGGAAATAATCTGGATAGGAGAGGTGGGAAGGAAGGGCAGCTGCACAGTGTCCCCAGCACCCTTTAATTGTGCTTCCCTCTGCCTGGCAGCTCTCAAACAGAAGGCAACATTTGAAATAATACATCCATTAGGACACCTTCAGTGCCTGTCAGATTTGCCCTAAGAGGATTCTGCTCATTACACACTGGTAACGTTTTTATATTCATACAATTCCATAGGAGAGAGCCAAAGGGAATGAGGGAGGAAGAGGAAAACCTGCCTCTGGAATGGGGCTGGGCTGGCAATTAAAATCCTGCCCTGTGCTGGCAAAAGGCACAGGCGTGGACAGGTTGGCCTGTGCCTCTTGGAAGTGATGTTCCTACCGAGTTTGGGCATATCCAGGGGGTGCCAGGCAACAATCCTGAACAAATCTGAAATTGTAGGGAAGGAACGTGGCAGTATCAGGGATATTTGGGGTGCTGGATGGCTCCAAACCCCACAGTGAGGCTCCAGCACCCCAAATATCCCTGATACTGCCACCAGAATAGGAGAGAAAGGGGGTGTAGGATACTTAAAGGAAGGGGGAGGACACTCCTGGAATGATCTGGGATTTGTGTCCTGGTTTTGTTTTTTTTTTGTTGTTTTTTTTTTTAATTTTTATTATTTTCTTGGCTCTGCTCTCTCTTTGCCAAGCCCTGGGTGTGGAGAGGAGCTGTGGGCAGGGCTGTGCTCCTGCTCCTGGCTGTGATCATTGTCCTTCCTGCCCCTCAGCCTCACCCAGTGCCCCCTCCTCGTCCTTCCCTCGCCCCCACAGCTCCAGGGGGGGCTGTGGCTCCAGTTTGGAGTTCCAGCTTTATCCCAAATCCGGTGCTGGGCTCTGGTTTCAAGGCTTGCCCCAATGTCCCCTGTGCTGTGACAGGGCTGGAGGGAGAACAGAGCTGTGTCAGGGGAGGGGTAGCTTGGATATCAGGAAAAGTTTCTTTCCTCAGGGAATGGCCACAGCCCCGAGGCTGCCACAGCTCCAGGAGGGTTTGGACACCACTGCCAGGCACAGGGTGGGATTTTGGGGTGTCTGCAGGGCCAGGAGCTGGATTGATGGCTGGGGACCTGATTCCCTGCAGTTGTCCCTGAGATGTTCCCCCTGAGATCCTTCAGAGGAAGATTCTGTGTCTGGTGCAAATCAAAACCCTGAGCACGCCCCGGGAGATCTGAGGATGAGCAGCATTGGAAAAAGGGGCTGAATTTCTGCTGGGGATCAGTGAAATGCCTTTTCTGTGTGATTAACTCTGTTTTCCCTGCCTCAGAGCTGCACCTCTGCCTCTTTGGACAGACACAGAAACCGCCTCTCCCCTCGCCTTGCTTTGATTGTTTTGGTCTGAATCTGTCAACAGAGGAGCGTTAGCAGCCTACACGGGCAGCAGGTTTATTTAACACCATGCCTTTTCCTCCTCACCACCGTTTTTCATTTAATCTTTCAAAGCCATAATTATCTAATATTAATGTTCTCATCATCACAACGCTCACAGAAAGACAGTGGGGCTTTTGTCCACAGAGACAAAGATCTCTGAAATTAATACAACGCTTGTACAGGATTGATTTCAACCTCAGAGCTGGCCTCAGCCAGAGGGACCGATCTGTTTAAAAATATCTGCAGCTCATTACCCAAAGAGCCATCACTCAGCTGGAGGATTGAGTGAAATTGTCCTTCACATGTCACATCCACCTACAAATCCTCCCAGCCCTCATTGTTTTTGCTCCAAAAACACGTCGTGGTTTAACCCCAGGCAGAAGCTCAGCTCGGCCCCCAGGGTGGGACGGGGGAGAGGAGTGGAGGAGGAGAGGTGAGAAAACTCGTGGGATGAGAGAAAGATGGTTTAATAGGTAAAGCAAAAGCCAGGGAAGCGAAGGAAAACAAGGAATTCATTCTGCATGTTCCATCATCAGGTGTTCAGCCATCCCCAGAATGGGCTCTGGACATCTCCTCTGTGTTTGTCTTCATCTTGTCCTCCTCCTCCTCCTCCTCCTCCTCCTTCTTCTTCTTCTTCCTCTTCCTCTTCCTCCTCTTCCTCCTCTTCCTTCAGCTCCATGTGCTGAGAGAAAATCAACTCCATCCCAGCCCAAACCAGCACAAAAACCGGAGACATTTTGTATCTGTTCCAGGAGGGAAGGGAGAAGCTGGGACCTGAGATATGCAGAAATGGGGTCTGTTATTGCAAAGATGAATCCGCCCCATCCCTGGAAGTGTTCATGGATAGGGTGTGGAGAATCCTGGGTTAGGTGTCCCTGATCGTGGCAGGGCGTTTGGAATGGGATGAGCTTTCAGGTTCCTTCCAACCCAAACCATTCGGGGATTTGGGAAAACGGGAAGTGCTCTCATCCCCACCTTCCTGCAGAGCTTTGAGAGAAGGTGGTGGCTGCATTTGGAGGTAATAACAATAATTAGAGGTACAAGGCTTGGAGCTGTGGGCGTGCAGGATAAAATTGCCTTCCTGGTGCAGATGTGTGATGCCCACAGAGCTTTAGTCTTGGTTTTAAGTGTCCCGTGCTCCCAGGGAGGGGGGAAAGCAGCTGTGACACCACGAGCTGCCACAGGGAAGGAGCTGGGACAGGAAGGGGCAGGAGAGGCTGAGCCCTGCTCAGTGCAGCCCCGAGTGGATGTTCGGCATCTCCTCCAGGGCTCCATATGGGCCGGCCCACGCAGCCAGGCCGGGAGCTGTGACAGCCCTGGGGAATGTGAGGCACGACAGAGGCAGGGCTGGCAGCCAGGGCCCCTCCCCGGCTGCTGCCCTGCAGGGAAGCAGCTCCAGGGGCTGGGAATACAGCCCTGCCTTCCCGGAGAGCTGACAAATCCCCTCTCTTCTGGGCTTGATTCATCAGCAGCCAAACGCCTCCCATAAAGCTTCCCCAGGTACCCATAAAAATCCAGAGTAACAAACCTCTTTATTTTATTTCTCATCTCGCTCTTTTCTTGTGTTGATGGAAGAGGGCTTTACTGGAGGAAAGCATCTTTGATGAAAAAAAAAAATATCGACTGCTGTGCTCTTTCTTGCACATCATCCCTCTTCTCCCTCTCACCCTCAAGGTCGTGCATCCGCCAGTCAGTGGAGTCGTGTGGGATTAAAGCCAAGGGGAGGCAATTCAGGAGTTTTACCTGGACAGGTGTGGCTGTGGCTGCTCAGGTGCTCCATTCCAGGGCATCACCAGCTCCCCCCTGAGCTTCTGCAGCTCTGCTTTGGCTCATTTTCCACCTGTGGTTTTCTGGAAGGCGCCGCACTGGGGACTGAAGCTCCTGCCAGCCTTTGCCGTGTCCCTGTCCAAGTGCTGATCAGGTGGTGCAGCCAAATCTCCACTTCCCCGCCACCCCCCGGCGCAGCAGGGTCAATAATTAAAGTCATTTCTTCCTCTCCCTGGCATAACCCAAGCTTGGAAGTAATTGGGAGCTCCCCCAGGCCACAGGGAAGTCTGGAATGGCTGCTGGTCCCATTAATTTCCCTCACGTGTCATCAAGGCAGGTGCAGAGCCAGCCTAATTAAGCTCAAAGCTTCAGAAAATGAAGGAGCTGGGTTGGGGTAGTTTTTAGGAATTCACCCCCAGCAGCATCTGTCTGGCAGGTTTGAAGAGGAGAGAGGTGGGGAATGCTGGAGAAGTGGGAATTTCTTGCTAAGGACAGGAGGGAAAGGAGTTGAGAGCAGGAATGCTCAAGCCCCTGATGCCTGAAAGTCCCACCCCGGTGACACCAGGGCTGCTTGGGGGTTTGCAGCCAATATTACTCCAGAAAAGAGGGGGAAAGCAGCAAAAAAATTTCACCCCTGCTGTAGGAGGGGAGGGAGAGATCCCTGAGTGTCCCAAAATTGCATCCAAAAGTCTGATTTTTGTGGCACCGTGTGAGAGGGCCTGGATAAAAAGAGCAGCGCTGAGAGGAAAATCTGGGAGAGTGCAGATCTGTGCTTGGAATTCTGGCAGATGAAGGTTTGCCTTGCTCTGGGGATCTGTATCTCCCAAGCCAGGCTGTAAATGCCCCAGCCTGGTATTTAGGGACTTATTTTTACCTCGGTCTATAATCCTAAATGGAACACCATCACGGAAAATGACGCCTTTTAAAATTTTTTTTTTGGCCTGAAATGCTCTTTTTAAGGGGATATTTCTGCCTCCCCCTTATTCCTCCCCACCTCCTTCATCCCCAGCGCCAGAGCTGCCTTTCCTCAGCGTGACTCAGCCGCTGAACGAACCAAACATTCCCAAAAAAAAAAAACAAAAACCACCAAAAAAAAAAAGCCCTGCAGTGCTCAGAGCTGCTGCTGCTGTTTGATCCATCAGAGGGGAGCGACGGCAGAGGGAAAAGCGGATTTGCTGCAGCACCACGAGCTGGGACGAGCTGGAGCTGCTCTCCCACATCCCAGCTCCGTTTGGAGCAGCTGCTCCCGACTCTGGGAGTTCGGGAAGAGCTCGGGAAGAGCAGCAGCAGCTCTGAACAGCCCGGGCACGGCGGGAGAGAGCCCTGGGATGCTTTCAGATGAATCCTTAATTAATGAGCCCGTGCAGAGAAGCAGCAGCTCCGAGTGGCCTCCCCAGCACTTTGCCTGAGTCAGATCCCGGGAAACCCTGCGGAAATGCAGCTGCTGGATGTGAATTCCTGCCTTTTGTCAGGGAGTTTGTCAAGGCATCGTTGTCACGGAGTCATTCATCCTTTAGCTCAGAGATCCTGTGCTGTGAGCAGGGCAGGGCCTCGTCCCCATCCCGAGGAGCTGCCAGGGTGGGGTTGGAGCCCAGGAGGATCCCCAAAGCTGCAGCCAGCTTCCCTCAGCCCTCCTCAGTTCCCCAGCATCCAAACTGGAGGGTTTTGGGTGCGCTATTGGGGAGGAATCCTTTCCTGTGAGGGTGGGGAGGCCCCAGAATGGATTTCCCAAAGGATCCCTGGAAGTGTCCAAGGCCAGGTTGGACGGGGTTTGGAGCAACCTGGGACAGTGGAAGGTTTCCCTTCAGCAAGGAGCAAGGAAATCTCTGAGGTCCTTTCCAAGCCAGGCACCAGGAGGGGGATAAATGGATGTTTGTGTTTTCCAGAAGAGCTGCTTTGATGTTGTTTTTTTTTTTTTTTTTGGAGATGACATTAGCACAACCAGTCAGCTGTAACCTCTGGGCAGATCAAAACCCTGCTCGAGCAGCTGGCTGGGAAAAAAACAACCACTGAGGTGTTGCTAAATGCTTTTATTTCCTGCCACTCCGCTGTTTGGAGATCCTTGTCAACCAGGAAAGGGAAAAAAGTTTAATTTTCTCTAAACCCACGTTCAATATCTGGGTCCTGGTATATCTCACCAGCACAGACGTTGCTCTGTTGTTCCCCCTCCCTTGAATAACTCTGTGAATTAAACTGGGAATTGGGTGATTCACAGCGTTTGGAGCCTATTTTGGGAGGAAATGAGCGGGACTGGGGGGTGTGTGGGCAGAATTCACACCTTGGTGTGGCTCCTTCCTCCCTTTGCTGTGCCTTGGGGCAGCTGCTGCCACTCATCCCAACCATCCCAATCCCTCTCCAGGATCCCCTCGCAGGCATTCAGGCACTCAACACCTTCCCAGTGCATCCTTTGCTCCATAAATGCCCAAGTTTTGCCTGACTTCTGCAAAATTCAGCTCCAAATTCAAATCCAAAATTCAGGGGTTTTTGTTTCCTCCTTCTCCCTGCGCTTCAGGACTGAGATTTTCTACTCCCTCTCCTCAAAATGATCCCACTCCCTTATCTCGGCACGGTTGAAGGTGTTGTCACAAAGAGAGGGACACCTCCACCTTTTAATTTGGATGTTCTGGGCAGCAGAGCTTTTCCTTTTGGAGTTTCTGGCCTGGCAAACCCCCTTGGGAACATTTCCCGGCCCTGTGACACCTCCCAGACAGGGAACATGAGCTCTGGGTGGCCACAGAGACAGGAAATGTCACCAGGCAGGGACTTCTCCCTTCTCCCTCCCCCAGGGGATGAATTCACAGACCTGGGAGGGACCAGCCCCAGTCTCTGCTGGGGGAATCCATTCTGCCCCAGCTCTTTTTTTTCAGCGTTTTTGTCACTTCTCAAGGTGTTTGTTTTTTTTTTTTTTCTCGGGGACCTCTGTCAAAACCTCCCTCTGTACCTTTGAAGGGGCTGTGCATCCTCAGGGCAGGAGGAGGGGAAGGAGAAGCTCAGAAAAAAAAGGGGAAAAAAGGGGAAAAAGGGAGAGTGGGATTTCCAAACTGCAGTTATTTAACACTAAAGGCCGGGCTAAGTCAGTCTCTTCCCATTTTACTGAAGCATTTGGCCACGTTGGCTATTTAGGTCAGGAAAAATATCACGTTTTAAAGTGTAAATATCACATTTTGTAGGTTAAAGGCTGTGGAACAGCCCAGCAAGGCAAACACGCAAAGCATCCCTTGAATTTTGTCTCAGCGTTTCAAAGTGGAGGAAGGGAGATGTGTCCCAAAATATTGGGATTTTCCAAGCAAAATCCCTTCGAGGACCCCTCCCAGGACGGATTCTCCCCTGCAACCAGCTCTGGGGAGGTGCTGCTCATCCTGCAGATGACTTTGTGCAGGTCCCAGCCCATGTCAGCTCCTTTCAGCTAAAAAAGGACCCAACAGATGGGTTCATGAATACATTTAGCTCAGACACGAGGAGGTTTTTATAAGCAGTGATTTAACAGGAGCAGATTAAAAAAAAAACAACCAAAAAACTCGACTCCTTTTAGGTGAAACTTGGTCAGCTTTCAAAAGGGAACAGGTTTGCTTCAGTGTTGGTGTTTGTAACCTCTCACATGATAAATTGCAATTTAAATCATCTCCCAAAGCCGCAGCGGCGAAATTATTCCGAAACTGCCAAAGCAGAACACCTCATCATTGTCAATATTCTTTTATCCCCCTCTGGTCAAAATTAGCACAATTTCACAACATAATTTGCTTGGGGATGAATGACATTTTCAAATGGAAAACAGGCCCCATTCAGCTGCTCATTCATTTGATTGGAAATGAATTTTTTAGTGGCGGTTTCACACACTTTGCTTTCTGTGAATACTCCGTGATTGCAACTTTCTCAGACGTGTGTGTGTGTTGGCAACAACAGATTCCAAAAAAGAGTTTCTCCCGATACATCTTGGCCTGAAGCTTGTCACTTCTGGGTGTCTGGGAAGAGTATTTGGAGCAGCTTTGATTCTTGTCTGTGGCATGTTTTAAATCCCTGATTGGATGAGCATAAATCATGTCCTGTATAAATTTTCGTGGTTATCAAGCTCAGATTTGGTTTTCTGCTTTAAAGTGGTGTCAAAGACTTTTTTTTTTTTAAGCAATCAATTTACTGTGATTCCTCAAAAAAAAAAAAAAAACCCAAACAAAAAAACCCCAAACCAACATGAAGAGCCTCTGGACACTCCTTATCTCAAGAGCTTTTATCCTCCCAGTGGGGTTTTATTTTAAAGAACCTTTTAATTTAAACTAAAACCTCCTGTCCTGGATGCACACCCCAGGCTGGAAGGACGCCCTGCAGGAATTGATCCCAAATTTCACCATTCCCATTGAAGTCAGGGGGGTTATTCCAGATTTTTGGTGAGATAATTGGTGTTCAAGCCTGGGATCTTCCCAGGGAAACAGCCACAGAGGATCCAGCCACTGGTTTACCAGAACAATGTATTTAATCCCCAAATAAATGGCTCCAGACAATGAAGAGGAGGTCACCAGTGGATAACTGGAAATGTTTCCTCCGGGGGTAAACATCTCCTAAGAAAAACATTTCTTCTCCCTAAATCAGGATTGATATCCTCCAAAAAAATAGGAATAAAAGCAGATTACTGAGCTCTCCCCTTTATATTTAAGTCTTTTTTTTCCTCGAGGCTTCGTGCTAATTGCCCAGCATTTAATTGTCTTGTATTTTTATTTGCAATTCATTTTTTCCCCAAGGATCGATGCAGTAACTCAGATAAAAGATTGGGAATCAGCTGCTGAGCCACAGAGAATTCATCATTGTGTATCGATTCCCGTGGCATCAGCAAATGAAACTCTTGTCCACATCAGGAGAGGAAGAAAGCAAAGTGGGATAAATGGAAAGAGCAGGAACTGCAGGGTGGATTTGAGGAAGGGTTGCTCCGTTTTTGTGCGACCCAAAGAGGGCAGGGAGCAATCAGCTCTTGGCGTGCCCTCAAAAGGCCTCAGAGAGCAGCAAAACAGAGCCTGGAGGATCATTCCCGGCTCCCAGCTATAAACACAGGGTGGGAAAAGTCTGGATTTGATCCATGGGTGGTTATTAGATCCCAGGGGCCACCAGCAGATGCTTTGGTCACTAATTACACACTAGTTGATGGCAGCAATCAGCTCCCCGTGCACCCAGCCGAGCTCTTGACGTGGAGAAGGGGAAGAAAAGGGAAATATTTCTCTGGGAAAGGCTGGGATTGGCACTCCTGTGCCTGTTCCATCCGTGATTCCACAGCCCTGGAATGTGCCTGAACTCACATCCTCCCCAGGACCCTTTCCTTGCTCGCACCAACCAATCCCTGCTGAGTCCAAAACCTGGAATCAGAGCTCCCACAGGTGCCTGAGATCTGCTCCAGTTTTCCAGGAATTCCTCTGGAATCACGGTTGTTTCCTGCACAGAGCCAAAAGGGATTAATTTTGGCTGGAATAATGTCACTTGTCCCCTTCCCAGTGGCCACTGATGTGTGAGCAAGGGGAGGAATCTGAATCCAGAGATTTGGGACCCATTTATGGCCCAGCACCACTGGAGCTGATGATGTTTTATAATGGGATTGCTGCTGCAGGTGAGAGAATTATTTCACTTTTTGTTTAGGAGCTTCAGGTGTAGTTAATCCCTGCGGTGCTGAGAGGAACGAGGACTCTGCAGAAGGATGGTCCTTCCCCTCAGACAGCTGAAATGAGATGTGCCAGGAGACAGAGGGTGAGCACAGGCAGAAATGAGGCGAGGAGCAGGGGTAGTTTATCACGACGGGCCACAGATGCAGCCCCAGGAAAAGCTGCTGCTTCACTGATCTCTTCCGCAAAGGTGTTTTTCAGGAGAGCCCTGAAGGGGAACAAGGATTTGGCTCCGTGCACATTTGCAGGTTGCTCTTCTGGACTCTAAGAAAGCTCAAAAATGCCACAGAAATGACAAAATAAAGCATCTGAGGGCTTGGCAGCGCCGTGTCTCTGGAAGAGACATCAATAACTCAGCAGCCAAGAGGAAAAGGGAGGAGAGGAAAGGAGCAAACCAAAACAGCTGCTCCTGTCAGCTTGGCTGGAGGAGCAACTTCACACCAACACTCCTGTTTTCATCTGGAATTAAACCCGCAGTGAAAGCAGAGCTCCTGGGGGCTGCAGGGATCCTCACCCTGGGATCCTCACCCTGGGATCCTCACACCGGGATCCTCACACTGGGATCCTCACCCTGGGATCCTCACCCTGGGATCCTCACACAGGGATCCTCACACAGGGATCCTCACCCTGGGATCCTCACACTGGGATCCTCACCCTGGGGTCCTCACACTGGGATCCTCACCCTGGGATCCTCACCCTGGGATCCTCACACTGGGATCCTCACACTGGGATCCTCACCCTGGGATCCTCACCCTGGGATCCTCACACAGGGATCCTCACACAGGGATCCTCACCCTGGGATCCTCACCCTGGGATCCTCACCCTGGGATCCTCACACAGGGATCCTCACAGAAGGATCCTCACACTGGGATACTCACCCTGGGATCCTCACACTGGGATCCTCACCCTGGGATCCTCACACTGGGATCCTCACACTGGGATCCTCACGCAGGGATCCTCACACAGGGATCCTCACCCTGGGATCCTCACACCGGGATCCTCACCCTGGGATCCTCACACTGGGATACTCACCCTGGGATCCTCACCCTGGGATCCTCACACCGGGATCCTCACACTGGGATCCTCACACTGGGATCCTCACACAGGGATCCTCTCTGGAACCCGCAGATCCAGCCTCTGCCAGGGGTTCCAGCAGCATCGTCCTTGTTTTCCCAACCCCCGGCAAAGGGGTTTGGCTGGGCACGGAACCCGGAGCAGGCAGGGATGAACGGGGTGGAGACAACACAATTTCTAAATTTTTAAAGTTTTTGTTTTGCCTCTCCCGTTAGGCTTGGCTCGACTCCGCCTCGGGGAAGGGAATTTTCTGTAGGTTTTTTTGAAGAGATGTAGCATCACTCTAAGGGGATGGGCTGAACATACCAAGGGACTGGGAGGAGCCCAAAGACACCCGGGAGGATAAAAAGTCATCAACAGAACATCAGTGGCCATCTAAAACATCTGCCCTCAGATGCTCCACTGGCAGAGCTGGGGACATCTGGTCCGGAAAAGGCTGATAAGAAATCAAAAGACTGATAAGAGATCGAAGGATGAAGATCTAATTAACACCGGAGGCGAGGAGATTCCGATCCAATGGGAAGCTGAACACTGAATTGCTCAACTCTGGACCAATGAACTTTGGAACTTTGAAATCCCCGTGGGTTTTGACTGGATAAAGTTTAGGGGAAAACCCTGCAAAAACATGCGTGCTGGGAATATTTTCCTTGGCACATCCTGGCCAGAAGATAAAGCAACGCCTGATTTCTCTATCACTTCAAATATCGTGCTAGAGGGTTTTATTTTCTCCCCTATTTTCGGTGACAGCACAGCTGAGCTGTTGTGTGAGGGCTGCAGACCTCACCTGGCCTAAGAGAAATTCAGGCCAGAGCTGATTTAGGTTCTTCCAAGGTCCAAGCTCCTCTCTCAATGGCTGAGGGGATGCTGTGGGCAGCAGGAGGATCCTGCTTTTTAGTAGAAACGTGACTTTCAGCAGCTGCCCAGAGGCAGAATTGCATTTCAGAGCCTGTTCTTGGTTTCCTTGCGCTGCTGTGCTCTGCTGGGATTTCCCTGCTTTCCCTGAGCACAGCTGTCCCTGTGTTCTCTGGCCCTCAAATCCTTGTGTCCAGCTGGGGTTGAGACAGAATTTCATTTAAATATCGAGCACACCCTTAACTGATGAGGAGAACAACTCAGGGAGAGCTGGAGGTGAGGCCAGGAGCCTCGCACAGCTCAGCCTGAGAACAGAGATGCCAGTTCTTCTTCTCACACCTTTAAGTACCTAAAAGTCCCTTTCTGGAAAGCAGCCTGACCTTTCCAAGGAGTTTAGGGCACCAGTCATATTTTATCAGAGGAAAAATAAAAAGATTCCTCCCAGGAATTCTCCTCTCCTGTTCCTGTCTTCCCAGGAAAAAACAGCACCACTTTGAGCCTTCAACACCTCCTGCTGGTGCTGGGAGTGTAGGTGATGCCCCTGGCAGCAGTGGACAGCTGAGAAGATGTGTTGAGGATCCAGAACTTCTCTGGATTAAACTCAGGATTGTGTGTAAACACAAATTTTGGAGGCTGAGGACTGTGTGTCCCCACGGCTGAGGGGCTGGAGCATCAATCCAAGACTGATGCAGGAACACAGAAGGGCGTGAGGCCAGAAGTGCTGTGGGCACTGAGGAGGGTGAGCCTGGCAGGCCAAGGGGGGAAGGAGAAATCCAGGAGGATGTGGGGAGGTGGAACTAGTGGGAAATCAGCGGGTTTCTTTGGCAGGGAGGACAGATAATGGGGAGAGGCAAGAAAGGCGAGGATCAAAGTGGGTATTGATGCTGCAGCAGGCCGGGGAGGGATCAAAGGGGAGATAAAACAGGTTGCCAAGGAATCCAAGCCTTTCTTCAGTTCCCAGCTCCCCCTTCCTTGGAAGGGAGGCTGAAGAAATGAAAACAATGAATGCAGTGCCAGCGAGGGGCTGGGGAGCACAGCCCAGCCAGGATAAATAAACCCCAGCTGAGCCTTGCCCTTTATTTTTGATGCTTTTTCAAGGTAAAAGCCAAATTCTCCTGTTCTCCTCATGAGCCCTCACTGTTTCTGCATGGTTTTGTTCTAATCCTTCCTAAAAATGTCCCTGAATTCCTCACCTGATCCTTCAGTGACAGATCCAGGGAGGTGAGGGGGCTGCATCCGTCACCCCAGAGCTCTCCCAGCCCTTCAGTGGCTCAGAAAATCCCCAGATCCAGGGTTCCTTTCACCTGAACCCCAAATCCAGGGTTCCTTTCACCTGAACCCCAAATCCAGGGTTCCTCTCACCTGCCTGAAGCCCTGTGACCACTGCCAGAGATCTGAAGTGGACTCCAGGCCAGGGAATGGGTGAAAAATAAAGAAAACACGAGATCTAGAGGGAGCTGGTGTGCTCAGTAACCTTCAGGGTTTGTTCCTGAGCAATTCTTGCTGTTATCCAGATGGGCCCCGTTCCAAGTGGATGTTTGTGTAACTCCTGAGGGGCATTAGCAGATCCAGATCAGCATTTTAATCTTCCTTCAATTCCTGTTTTCTTGTCTGGCCTCAGGGGAGCTTTCAGAACAGTAATGGGAGGTTTAAGGTGAAACCAAGGGGGCTGCTGGTGCAGAGCAGGAGATGCTGACCCCCAAAAAATGGGTTTTTGCCCCAGGTTTGCTCAGCTCTGAGCCGTGACCACTGTGGAAGAACCTGCCTGGCAACCCAAAATGCAGACACAGCTCGATTTGAGACAAATCCCTCCCTGCCAGCTCCAAACTCTGCAGAAAGGAAAACCTCCCCGCCTTCAAAGCAAACCCCAGGTTTTCCCAGATTGACAGGAAATGACTCATCCCACAAATACAGGCTGGGAAACATTCAAGTTCTCATCCAGGTATGAGGAAGCACTAAAAAAAACAAAAAAATCCCTCAATTAGGGTTTTGTGGGGAAGTGTTTGGGAGGTCTCAGGTGCTCTGCTGGTGCTGTGATGGTTTTGAGGCTCTTCCAGAGCCCAGAGAGGGAAGGGAAGCCTCAGCTCTGTGATTTCCACGTGCAAAGGCTTCTCCTGGGACAGCAGAATTGTTGCCCACACCGTCCAGCCCAGCAGCAGCTCTTGCCAGAGTGGTACAGGTAATTAGACAGGTAATTAGGCAGGCAATGTCCAGGTAATTAGACGGGTAATTAAGCAGCCAAACTCTGCCTGACAGGAAACTTGGGCACTCCTTCCTGGGGTCATCACTTCAGGATGTCTTTTCCTCAGGAAATGAGATTTTCTCCAGGGTATCTCTCCACAACTTGGGCTCAGCTAAAACCCGTTTTCCCTTGGCAATGCCCGAGAATTCTGTTCCACTTCTATTTTACATGGGGGGAAAAGGATAAGGAATGACAGGAGATCAAGACAAATCCAAAAATAATCCCCTGCCCTTGCTTTTGTTCCACCTCTGGCTCCCTTTGGCCATGCTGCCATCCTCTCGTGGCCATTTAATCACATTGATTACACTGATATGGTTCTGTAGGGTTTGCTCTGATCCTTGGGAAAACAGGAGCAAATAAAAGAAATAAAACTCTGAGATAAAAACTCCGCTGGTCCAGGGCCAGCTGAAGAGTTTGGGGATGTGTTCCTACACAGAGCTCCCAGGTTTTGGATTTGGGATTTTCTCTGGGGGAGAGATGGAAGCAGAGACAGTGGAAATACCAAGGTCTGTGCGAGTTACTTTAATTCCCATCCCTCTGCCCCCTCTCCTGGGTCCCTGCTGGGTATAAATTTCAGCACATCCTCATTCTGGTGCTCCCATTCCACAGGGAATTCTCTCCTCAGCGTTGGAAAACGCCTCATTAGGAAGGAAGCAGGCAGAGAAAGCTTTGCTGAGACAGGGCCTAGGGGGGTGATACTGAATTTTTTTTTTGCTCTTCCTCAACTGAACCGTGGTGGTTTTCATCAAGGATGTTTGGGTTGAATTTTCCTAATATATGAATCCCCCCAGATTCGGGGGATTTCTATTATTAATACCCTAAAGACAACCAAATGTTGTCCCCAGCACCAAAAAAGAAAAAAAAAAATCCCAAATAAATAAGCACAGCTCAATCTCCTCTTCCCCATTTAGTGTCTCCCTTTTTGGGGATGTGTCAGACACTGAGCTCATCCTTTCAGGCACTGTGTTAATGTAGAGGAGTTGTTCAAATTACCATGTGTAGATGCATTAAAAAAGCTCGATCTGTTTGTCTGGTGGGAGGAAATGTTTTCTCTTAGGAGGTTCCAAGCAAAACTTAGTCCACTTTTCCCCCACTGTCTTTCCACTGAACTGAAAAAAGATGATTTCATCAGATTTCCTTGATTTTTTTTTTTAAGGGGCTTTTCTTAAAGCTTCACCTCCATGAATCATGTGTTTATCTTTAAAATCAAAAAGGATAAAAAAAAACCTTCTCTGGCTTCCCCCTCCCCGGCCTTGCAGTGCCATTAAAAATTCTAAAAGCCGTGTAGCCTTAGAGAATAGCCTTTCCAAAAGACATGAAAAAGAATTGCTGATTTATTTATTATTTATGGAGCTCATTATATTTTAACTCCGGGGGGTGGCAAATATAGGATGGACTCCTTCAAACAACTTGTGGGCCCTCCAGTGGTGCTTTCCACGGTTTCTGTGCTGGGGAAGGGAGGGAAGAGCAATCCCAGGAGAAAAGTGAAGTAAGGTCAAGGTGGGGCGGGCAGTTTTTTGGGAGGTTCCATGGACCAGCTCACCCAGGAATTATCTGGGATGGGATTCGGGATCGGCTGGCGCGGGATCGCCCCGTGAGGGGTTGGAGGGGGGGAATATTCCCTGTGGAAGGCTGAGGGTTTCCAGCTCCCCTCAGTCAGCCCTGCTCCCTTAAACTCCTTCAGGAAGGAACCTGCCCGCGGGCCTCGGGCGGCAAATGAGCCCTGGGAGCAGGAGCTGACAGAGGGGGAGAGGCAGGAAAACGGCCCCGAAGTCCAAGGTTTGTGAATTGTTGGGAAAACCACTCGGATTTCTGGTGTTTTCCCCATTTGGGGTTGGTGTTTGCACGGGGAGAAACGGAGTTTTTGGGAGGGGTGGGTTGGGACTGAGCTGATTTTTGGGGCTCCAGACTGAAAGGGGAAAAGCCCAAACAAAGAACTGCTGCTGTTCCTTGCCATGGAAAACATCCAAACCTTCCTCCTGTCCCTGAGTTCCCTCATGCCAAGGGGCCTGTTTAAAATCACATTTTACTGCTGCCGGTGGCAAAGTAAATTCAGAATACTTAGAGGAGAAAAATACCCTGCCTAAATTTCCAACACTCCACATGTAAACCTTCCACTTCTCCCTGTTTTTAGGGGGTTTGTGATGACAGAATCCAGCTTTTTTTAAAAAAAAAAATACATCTTTTTTTTGCTGATTGTGACTTCCTATCACAACTCTGGTTAAACTTCCCCCAAATCCTGCTCCTTAGCATAATTTGGGTGGATTTCTTCTGCATCTCAGCACTACCCCTGATTATTTACAGCCCATCACAATCAACTCTGATGGGGAAGGAGAAAAATATCCTCTCCCTTTGCCAATAATTCCTGGTGCAGGTGAGTTTGGGATTGCAAATAAATGCAATTAGGTCATAAATCATCCCGACTCGAGGCAGGGGGAGAATTTTTGTGTTCTTCCATCAGGTGTAACAAAATTCCAGGAATTGCATTGAGTTGCTGCAAGTCCTTTATCTTTAATCTGTTTTTTTGGTGGGTTTTTTTTTGTTTGTTTGTTTGTTTTTTTCCCTGCTGATCAGAGCTTTCCTAATATTGGGTGTGTTAATTTGTGTAGATTTATGCAGTATTTATCTGAGTGCACATCAGGACTAATTGTGTCGGAGATGTCCAGAGTGAGGGGATCCTCTGGAGAGGCTCTGCCTCGGGAAGCAGCTCTGCATCCAAGCTAAATTCCATCATTCTGGACATGAGGAACCACCTTAACCTCAACAGGGAGAAAAACAGGGAAGCCTCAAATTGTGATGATATTCCAAGAGGTTTTTGCTGTTCAAATTCCACGGTGAGGGGAGAGGCAGCTCCTGGTGGAAGCTCAGCAAAGCAACCCCAAAATCCCCAATTCCCAGGGGATATGGGGATGGTTGTCCCAGCAGTACCAGGGCCTGCACAGCCTCTCCTGATCCCAACTTTGATTTCCCTGTGGAAACTCCCTCCACGTCCTCGGCAGCTCCCGGATTCTTTTCTCCTTTGGGATAAAAAAAAAAATAAGGATTCACATCTTGTTTGTCGCTGTTGTCTTGTTCCTGCCGCCGACTCGGGGATAAGGATCTGGCACAGGACATTTTATCAGCTGTAGTAAATGTTCTTCCTTTATTAATTCCATTTGGGATCAATAATTAATGCTGCTGTCTCCTTTACAATCCCCCTCGGTGGGAAGGGAGGTCAGGATTTCACTGCTCTGTGTTGCTTGAAGCCCTCACAATCCCAAAACACACAAGGATTCCTATATCATAAAGCTTTCTTGCCTTGTTTAGGGGTCAGCAAGATCCCAATTTATGGGGAAAAGGTGGATAATTGGGAATAGAATTCCCAGCACAGACGAAAGGTAGCAAGGACTGAGCAAGGATCATCCCATCCCTCCCCGGTCAGAATAATTCAGAGAGACTTGTGGGGCAGAAAGTGAACTTTAAATTGGTAAGAAAAGCAGAAACAGAGAGGATTTCTCTGCCCACCACAATCTCCCCAGGGCTGAGGGTTTTCTGACCAATTCTTTTGGCAGAGATCACCAAATTCCAGGTTTGGGCCAGTGCAGCCCAAACTTCACGCGCCAGTGGTGATTCCAAGGTGGAAACGCTTTGGGGTCTCTTGGGCCGATGCACATCCCTGGAGCATCTCCTACCTCAAAAAATCCAAGTGGTTTGGGTTCTAAATTTCACAAAACAAACAGGGCAAGGCTCAGGAGCCAGAATTTCTCTGGCTTTCAGCTGCCTTTAGCTATCAGCTCCCCTTGGGCCAGCCCACAGCACATCAGGGGCTCTTTCTTGGCTGCTTTTCTGAGGCATTAACCAAGAGCAGACAAATCCCAAGCTGAAGTTGGTTTCTGGAACAGCAAGATGCCAGGATGGCACCTCTGGGCCAGCAGCACAAACCTCAGCCCTGCTGGTGGCTCTTGACCCTGCTGTGGGTAAAAAGAGAATTTCAAAAGGTGGCAGAGAACTTGATAAAGGCTCAGGGTAATCCTGAGAGGGATTTCCACAGGAGCCAGGAGATGTTGTTCTCCTTCCACCTGCCAGGGAAACAGAGGCAATGAGGATAAAATTCCCAATTTCCATCTTTTCAGACGGTTTCCTTTCCCTGCTGTGTTCTCACAGCTTCTTCCTTCCCCTTTGCCTTTAGCCAAACCCGAGTAATTTAAATGCAAAAATAGGGATTTCATTCATTTCATTTACTTGACAAGGTGCCACAGCACTAATCCTGACTGGTGTTTGCTGGGGGCACACAGGGAGAAACAGAGTTTTTGGGAGGGGTGGGTTGGGACTGAGCTGATTTTTGGGGCTCCAGACTGAAGGGGAAAAGCCCAAAGAAAGAACTGCTGCTGTTCCTTGCCATGGTTGTTATAAACCACACATCCAAACCTTCCTCCTGTCCCTGGGTTCCCTCATCCCAACGGGCCTGGATGAGGATGGAGATGCCAAGGCTGCTCCCCCTGGGAAGGTCTGGCCCCTGTGCCAGCCCATCCTTTCTCCCAGCCTTGTTTGCTCCAGTTTGGCCAAAGCTGCAGAAATTCAGGAGAGATCTCCTGGAGGGGCTGAGCCTCCTCCCCTTGGCTCTGTCCCTCACGTGGAGCAGCACAAACTCCAGCTCTCAGGGTGTGGAAAATCCAGATCCCTGCAGGACCTGCTGGAAAAGCTCCTCCTGCCTCTGCTGTTGTCATTTTCCTGACATTTTCCTCTTGCATCCCCAGATTTATTTTTTGCCAGTGGTGGGGTTGATTTCAGTGCCCAAGGTTTTCTCCTGGTGTACCATTGTTGTTTCCTAGTTTCTGCCTCTTCTGCAAAAGATCTTCAAACAAAGATCTTCAGTCTCAAATTCCAAAATTAATTCACTCAGGTGGTTGGTCTTTGCCCCCTGTTTGAACCCATGGATGCTCTGTGGTATAAACTGAATTAAAATTACCTGGGCCATCCTCTGCTTTTGCAAACACTCACTGAAGCATTCAGCTTTTTGCCTCATCCTCCACCAAAGGCATAAATGGGATTGTTCCACAGCCTCCCAGTCAGCCACAGCCCCAAAACAGGGACACAATGGAGCTCTCTGCCAGCAAAAGTGAAAATGGGATTCAGAGCCTAATTAGATGGGGAGACTGGGAGCAAATATGTAAATACCAGGATGACTATTGTAAAAAAATGTTTTCAGTTATTTGTACTGCAGGATTTCTTGATTTACTGCTGGGACTTGGAGGTTTTATCTCCGTGGTCTCTTAGGAAAAGGGGAGGGGGGGAAATGCCATGCAAATCAAAGCAGTGGCTTTGTTTTTCCAGTGTGCTGGAAAGGGGGAGGGCAGGTGAGCATTGCTCAATTTAGAGGAATGAAAAATTCCTCTTAATTTGAAAAGGAGGGGGGAATGAGAAAAGGGATGCTCTGAGCACCTGGATATCAAGATGTGGACAGATCCACCAAGGATCCACCCTGAAGGAATCAAGCATGAGAAAAGCTGTGGGTTTTTTTGTAGGGTTTTTTTTTTAATAAGTGGAAGTAGAAATGCCGGGCAAGGGGAGTTTAATGAGTGCTGCCTGCAGAAAACGGAGCGAGGGATGAGGCAGGAGGGATAAATGTCCCTTCTGCGTGGGGATCTGGACTTTGCATCAGCTTCATGTGGGACTCAGGGCTTTGCAAGCTGCTGAAACCACAGCCCCAGGCAGGAATTTGTGTTCTGTGGCGGGGAACAAGGGTTTGTGATGCCCTGATTGGCAGGGAGAAAGGCGACCCGGCTCCCTGGTAATGCAATTGCCATCTCAGAACAACCTGTGGGAAAGCAGCTGCCTGGAGGAGAGGCTGGCCTTTGAGTAAAAGCTGAAGGAAATTGCTGTGGGCCCTCGGGGGAGGCTCTGAAGAGCTGATTTAGGATGGGTCAGAGCAGTTCTTAGCCCAAATTGCCCTCTGTAATTCCTTGTCTGCGAGTGCCAGCTCGTCTCCCTCTCAAATCCCAACATCTCCCAGAACCTTCCCTGCCACCATCTCTTTTCATCTCCCTGCCCTGAACTCTGAGCCCTTCTGCTTTGAATAAAAGCACCTTCCCCTTCTTCCCTGAAACACAGACTTGAAATCATCCTCACAGAGGGAGCAGATCCTTGCACCAAAGCGTTTCTCCAGAGCTCCAGCTCTGTCTTTCCAGCCCACCAGGGACCTGCTTCCAGACAGCCAAGGGCTCAGCAGCTGAACTGCATCCCTCAAGCACAGCTGCACGTGAAAAGAAATAATAATAATAATAATAATAATAGTGACAAAACATCCTTTCAGCTGGAAACTTTTGCCCCACGGCTGCGTTTTCTCTGTGGCATATTTCCTTCCAGGGAAAATTCATGGAATTAAAAGGGGCTTCCATGCAGAAGCCACAAACTGGCCACAGTTACCTGGGCTGGCATTCCTTTACCAGTGGTTGTTCTCGTTTGGTTAATCTCATCCAATTTAATGTCACGTAACATTGGCAGAGTCCTTTAGGGCAGGAAATGCAGGAACTCCACTTTCATTTTGGGGTTCTGTGCTCTGCACAGAGTCCCTCAACATCTGCTCGCTGCTTTTCTGATGGGCTTTCACCTCTCTGGGGGTCAGAAATTTGCTGCTGGCGCCTTCCTGGAGAAAGGCTCTGAAAAATGCCACCCACATGTGTGGCCACCACGTTTATTTCAAGGTAAAAGTGCCCAGTTTCTGTGCTTCAGTTTGTGCTGCCCCCTGACTTCTCCACGCTGTGATTTTTAGGTGCTTGCAAAGAGCAGAAAAGGAGAAATTCTTCTTTTCCACAAGTGGCAGGAGCCGTGGGCTTTCCCCCTCCTTTTACCAGGGAAAGTAGGGGCTACTTAATGAAATAATTGCTCCTTTAACAAATTACCCCTCATTAGCCAAGCCACTGTGGCTGTGCACACTCTGACGTACGGAATGAAAAGATATTACCTTAAAATAATCCGAATAATGGGCACAGCTGAGCTGCCCGGCCACTTTTATCAGCAGCTGAGTAAAAGTGATGCCCTGTGCTGCTGACATATAATAATATAATGCTATAAGCTATAATAATAATAATAATAGTAATAAAGCATCACAACACAGCTTTGAATCTGGTTCAGGGTGGAAAATGTTAGTTTTTTCCTGCAGGCTGAGGAGTTTGATCCTGAGGTACGGGAGGGAATTTTAAATTGGAGTAAGCCAGAATTGCTGTCCTGGTTCATAAATGAGAAACCTCTCACTAAACCAGGTCCACGCTGGCCTTGGACACCTGCAGGTCTCCAGCCTGGTTCTGATATTTCACCAGTCCAAGGCAGCCCTCTGTCCTTTATTTAATTCTCTATATTCCAGTCAAACTCGCTGCCTCAGAAGTGATGGAATTGGGGCATGTGGAGAGGTTCAGACAAGGAGCAATAATTTCTCTGGGTGACGAAAATACAAAGTTATTGTGTTAGTTGTGAAGGGCAGGAGTCCCTCATGCCTACTGAACATGAGAGGATGCCAGGATGAGATTTTTGTGCTTGATTATTTCCCTCTCCTTCAAGTGCAGCTGTTCTTTTAGCAGAAGCAAATGGATTTGGGAATATTCAATCATTACTTCTCCCTGAAATTATTTTTCTTCTAAGTATATCAAATAATAAGTGTTTCAGCAGGGAAAATTTTCATTTTCTCTTACTTTTTTTTTTTTTTCCCCAGAAAATGCATTATTCTGTTTAGCTTCCTCTGCTCCTTTCATCGTGTGTGTTATTCCATCTCCTCTCTGAAGCATCCACACATAAAATGTTAGAATTATTAGCTATATTTTGCATAGGCCAAGGTTGCCAGAACAGAGAGAGATTTTAGACTAGATATTAGGGAAAAAAGAAATCTTTACTGCGAGGTTGGTGAGGCCCTGGCACAGCTTGCCCAGAGAAGCTGTGGCTGCCCCATCCCTGGAAAATATCCCTCTCCTCACGGTCCTGCCTTGCTCCAAACTCCTTTTCCTTAAGAAAACCTCATTTCCCTCCGTGTTCCTGATCCCTTTTATTGTAAAATGGGGATTCCCATTTGCTGGGACAATCAGTTCAGCAGAGGTGCTGCTGGGCTGGGCTGTTCTAAGGCGCAGCCACCTCAGCAATGGGGTTAAGCTGATTTCCAAGTGCTAAAAGTGGCACTAAGCAGGGCAGTCCCCAGAGGCAGTTCCCCCACACCTGGGAGCAGCTGCCCCTGCCAGATGTGCTCCTCACACAGCTGGCCCTGCTCTGCCTTCCCCCCGGCTCTGTTCTTGCACCTCCTGGCTGATTTGCACCCCACCAGGATTTTCCCCTTCTCTACGTCAGCGGGGCTTGGTCTGTGCAGGGCAGGATCCACGTGGGAGCCTGAGACACACAGCAGCCCTGCCTGGGACTGAGACCCCCTTTTTTCCCCCCCCATAATCAAACTAGAAATCGTAAATCTCACTGGCTGCTCACCTCTGCAAGCCCAGCTGTGAATTTTTCTAGCCCAGCCAGGTTGTTGCCACCTGAGGCCTGGGAGGAGGGAGGTTGTGAGGATGCTGCTCAGTTCCCATTCCTCATGGGACCAAACAGAACTGTGAAAAATATCCTTGCTGATCACTAAAGGCTGGTAATGGCTCGGGACAAGGAGTTGGACCCCCTCAGTGACAAACTATGGCCCAAACAGAGCCAGAAGTGCCCGACCAGAGCAAAATAAAGAACAAAACTCAGCAGGTGCTGCCTGGGAGAGGCGAAGAGATGGGAGAGAGGCAAAGCAGAGTCAGGCTGGAGGCCTGGCATTGCTGTCCCAGCTCCACACAGGTCCTGACATGCCTGTGACACTCGTGGCACCAGCCAGCTGAGGCAGAGCTGCCTGCTGGGTTTTAATTAGAGTGAGACTAAATTACACGGGGCCCTTTTCAGCGCGGCTTGGGGAGAATGAAAAGATGAGCATTTTCAATTTAAGGTTTAGTTAGATAATGCCTGTTGGTGCCAGTAGATTACAGAGTGGATATTAAATCCTCCAGGATTTGCAGTGGCAAAGTACTCACAGAATCCATAAGTAGGAAGGAGAGCAGGGCTGTGGAACTGTCGTCCCCTGGAGGACCCGAGCAGGAGGAGAAAACGGGAAGTAAATCTTCCCTTTGTAGGAAGCTGCAGGTAAAGAGCCCACACGGGCAGGCTGTGGCCTGTAAAGGTTCCCCTGTTAAGGAGATTTCCTGCTCCTGACAGGGGCCAAAAGGCAGGGAAAGGTGATGGGGCTTGTCAGACTGCTGGAGGAAGGAGAGGCAGGGCTGGGTGCAGAGTGCCAGAGCTCCTGCTGGGGGTTTGGGGCCAAGGATCCCACAAAAACACCTCCTGGGGGTGTCCCTGCAGGCCCAGACAGCCCTGAGATCTGAATAAAACCCCCCTGAGCACCTCCTGACGGCAGCAAGGCAAACCCAGGCAAACCTTGGGATGTGTTGGCCCAGCCTCAGCAGGATTTGGGGGCAGCCAGGACGTGCCAAGCTCTTCCTAGAGCTCATCAGAGCCAGACTGAGCCAGGTTTGGGGTGCCAGCCACGGGAGGATTGACTGGGATCGGGTTCTAGCAGGACAAACAGACACTCAGGGGCAGAGTTTGACAGAATTTGCTGTAAATCCTCTCCAAAACACATCCCAGAGCAGGGGGTTCAGGAGCAGCAGTGCCAGGGAAGCTGCTCCCGTTGGTCCATCTGTGTCCTGATGCTGCCTGGCTTCTCAGGGGGAAAGTGTTGGAAACTCACATCCACCACAACATTAAAACTCTTATTTACAAAACACTGAAGACCCGGTAATAACCAACAGAAAGGACAAAATATCCATCCTTCATTGCTCTCATAGATAAGAAGCTTTACTACTCCAGGTCTAGATATGTGGCTGATGGCAGAGGGGAAGATTATTAGTTTAAAAGCACTAAAATGTGCAAAACAATTACCACAACTATCCATGCATTAATGGCTTAAGTGCTGGGCTGTTTTTTCCAGGTTAAGAGAAATATTAACCTGGAAGGAGCTCTACCCTGGTCTGTACCCTGAAGAGCTAAAAGCCCAAAGATCTGAGTCCTGGCAATGAAAATTCAGGAGCTATCATTGCCTTTGATTGAACATCCCAATAGTTTCATTAAGACCTCGTCCCTGCGTTTTATGTTTGCTAATTAGCAAATTCAAACACTTTATCTCCGTGTTATCTTTGTGCAAGAGAGTGGCAAATTTATGTCATTATAAAATATGGCGAGAATTTAAAGGTTCACAAGCAATTAGATTTTGTAATTCTTGTTTATGCCTCTGAAGGATTGCTCGCTTTAAAACTTTATAGTTAATATGTACAAAGATAAAACAGTGGCCTGCGTTGCTCTGGTGACTGAAGTCAAGTGGCTGAGTGAGCTGAATGGATTATGAGAGAGAAAAACGTTTTGGAAGTGGCTCAGCTGGATATTTCGGGGGATTTACACCCGGGCAGAGCAGAGCCCAGGTGAGTGACATTTTCCTCGGCATCGTCCCCATCGGGAAGCCCGGGGTGATGAACGCGGGAGCGGGATCGAGCACGGGCTCGCTGTGAGGGGTGTCACAGCCGGGTTTGTTCGGTTTGGACGGGGAAAAGCTTCGGATGCGGCCGGAATCCGCGGTGCCGGTGAGCGGGGATGCAGCGCGGCCGAGCGCTGACACCTGCCGGCAGCAGCGACCTGGGACCGGCCCCGGGACCCGCCACCTGCCCCGGGATTGTCCCTGGGACCGGCGCCGGGAGATGTCACCAGGACCGGTCCCGACTCGCCCTCTGCCCCGGGATCCACCCTGGGATCAGCCCCAACACCCTCCTGCCCCCGGGACTGACCCATGGAGCAGCCCTGAGCCACCTCCTGTCCCCAAGGTCCATCCTGGCAGCTTCCATGGAGCCACCTCCTGTCCCAAGGACAGCCTCAGAGCCACCTCCTGTCCCCAGGACCAATCCTGGAGCCACCTCCTGTCCCCAGGATCCACACTGGCACTGTCCATGGAGCCAGCTCCTCCCCTGGACTGGACCCTGGAATGACCCCAGACCTGCCACCTGCCCCAGGATCCACCCTGGGACTGTCCATGGAGCCACCTCCTGCCCCAGGGCCAGTCCTGGAGACATCTCCTCTCCCCAGGATCCGCCCTGGAATTGTCCAGAGAGCCACCTCCTGCCCCAGGTGACCTGAGCTGGCAGGTGGCACCCCGTCCCTGCAGGGTGTGGCATGGGGTGACCTTTAAGGCCCATTCCAGCCCCAACCCTGCTGTGATTCCATGATCCAGGCGTGCCAAGGAGCTGTCACAGCTGCTGGCTTTGCTCCGAGTCACCCTGTGGATGTCACCGAGCCTTGTCCTGAGCCCCTCTGGGTGTCCAAGTGTCCCCAGAGCTGCTGCCAGGGCCAGGGAAACCCAGCACCCCTATTCCTTAGGGAATCATGGGGTAATTTGGCTGGGAAGGGACCAAAAGAAGCTCGTTTAATCCAGCCCCCCTGCATTAAAAACATTCATTGCTCCATCCCAGCCCTGCTCCCTGCTCAGGCCAGGAGCTCCATGGTCATTTCCTGGTGTCACTGAGCCCAGGGGCTCAGGGAATGCTCGAAATTCTCTCTTCTCCTGCTCCAGTGGTGGAACTGAGACGTTCAGCGGCAGTGCCAGGACAGGAAGAATATTTCTCTTTGATTGCTTTTTAATCACAGTAATAACAGTAATGGAGGAATTGATGGGAAAGAGCTGAGCTCTCTCCTCTGTTAACTCCCTTGTGGGGTAAACAAGAAGGATTTACTGGCACCTCCAGTGAATTGGTGAGATCCTGGCTCTTCAGGATGAGTGGTGGTGATGTCTGGGGAAAAATAGCTGGTATTTAGTGCCTGGGAGTAGAAACATGCCAGGAATCCTCGGGAAATCTTCCTGTGAACAGCCCTTGTCCACACAGAGGGATGCACAATCGCTCCTTTCAGCAGCTGTCAGTGCTAAATCTCCTTGGTTTTGGCCTTGAGTCTGCATCTTTAGCCCCCCATGGGGGTTTCACCTCTCCCTCAGGGGAAGGAGAAGCTGTGGTGGACACAAAACCTTTGAGCTGAGCAGAACCAGAGGCCCCCAGAAGGGCTGGAGTGGGTGGAGGGTCCCAGTGGTGCCCAGAGCCAACCTGCTGGGGGGATCCATGTCCAGGCTGGGGCAAAACAGTCAGATTTTGGCCAGTGAATACAGGAACGAGCATTTCCCTCCAGAGGGACCTGGCCAGGTTTAACTCTGGCACTGGCTGAGGGGTGTTTCAGAAATGCCCTTTCAGGGGTGGAGTTTTGTGGCACCAGTGCCTGGGAGCTGCCCTAACCGGGTGGTTTTGGGGTGTCCTGCTAGAAATGCACCATCAGCTTTTGACCCTCAGGGATGTGGGAGTTTCCCCTGACCTTCAATGTCCCAAAAAGCAGCGGAACAGCCTCGGAGAGCTGGCAAAAATGGGTTCCCCGAGCGTGCTGCTCACATCAGGGATAATCTGGAGAGACTCAGCCTCACTGAGAGCACAGAAAAGCCAAAGACAGAGCTGGGTTTTGGTCAGACATGGAGCTTGCTCCTTTATTTCTGCAGTGTGTGCACACATGAGAGGCCTCGTTTGCATCACCAGCACAGCCTGAGGAGGAGGAAGAGGAGGAGGAAGAGGAGGAGGAATTCCTCTGGCTTTGCTGACCAAGACACGATCCCAACAGTTCCTGCACGCCTCAAAGCCTCGCTGGAAACCCCCCCGGGATGCAGAGGTGTCACAGGGCTGGGATCTGCCCCATCCCGGGGGGAAAAGGGGCTGGGGGCGCCCTCCAGGGTGAGCAGCTCCATTCCCTGAGGGAATTCAGGTGTGCAGGGGCTGGGAGGGCAGGGGGGCAAAGAGAGGGGACAGCAGGAGGGGAGGGACAGGGGGATCCTCGGGCAGGCTCCAGCTGGCACCACACAGCCTTGCTCAGGGCAGGGAGGGACGGGATTCCAACAGCCAGGCTGAGGAGGAGCAGGAGCAGGAGGAGGAAGGGTCATGCCCATGCTTTTTGAGCATAAAAAGGAGGTGGTGGAAGGTTTTACTCAAGGGCAAAACAGTGAGACCAGGAGGGGGCTGGTTTTATCCTTTCACGCACGTCCTCAAACCCCTCAGTGCTTTTCCCAGCGATTCCATCCCTTTTGTCACATCCTTTTTGTCACATCCCTTTTGTCACATCCCACCCTACCACGCCAGCCCCTTCCCCCTCTGGTCTTTATGGGGAAAAAATAATAAAAATCATCATAAAGTGACATTTCAAGTGCTCTGGAGTGACCAACATTCAGCCCCAGGAGTTTTGGGTGAGGTGTTGGGTTAAAAAGCTGTGAGGATCTTTGCAAAGGGGTGAGCCAGGAAGGAATTTTCAGGTGGGACCTCCCTCAGGAAGGTGCTGCAAGCAGGAAAAAGGGGGGGAAGCCATTCCAAAACTGCTTGAATAGAGCAAACCATGAAAAGGAGCTGTTAGGTCTTGGTTTTCCTAATTTGAGGGCTCTTATTCCCATTTCTCCCCCTGCACAGCATGGACTGAACCCCTCAGCTTGTCCAGGGAGAGAGAAAATCACCTCAGGGAGATCATGGAATGGTTCTCCAGCCCGGGATGTGATTCATCCATCCAGGGGACAAATACAAAAATATTATCCTGAGCAAAAAGCCGTGGCAGTAACTCTCATTGCCCACTGCAGGGGAAAAAATGAAGTATAAAATACCTGAACTACAGTATATAAATCAATTTTGGTTTAGGGGAATTAAGGAAAAAAAAAAAACACACCACCACAAACCAGAGAAGCACCCAGCACCTATGGCATCTAATCAATCTTGTATTACTAGGATGGATTTGCTTTTTATTTCTTAATTTGAAAAGGTGGCTGGAGGGGCACTTTAATGGGCTGGAAAGCCTCCCTGCCCTCCTCCAGAAGCTCTGGAAAAATCCTGCCGGGTTTTTTTTGGCGGGTGAGGAGCAGAGCCGAGCTGATGTCAGGAGGACGCTGGGGATGCCACCAGGGGATCTGGTCCCAGCAGGAGCCGGGTGTCCCCAGGCTGAGAGGCACAGGAAAAGCTCCAGCCTGGGACCTCTGGGTGCTGGAAGAGCTTTGGGAACGCCCAGCTGGGGCCTCCAGCAGGACTGGAGCAGCTCTGGGGACAAGGGGACAGCTGCCGAGCAGGGGGTGCCACCCAAGCATCCACAATTCCCAGGAGGGGCAGAGCAGCCGCGGGGACAGGGAGGGGACAAGGAGGGACCAGCAGAGGGTGTCAAGGCTTCTCCAGGCCAGCGGGTGACGCGGGGAAAGTCCCGGTTTGCTCAGGGAAAGGCGATTCCCTCCCGCCCCTCCCCTGGCCCCGGCGGAGCTTAGAGCAGTGGGGTTAGCNNNNGAGCAGTGGGGTTAGCGGGGTAGCGGGTGCATCCATGGAAATCCTGTCCTCGCTCCCGGCGCTGCCGGCTCTCCCCGCACATCCCGGGCAGCTCAGGGCGCCTCGTTGGAGGTGGCTCCGTTGCCTTTGTTGACGTAGAAGGGGCGGTAGTGTGACTGCAAGGCAGAATTTGGGCACTCAGGCTGGTCCCTCCTTCCCCTGACCTCCCACGCCCCACTGTCACCCTGAATT
>VYXD01006150.1:2721-13491 GCA_013397195.1 Hylia prasina
GGAGGTGGGATTTCATCCTCCAACCCACAGGCACCTTTGGAAATGTCTAAAATTGAGTTTTGTAAATAAACTTGGGGCTTTTCCTGCTTTGCTCATCACTGTGCCCTGGTGAGGTTCTTTTGTGTCGTGTTGCAGCATCTGGAAGACGATTCAGGAGGCTCGGAAAGATCCTGAACCAGGCTGGCAGGGTGTCTGCTGTGTCCCGGGGCAGGCTGGCCCTGCACTCCCCAGCAGCTGCTCCCAGCCCCAGGGAGCCCCGGGCTGCTCTGGGATGGTTTCCAGGGCACAGGATGCTCCAGGCTCGGCTCCTGCCCTGAGCCCAGCTCAGCTCCTGCCCTGAGCCCAGCTCAGCTCCTGCCCCGAGCCGGGCTCAGCCTGGAGGGTGTGAGAGGGGAGCTGCAGCCTGAGGCCGTGGGGAGCCCGCAGAGCCCAGAGCTGCCTCTGTTTGCTCCTCCTCACTCACCCCAGCCCCGAGCAGATTTATCAAGGGACACTCGTGCAGCCCTGCCCGGGGTCAGGGTTTGCTTCCTGCTCATGCAGTTCTGACCTTTCCGTAGGCACTGCTGCATTCTGCAGAGCACAGCATGGAAAAGGAGCTTTTCTTCCTTCTCTTCCTTTTGCTTTTGTTCCTCTCCTCAAGTGAATTTCATGACACATTCTTTCCTTATCTTCTTAGCTGACCTTTTAGTGTTTCTTTAAATAGGTTTTCTCCAGTCTGTGCCCTCTTCAGCTTCTTGAAACTCTTCATTTTTTGGTGGGGGGGAGAAGGCACAAAGAAAGAGACTGGAGTGGTGTTTGGCGCCGATGGCACGTGAGAAGAGCTTGGGATGCTGCCACTTTGTGTAAAGTCGTGTAACCCTTCCCTTGCAGGGTCTCAGAGGCCCTGGCAGGAGCTGTCACCCCTGAGGCAGCCAGGGGAGCTCCCCCAGCTTTAAATCATGCCCTGGACTCAGTGGAGAGCCAGGCCGTGAGCTCCCAAATGGGCACAGAGCCCTCCCCCCTGCGAAACCCCCCTGCCTGTGGTGTCCTGTGTCCCTGCAGAACACCCATTTCCTGCCCAGAGCAGCTCCGGGGGGATTTCACACCCCCAGGGCTGGCAGTGACCCCATCACCCCTCAGAGAGCTCTGCCAGAGGGGCTCTCCCGGGTGGGACAATCCTTCCTTTGCTCCGCAGGGAGCAGCAGGGACAGCTGAGCTGTGTCAGCCCGAGCAGCTCAGGAGGGCTCAGGGGGACTGGCAGCTCCCGCAGCGCTCAGCAAACACAGAGAGTTCCACCCTGCTCGCTGCTAATTCCTGCTCCCCCTGCCCCGGGGCTGCTGTCAAAGCAGGGCTGAGCTGCAACCTGGAAAATCCTTGGTCAACACCCATTTAATGAAGTTTGGGATAATCTCCGGGCTGTGTGTTCAGCCTTGTTAGTGCTTCGGAGTGTGAAATATTAATTCTGTCGGGTACAGCAGCAGGGGAAAAAAAAGGTGTTTTGGTGGCTGGTAATCCTCCAGGCAGGTGTGGTGGGTGCTGGGGAGTGTCACTGTCACCCATCGGTGACAAATGGGCCTCGCATTTCTCAGCTGTCAGGGCTTGTTCCTGTTTCATTCAGTGGGCTTGAAAATCGGGGTTTTTTTAAATGTTCCCTCGACTGGACAGGGAGGTGCCATTCCCTGCACTGGAGGGATGTCACAACAGGACACAGAGTGAAGGCTCAGCACACACAGTGAGCTCCAAAGGCAGCAAAGAGAAAGTTTATTTACAACCAGGGTTTATAGAGTTTTCCAGGGATTGCCCCTGGGCTGGAGGGAGAAGTTGCCACCTCTCCATCCACACTGGCAGAGACAAAAGTCCATCAAAGGTCTCTCCTTGGGAGAGGGATGTAAAAAGACTGTTTTTCCTGCAAAGTCCTTGAAAGAGTCCACTTCCACATGTAAATATTGGAAAAGCTTTAGAAAAGTCAGAGAACTTCAGAGATTCTCAGAAGGCTGTAGAAATTCTGGGTGACAGAGGGAAGCTCCGGGAGCAGTTTTGTCACCTCCTGGAGGCCCGGGTGTGATGGGACATCTGAAACCTGCAGCGAGAGGCTGAGGGTGCTGTGACATGGGGCAAAAGCTGCCCCGGGGGTTCAGAAATTCTGTCACCTCTGCTCTGCCCCGTCCCTCAGAAACGTCCCTGCCCCCCTATTAAAGTGCCACAAAACCCCGACAATTAGAGATCAACGTTTATAGACCTCAGGCTTTCAAACTAATAAACCCAACCCCAAATTTCGGCTTGCTGGGCTCTGCCTAGCCTCACCTGCAGGATGCTGAGGGGCTTTTGCACCTGCAGGGAGCAGCTGGGGGAGCCGATTCCCACCTGGAAACTGCAGCCAAGCCCACTGCGAGCTGCAAACCTGAGCCTTAAAATTCGCCCTAAATCCCTTCCTGGTGAGTGAATTTCAGTTCCAATGAAGTCCAGACCAAACCTGGTGTTTGAGCGTCAGCAGGAGCTCGCAGCTCTCCTGTCTGCTCTGCCTGGGGGAGTTCTCACGGGTCTCCAGTTTCAGGTTCTTTTTGTTTGCTTTGGTTTTGTTTGGGGTTCGGGTTCTTTTTGTTTGTTTTGTTTTGGGTTTGGGTTTCTTTTGTAATAAAAGGGCAGCTGTTGTGCTAAACGATTACTGATAGTTTACTGTTACTGAACTATTACTGTTGAGTGCTCTGCAGAGGTCTGTGAAATACTCTAAAATATCTTTATCACGTAATATATGCATATATTTACGATTTAAATGTGTTGTATCCAGTGCTGCTTTTTCAAATGTTTAACACCGATTCTGACGTTTTAATGGAGTGCTGTAGATGTTCCCAGGAATATCTGCCTGAGCTCCAAGGGTTTATTTACCGCCCGGGCTTTTAATGGAAATGTAAAACCATTTCTCTTCTGGGCAGCACGCTGCAAGCACATCAACACAAGGCGAAACCCACATAAAATCCAAGAGCTGCGAGGGCTCCGGAAGCAGCGGGAGCCTGTTTTACATAGCTTTGTGTATTTATGGGGCTGGCACACGCCGCTGGGACTGGCGGGATAATGGGGCTGCAGTAAAACAGCCGGGCCGAGCGTGACAGGCGGGATTGCTGACTGCAGACAGCCCGCACACGTCCCGGTGCCTCTGCGTCCTGCAGGAGCAGCCCTTGCCTTGCTTTTAAGGGATTTTAGTGACAAGCACAGTAAGTGTGTTTCATTCCTCACCGCAGGTGTTTGGCTCTCAGGACCCAGCCCGGGTATGTGCACTGTCTCATTTGTGACTGAGCTGACATTTACGTTGTGATTTTTAGCTGCTTTTAAGAGAAAATTCATAATTTTTGGTAGTTTCCCGTTCAGCAAAGATTGAGAGCTGTCGTGGCTCGTACAGCACATGCTGGTCTGGACTGATTTTGTAGCAAGGGGGTCTGATGATGTGTCAGCCTCTTTATTCTATAAAACTTGGCCTCAGCTAAAGCTGTTTTGCTTGAGGTGTTTGTGGTGGGCAGCACAAACCCGGTTCCATTTCCAAATTGCATTTATTTTACCTGCTGTTACAGCTTCAGCCACACCTTGCCCTTCCTCCCCTGCTGCCCCAGGTGTTCCTGCTCCGAGGTTTATCCTGGCAGAATCTGGGCTGGTCTGAGCTCTGGGGGTGCTCAGTGTCGCTGTAGGACAGGAAAGGAACGACACACACGCAGTCAAGTGGTCAGGGCAAAAGGGAGAGAGATTTATTTCTCTGCTTCAGTTTGTAGGGATTTCTGACAATGACCATGGGTTGGAGGATGAGGCTGCCACCTCTCCAACCACGCTGGCCAAACCAGAAGTCCATCAGTTGTCCCTCCCCAAGAGAGGAACGACAAACAAGAAGGACACTTACAATAACATCACTTGGTTCACATGGAAACCTGTGAGAAAACAGATTTCCACTACAAAAACGCAAACATCAGAAGGCTGGAAAGGATCAGGGCAACACTCAGGACTAGCTTGGAGCTGCTCCAGCCCTGGGTGTGCTCCAGAGCCCCCCCAAAGCCCCTCTGGACACTCTGGGCTCTCCCTGTCCCCCACCACCCTGAACGTGTGAACCTGTCACCCCATTTGTCCCCTCCGTCCCTGTCACCCCATCAGTGGCACTTCCAGCCCTCCCTCAGCAGCATCTCCTGCTGATTTTATCCCCCGTGCAGCCCTCGGGGGCTCCTCAGCCCTGCACATCTCCCCTTTCCAGGACACCCCTCAGGCAGGCAGGGGAGCTGTGCACGGGCCTTTCTTCCAGCAGAAAAAAAAATGTTTGTGTTCCTTCTGAGGTTTGGCTCGTCGTGAATAAATCAATACAGCCAGGAGGTAGCGAGGTCATGAAATAGAAATGCTGGAGCAAAGCGCTTCTGAATTAGATTGCTAAACTGAAAAGAAAAAAGAAGGGAGATAACTTTGTAGTTCCCCAGAATAGATAATTCCTTTTTATGCAGACATGTGCTCTGGGGCCTCTCTGGGTTTGATGTGCTGCTTTGCAGCGGTGTCTGTTTTCTCTGGCCCTGTTGTCAGAAATGTTTTTAATTTTGAATGCTTGAACATGAAAGGATAAGTTGTGAGACTTTATCGTTGTGTTTGTAATCACGGGGATGATGGGGATGATTGTGTGACTGCAAAGGGGACGGGGAAGTTCACAGCCAAGGAGTGGGGGCTGAACCAGCTGGAGGCCCCACCAGCCGCGACACTGAAATGCTTTAATGGTTCGGGGAGTGTTCTGCCCCTGGGCACGGAGATCAACACCTCTTTTAATTGTAAACAGCATTAAAAGGGACGGCGGGAGGCTGTGAATCCTGTGCCTGTTGCATTTAGTACTCAGTGACACGGCAAGTGTCGCAGTCCCTTAACCAACAACTGCATCTCCGTAGAGGTCGGGGTTAAATACTGTTTCCAGTGGGTACAAAAAAATGGGTTTTAACGAATCTAAAGTGTTCGGTGATTTCTCAGGTCTCTCCCAGCCCAGGTCGTTCTGTAACTCCTGTAAGAACTCACAGTCACATTCCTGAATTTCTCCCATTTGGAGGCTGCTAAAAGGAGCATCCTCGGGTATGGATGATCCCCCAGAAGGCGAGAGAGCGCTGAAATCTCAGCCTTGGGAGGCTTTGGTTTCAATTACTGACAGTTTCCCGGGATGATTTCCTTATCTGCCAGCGTTTCCTGTATAAATGTGATCCTGCCTATGTTAGCAAAGCCCTGCAAACATCAGCAGCCTTATCCAAAGAGGGGTTTCCAGTGACAGCAGCACTTCCATTACTGCCCAGGTATCTGCACTGAGAGCTGGTTCCAGAGGAGATCCCTGGATCCTTCAGCTCAGAGCTCTTTAGCCAAACAAAAGGTGAGGCTGTTGTTTAGCCAGACAAAAGGGGAGGCTGTTGTTTAGCCAAACAAAAGGTGAGGCTGTTGTTTAGCCAGACAAAAGGGGAGGCTGTTGTTTAGCCAAACAAAAGGTGAGGCTGTTGTTTAGCCAGACAAAAGGGGAGGCTGTTGTTTAGCCAAACAAAAGGTGAGGCTGTTGTTTAGCCAGACAAAAGGGGAGGCTGTTGTTTAGCCAAACAAAAGGTGAGGCTGTTGTTTAGCCAGACAAAAGGGGAGGCTGTTGTTTAGCCAAACAAAAGGTGAGGCTGTTGTTTAGCCAGACAAAAGGGGAGGCTGTTGTTTAGCCAAACAAAAGGTGAGGCTGTTGTTTAGCCAGACAAAAGGGGAGGCTGTTGTTTAGCCAAACAAAAGGTGAGGCTGTTGTTTAGCCAGACAAAAGGGGAGGCTGTTGTTTAGCCAAACAAAAGGTGAGGCTGTTGTTTAGCCAGACAAAAGGGGAGGCTGTTGTTTAGCCAAACAAAAGGGGAGGCTCTCACCTGCCGAGCTTTGTCGGGACAGGGATCAGCAGCATCGTTTGTCTCTGTGTGTGCTCTGTCCCACCAGGACACCCCCATCCCTAATGAACTTTGGGGTTATTAATGCTGATTTGTTCATCATTTGTGCACGGAGATAAAAAAACCCCACAGTGCTCCAGTTAATGGTAGACCTCCAAAAATAGGATTGAAGAGAAACTCATTTGGGATCTGATGGTGTCTTTACCAAGCAGACAAGGTACCATTAGCAGTGGCATTTTTAGGAATGGCTCCTTCTCCCAGGGACCCAAAATAGCCTGGCTGAGTCAGCTCCTTGCCCACCTCTACCTCTATAAATTGATGCACACGTCCAGGCTGTCACCTCTCCCTTTATGCCGACTCCAAATCATATTTTAATTGCATTTTGACTCACCCCTCCCTCGCTGTCCTGCGTTCCCCCTCTGGATCTTCCATCAGCGTGCAGGTTTGGGTGGGATTTTGGAGGGAGCAGAGCTCAGAGGAGCAGCTGTGCCCTGTGGTGGCCACAAATGAGGAATTCTCCCCTTGCTGGTGGAGGTTTGTGCAGCCAGCCCTCCCTGCCTGCCCTGCCGGGGAGATAACAACACAGAACAGGGCAGGAGCAGCCCCGGGGGTCTCAGCTGATCCCTCTGGCCACCACCAAGTGCAGCCCCTCGGGGCAGAGCCTCCTCCAGCCTCCCCAGCACGGCCCGGGCTGATTTATGGGTTAGTCAGCGTGTCAGATTCCTGTAATGAGATTATATATTCAATCTAATGAAGGGAAAATATGCTTACCAGCCCGGTGTGACAGTGCTGTGATTAAACGATTCAAGAACAGAGTTCTCTCAGTGGATTAATTTAAAAAAAAAATGCAGCAGGTACAGCTGACCTGTTCTGGGTGTTGTGAGGGGCTCTGGTGCAGGATTAATGGCTTGTGATGGTGTTGATAAAATAAAGATAATAAAGGCAGGGAGGAGTGTGTGCAGCCCTGGGGTTCGTGTTAAACCCCCCAGAGATCCGTGCTGGTTCCCCTCCTGGTTTGAGTCTCAGGGTGGAAAGGAAGGTAAAAGTGTGACAAGGGAACCTGCCCTGCCCATCCCCATCCCAGCTGGAAGATTCCTCCAGCTTGAATTTTTAGGAGCAGGAGTTCCATGTCAGAGCAAGGTGAGGAGGTTTTTGCTGCTTTTCCACCTGAGAGAGAGAAAGAAAAGCATCGCCATGGACGGTGCTGCAGGAACCCTCTGTGCTGCCCTGAGTCACATCCCCATCCCAAACCCCGGAGATTTCCTGGTGCCAGGGAGCCACTGGTTGTCCCCTGAGAGGAGCTGGCACTGTCCCTGCCTGGCCTGAGGTGTGGACGGGTGGGACTGGCCACGGGGAAGGCACAGGGCAGCAGAGGATTATCCCAGGCAGGACAGGAGCCCCTTTGTCTGCTGAGCTCCTGAATTCCCACTGTGCCCACAAGGACTGGGAGCTGCCTCGGGTGTTAAATCTGGCTGGAATCTCAAACAAGGTCACCAAAAAGAGCCAAAAATTCCATCCCAGGTCTTGGGAAGTTGGAATGTGCAGCAGAGCGAGTGGTGAGGAGCTGTCAGTGGATGAGTTGGGATAAGCTTTGTTTTTCAGGGAGAAGGGTTCTCCAGCTCCCATAATCTGCCCAGGCTCTGGGGTGTTGAGCTGATTTGACTCTGATAATGCCATAAGCTGGTCTGTGATAATTGCTTTCTGGAACTGGGACGAGTTAATGATGATGCTAATTGGGCTGCTGCCCCCCAGGGAGGGGCTGAGTTAATCCCGAGCTGCAGACCCCGAGGAGATCAGCCCCCCTCAGAAACTGAGCCGGGGGGTCACTTCTGAGCAGACTGAGCTCCAGAGGAAAACACCCAGGGCTTTTTCCACAAACCATTTCATGGCAGGTTTGGAGTCTGGTTCCAGATCATCAGAGTAATTCTTAAAAGGAAAAGGATTTAATTCTGTTACGAGCAGTTGTGTGACCTCCACGGTGGGGGAAGTGAGAGTCTGAGGAGTTCTGAGTTTGCTCTTCAGACTCTGCAGTCCAGACCCCACAGCTCATCCCAGCCAGGAGATGTTTTATGTTCTTGGCTGCTTTTATTTTCCCTGGTTGCTTTGTGAGTGTTTGTGCGGGGGCTGAAGTTTCCCAAAGGTTACATCCCTGCCAGTGACAAACATCTTTTGTCATCACGACTCCTTTAAGTGTATTTTTATCCCATAAATCCATCCCTTGGTTCTCCATCTCCGAAAGCCTCCATCTGCTGAGGCAGAGCAGGGGATGGCTTTGGATAAACCTGGTTTTCTTCAGGGAAGGGGGGCTGGAATGAGGGGAGCACTGGCAGTGCCATCCTCCCTGGCAAGTCAGGGTTTGATCTCACGTCCCGACACTTTGGTGTTTATGTTCCGTCTGTTTAATGTTCTCCCTTTGCTGGGATCATCGTTCTTTTAAACGCTCTGCTTCAATGTAAATGTTTTCATGTTTTCTGCTCACCAAACCCCACATTCCCAGACTCAGCAAACACAGGATCAGTGTGTGCTCCCTCCAAGGGTGACAGGAACTTCCCTCTCACCGCCCCAAAATCCCCTGGCCCGAGGAGAGTCAACATTTAGAAGCACACTTGTGAAATAATGAACTCTGGGAATGCTGGCCGTGTTTGTCATTTCTCTGCCCATTTCACTGCACATAAAGTGTGTTCACCATCGAACTCCTGTCACTTGATTAATGCCCATGCGGCTGCTCCATAATTTAAATTGAATTCCTAATTTCTTTGCTGAAACCCCCTCGGATAATTACTGTTAAGGTTAACTGCAGAAGGGAAACTGAATAGTGAGTGGATTAGTTGGTTGTTCCGTGACTTAGAGCGCAGGAAAAGGGAACACAGTCCAGAGGATATTGTCCAGGGAAGGCTTTGGCACGGCTGGAAAAGGTTTGGCATGGCTGGAACACAGTCCAGAGGATATTGTCCAGGGAAGGGTTTGGCATGGGTGGAAAAGGTTTGGCATGGGTGGAACACAGTGCCAGGGATATTGTCCAGGAAAGGCCTGGCACGGCTGGAGAAGGTTTGGCATGGCTGGAGCACAATCCCAGGGATATTGAGGGAAGGGTTTCCATGGCTGGAGCACAATCAATCCCAGGGATATTGAGGGAAGGGTTTCCATGGCTGGAACACCATCCCAGGGATATTGCCCAGGGAAAGGCCTGGCATGGCTGGAGCACAATCCCAGGGATATTGAGGGAAGGGTTTCCATGGCTGGAACACCATCCCAGGGATATTGCCCAGGGAAAGGCCTGGCCTGGCTGGATTTAGCACGGCTGCTTGGTCCCTGCTCCCGAGCTGTGCCCGGGCTCCTGCAGGCACAGGGGAGGTGTCCCCTGCCTGGGAGGGAGGGTTGGATACAGGAGGACAGAGAGGATCACAGAGGGATCACAGAGCTCAAACCTTTTCCCCATTTTTGGTGTGAAACGTGCAACGTTGAACCTCCCCCTCAGGTAACTCACGTCTGCACAGACGTGTCAAATGATGATTTAATTCCATGGCCACTGTGCAGGATGAGGTGCCCCAGACCTGGAGGCTGTTCCAGGTGAGTTTGCAGCCCTTGGCCAGGATGTGCAGGGCTGGATCCGTCCCAGCAAAGCCAGGAGTGCTGCTGTGGAGGGGAATCTGCTGCCTGGCACCAAACGTAATTGGCTTTGATGGTCAGTGTTTGCAGATTTGTTTAGGAACTGGAAAATGTACAAATTGCAGCCCATCTGCGCAGAGCTGAGTGCTAATGAATGCCTGCAGCTACCACAGCCATAAGCTCATTACCACAAAGTTCCAAGTCCTTCCACAAGTTGCTAAACAAGGTTATTCATCTGAACGGAGTGGAGACGGGAGTTTGACTGCAGGGCACAGCCAGAGCTCCCCCAGATCCAGAAAAGCTGTTAAAACAACCCCCTGTTCTTTGGTCTTTTAATAGAATCCGTTGGTTTTATTTCTATTTTTAATTTTGCTCTCCTGTGGCAGCAGCCTGCCATGCCTTAACTATTTCCTGTTAATGTTTGGAGTGGAAAGGCGCCTTCAGTTGAGTGCTGGGTGTGCTCAGGGACGTGGGGTGGTGAACTGCAGAAGATGGATTGGAGCACATCGTACACAGCATTTCAGGGGCTTTATGGACCGTGGCTGCAAACACTAATGGCCTCTGTTCTCAGGGTGTTCGTGTCAGCTGGGAATCTCTTATGATGACTCTGCTCTTCCCCTGAGTGCCATGTCAGGCAATTTCATCTTCCTGATTCTTCACAAAAAACGTGGAATTAATAATATTTATTATCCATTGTATAGAACTGGTGGTTGTCCAAGTGTTTGACCATCCAATGCACGGTGCAGAAGCAATATGTAAAAATATTTCCTGTGCTCTCTCAGCTGAGATTTTATTCTACGTTCCTTGAGGGAAAATCAGCTTTTCCAAGTTACCAGCCAAAGGAAGCCAAAGGAAGCACTTCCCCATCCAATTAACGAGGTGCTGAGGTGCCTTTGGCCTGCTCCACGTTTTCCTGCGCTCCTCCCTGCCAGGTGGAGTGGCTGAAGAACGAGGAGCCCATCGACTCCAACCTGGATGAGAACATCGACACCAGGGCCGACCACAACCTCATCATCCGCCAGGCGCGCCTGTCCGACTCGGGCAACTACACCTGCATGGCTGCCAACATTGTGGCCAAGAGGAGGAGCCTGTCGGCCACCGTGGTGGTCTATGGTCAGTGGCAGGGGCTGGGGACAGGGGTGGCTGCGCTGAGATCCGTGTGCTGTGATCTGTGCGGTGATCTGTCCTGTGATCCGTGCCGTGATCCGTGTGCTGTGATCTGTGCTGTGATCTGTGCTGTGATCTGTGCCGTGATCTGTGCTGCGCTGCAATCCGTGTG
>VYXD01006150.1:13591-24388 GCA_013397195.1 Hylia prasina
CCATGATACCATCCCTGCCATGATGCAATCCGTGCTGCAATCCCTGCCATGATGCCATCCCTGCCATGATGCCATCCATGCCGTGCTGTGATCCATGCCATGATGCCATTCCTGCCATGATGCCATCCATGCCGTGCTGCGATCCATGCCACTGCTGCTGCACCGACCCAGGGCCGGGGCACACGGGATCCCCCAGCCCGGCCCTCCCCGCTGGGACGGGTTTGTGCTCGGTGCTGGGGGCTCTGGCACGGCCCCACAGCCCCCCCCTCACCACGAGTCGGTGTCTTGCAGTGAACGGGGGCTGGTCCTCGTGGACGGAGTGGTCGAGCTGCAACGCGCGCTGCGGCCGGGGCTGGCAGAAACGCTCGCGCACCTGCACCAACCCCGCGCCCCTCAACGGGGGAGCCTTCTGCGAGGGCATGTCCGTGCAGAAAATCACCTGCACCTCCCTCTGCCCCGGTGAGTGCCCCGCGCGGGGGGATCCGGGGGCAGGAGGGTTCCCACGTTTCTGTGGGAAGCGCCGGGCAGGGAGTTGGGAAGGGAACGGGAAACGCAGCCGTGCTTAGGCCGAGCTGGTGTGGTGGGGGTGGGTGTGGGTGTGGGTGTGGGTGCAGTGCCAGGCACCTGTGGCCAGGCTGGAACCTGCCCTGGCACCACCAAAACACTGCCAGGACAGCCGCTGGCTCAGGGGAGAAGTCAGGACCTGGGTGGGGCTCTGGGGTGAGCTTAGAGAGGGGAGCTGATGTTAACAACACCAGAAAGAGAAACACAGAACCCTGAGCTGAGAACTTTGTTGAAAGCGTTATTTATCTCGCCAAAGTTTGCTCTGAAGTGTTTCAGACGCGGAGCCAGGGAGGAGGCAGATGAAAGCAGCGGGACTCCCTGGCGGCAGGGGCAGAGCTGACCGTGTTTCCCTGCCCACGCAGTGGACGGGAGCTGGGAGGTGTGGAGCGAGTGGTCGGTGTGCAGCCCCCAGTGCGAGCACCTGCGGGTGCGCGAGTGCGCGGCCCCGGCGCCCCGGAACGGCGGCAGGCACTGCGAGGGGCTGAGCCAGGAGTCCGAGAACTGCACCGAGGGGCTGTGCATCCAAGGTGAGCTGCCGCCGGGCTGGGCACGGCTCAGGGCCGGCCTCAGAGCGGGGCTGAAGGCCAGGGAGCCTGCCTGGGTGGGATTTGTGTGTCTGAGCTGTTCCCGCGGAAAGGGAGGTGGTTTTCCTGTGGAGTTGGAGATTTTCGGTGTCTCTGGGTTTGCGTTGTGCATTCTTTGCCTGTGAACGATCAGATGGTGCTTAAACCCCAGATCCAGGGGGTTTGCAGGGTGTGAGTCCCACCCCCACAACCAGACGTGCTCCTCGGCTCTGCCTTTCCTGGTAAGGAAATGGGCAAAGCCCCCCAGGAGAGCTGCGGGTGCAGGAGCCGGCCAAGGTCGGAATTTGCTCCCTTGGCTGCTCTACGAGCAGTTAAACCCAAATCTGCAGCTCCCTGGGAGAGGCTGTGCCCTTCACCAGTGTCTGGAAGCATCTGGCACGGGGAAGCTGCTGCTGTCCCCGGCACGGGGAGCTGGGCTGAGCAGCCCTGCAGCTGCGCCGGGAGGAATTTGGGAGTTCATCCCACCCCTGTCCCTGTGGAGGGGCTGTCACCTCGTCAGGTGCAGCAGCAGCCCCGGGAGCCATCAGGAGTGCCAGGGCTGGGAGATGTAAACCAGGATGTGTCTGTTTTCTGTAATGTCGTGTTTAACCAGCCCTCTGTCCTTGTTTCTACGGTTCTGCATTTTTCTCTTCTGAACAAAATGAGCTCTTTTTTTTTGCCCTGAGATTTTAATACTCTCCCAGCGGCAGAGAGCATCCTGTGTATTTATTCAGGCTTCAGAGATACCTGAGCTGAGACCTTCAATCTGATTTTGCTGGGGTTTGGGGGAGGGAGCACTCAGCCTGTGGATCCCAGCACTTAAAATTCCCAGGGCTACAGAACAGCTCCAAGGTGTCCCAAGGACAGAAATGAAATTCAATTTGGTTTTTTCCTTCCCTGTGTCTTGAGAAAGAATAACCAGAGGGGGTTTGGGAGCAGTGCCATTCACTCAGCTCTCGGGGGCTGTGCTGATCCTGGGAGGTTTCTGGGGTCTCTCTCTCCTCCCTGTGCATCAATCCCAAATCCATCCCAAATCCATCCGTGGACACCATCCCTGGACACCTTCCCCTGTCCCTGGTGGCTCCAAGCCTGTCCAGCCCCCCCAGGCTCTGCTCCAGGAGCTGCATTTCCCTGTGGGTCCAGCTGGTCTGGACTGTTCCGTGTCTCCTGCTCCTCCCATCTCCAGGTGTGAGCCTGTCTCTCCATGGCCCCAGCTGTCCCCGTGTCCTTGTTGTTTTTAGGGCTGTAATTGCTTTCTCAGCTAACAGGAATTGGTGCAATTACCCTATTTTTTAAAAATCTCTTCTCCCCTGTTCGTATTCCAGTATGTGCCTTTCCTGCTCCGCTTCTCATCCCGTGGGGAATTGTGGAGGAAACGCAGCCCTGAGCCACAGCAAACCCATCTCTTGGAGGTTTTTTATCAGGCACAACTCATTAACTTTGCTCCTTCTGTGAGGCAAAAATAGAAACCTTCCTTTGGCTAACAAACAAGGAGCTGAGAGGGAGGATGGGAACGGAGGATGCCAGGGAGGAACCAGCCTGGACCTGGCTGGGAAAATCCTGATCCTTGGGATGAAGGATCTGGAGGCAGGGAATGAAACGGGGATAAAACGGATCAGTTTGGGAATGTCCCAAACATCCCAGTGCTGCCTTTGGCCCTGGATGCCCTGGGCGGATCCCGATGGTCCCGTCCTCACTGAGGAGCCACTGGAAGAGCTTTTCCCCCAGGGAATTTCTCCTGGAACTCGTAACACTTGTGCAGATGCAATCTGAGATGCAGGAGGGAGATTCCTGTGGGGTTTGATGGAGATGAAAGGTTTCCAGGTCGATTCCCTGGGATGCAAAGGTCACTTTGACCCAGACAGTCCCACTCTCTCACTGGTTCCCTGCTCCTCTGTTCTCCCTGTGTTTATTCCCTCCCAGTATTCCCAGTTGGATGCTTTGCCAGGGTGGATTTCTCTCTCTCTCTCCTGCAGAGGTGAAAGCTTTCTCTTTGCTTAATAGAAGAGAGGGGAATTTTTTTTTGAGAGAGCTTTTTGTTTTACTTTTATCTGTTTGCTTTAAAGTTATTTTTCCTGACTTCAAAACCTATTGATTTCCTCTCCCAGTGCCCAAAAGCAAAACAAACAAGTAGGGCCACAAGGACCGACCTGCAAACATGTTTTTACTAATGCACCCCGAATAATCACAGAACAATCACAAATCATTTTATTTTCCATTCTCCAAGCAGCTCTGCTGCTGTTGCCAGGAGGCTGCTGGATGCAGGAATCTCCATTTTCATGGGAACTGCTTTTCCCATTGCAGTTTGGTGCAGACAGCCCCTGCCAGGGAAGGGTTTGCTCCACTGCAGGCTCTGACCCTCCTCTCTGGGTGCTTTTGTGCCTCATTTTCCTGCACAACCAACACCAACCTTGGGCAGGGATGAGAACAACTCAATCCCAGCGGGTTTTTGGCAAAGCCAAAATTCAACGATCCTCTTGGTTTAAGTTTTCCTAAACTGAGCATCCTCACAAACATCAAAATGAGGAGAAGGAGCCTCGTGGTCCACCTGAGTCTCCCAATTTTAGGGATGACTTTGGCAGGTTTTAGGGTATAAATGGTGACTCAAGTGCTTGGCATGAGGGAGGCAGAGAAGGCTCATTTTTGAGAGCTGCAGTCCCACAGAAAACCCCTTTAATCCCATATCTCCATCTGCTGGGGCACACGGCTGTGTGTGCTCATATACACACAGAGAGGTGCCATTATTGGGGGTATTTAGGTACAAAAATGTGAATAAACTGGGCATTTTTGTATCCCACAACTAATCTAAGTGCCCATCACCAGCCTTTCCCTACATCAAACACACAAAGGAGTCATTAATTCTGACCTGAGTCTCTTTGCCAATGATCCACTGCAAGGTATTGAACTTCTTTCTTGCTGAGGTGTAAATAAACAACAGCATCCAATAGAGCCAACAAATAACCTGAATTAACCAAGTGAGAAATTGCTGCGGAGGAACTTCCTGAAAGGGATTTAGGGGGGGAAAAAAAAAAGGGGAAAAAAAAAAAAGAAGATAAAGAGAAAAACACGGACAACATAAAATATTCATGTTGTCAGCAAATGAGGAGAAAATGTTTCATTTATAGAGTGAGACAGAAGCAATATAGGAAATAGATATGCTCCATGTAAATTTATTAAGTGCAACTTTCTCTCTTTTTCTCCCTCTCTCTCCCTCTCAGATAAAAAACCTCTTCATGAAATAAAATCCCAAAGTAAGTTCTTTTTTTTCCTGTTGTAAATATGATTTTCCTCATCTTCTCTGCCGTTTGGGTTATTTGTTTAGGAGCTGAGTAGGAGCCGAGGTTTTATGAGAGGCTTTAGCATCTGCTGAAAGCATCTTTGGCAGAGCTCTGAGATCCCAGGCTCGGGGTGAGCCAGGGGAGTGCTCATCCCCGGCAATTTGTGTCTGGAGGGAGCCCCGGCTCCACCTCTGGAGCGCCAGGAGAAGAGGAATCAGTGCAAGGGTTTGGGGCTCCTGGTGCAGATCTGGTTCCTCCGCGGGCTCCGGGCTGGCTCAGCCGTGTCCTGCCTCAGCCTGAGGGGGTTTCTGTGCCTGTCCCTGTGCCTGGGGATCACCCCGGGGCTGCTCCGGGGCTCCTGCCCTGCCCCAGGCGGGGACAGGGACAGGGAACGGCCTGGAGCTGTGCCAGGGCTGCACACCAGCAGGAATTTCCCCACGGGAAGGGCTGCAGGGCAGGGCAGGGGCTGCCCAGGAGAGGGGAGTGAGTGCCCACCCTGCAGGTGGCACCGGGGCCGTGGCCTGGCCATCCCCGAGGGCTTGTCCAGCCCTGCTGAGTCCGTGCTTTCACATCCCCGGTTCCCAGCTCTTCCTCGGGGTACCCAACATCACTTTAGGGAGCTGCAGATGGGGCTGAGGATGCCTTGAACCCCCCTGGGTTTGGCTGAGGGGGGCCGGGCTGGGCTCTGGCAGCTCGTTCACTCCTTTGTCTGTGCAGCTCCACTTCATGGAGACAACGGGGAGAATCTCAGTGACATCGCTGGAGTCTCTGGTTTACCCAAACCCAGCTGCAGTGGGATTGATCTGGGCTGCAGATGGAAAGGGCTCAGCTCCACCCTGGAGCAGGAACTGCTCCAGGGCTTCCTGACCCATCAGGGATGCAAAATCAAAGCCAATTATAAGATAATTGAGGGACAGCCTGTTGCAGTGACTGATCTCTTGGCTGAGACTTGTGATCCTTGTGCTCGCAGGGTGAGGAGAGGGACCTTGGGGCCGATGGAGAGCTGGGCAAGGGGAGCTGCAGGAACCTCTGGGAGCTGCTGCCCAGATCCCAGGATCTCCCCTCCCTGCCGGAGCTGGGGAAGTGGGCCCTGCACAGCACTCCTTGTAAATGAGATAATTTAATCAATTACGTCTCCTAATGCACTAAACCAAATGTTTCATTTTCTGCTCCTGCACATCTTAAATTATCTTCAGGTGCTTTATGAAACTTAATCATAGTTAATAGAAACTTCATTACCATCAAATGTGCTTTCAATAAATGTTGTGTAACAGTGGCAGGAGGTGGAGTGACAAATGGGCTGCAATTATCACAAACAGGGATCCTGGAGCAGAAAGGGATAAAACTCTGGTGCCTGCCAGGCTCCCTCCCGCCCCTGGGCCGGGAGGATGCAGCTCATTAAGGGGTAATTGGTGGACTATAAATGTTTGCTTTTCTGGTTTGGTTGGTTGGTTTCCGCTTTGTTCCCTTCTGGGAAAAACAACAAAAGCAGAACCTCACCCTGCTGCCCCAAATTTCTCACGCCTTCCTCCTTCCCTTAATTTCTAATCTCTCATTGAAGGAATTCTCCAAAAGAAAAGATCAGAAGGGGAAGAGGTAAAAATTACTTTTAAAAAAAAACAACCCAAAGCAGTGTTTGTTTCTAAAGAAATACCAAAATCCTAAACCAAAATGAAAGGCTCCTTTCTGCTGGAGTTGTGTTCCATGGGAATAATTCAAGGAATACTGAGCCACTGCTGGGTTTGCCCTTTTAGCATAAAGCTGTTTAAAGCCCCACTAAATCCTGAAAAGGATCCTTTGCCTCTGCTCTCTGCTCCCCCGGGGTTTGTGGTGGGTTTTCCTGGGTCACTCCGACAGGTGCTCCATGGAACAGGGCAGTGACCACTTCATTCCAGGAGGGAACCTCAGGAGGAGCTCCTGTGAGAGCTTTTCATCATCACATTTATAGAGCAGCGTCCAATTCAAGCTCTGGAGACACTTCAGAGTCAATGAAAGGAAAATTCTTCTCCTCAGAAAGATTTTGCTGGAGTCAAACTGCTCCCTTTTTTTATTATTATTATTTTTTTGATTCCGTGCCCTCCCTCTCATCTTTAACCCATGTACAACAGTTTAAAAGTGGGAAAGTGGAATTGCCTGACATGGGAATCGATGGGAGAGGAGATGCTGAAGCACTGGAGGAGATTGAGAGTCAGAAATTGCAGTTGCAGCGAGCACCTGAGGAGTGGCTCCTGCTCTCTTTGGAGGGCAGGAGCTCAGCCCTGGGATTCTCCCCCGTCGCTGTCCTGGGGCTGGGAGTTTTTCCTGCCTGGATATTTCTGCCTCTCTCAGACTCGATGGTTTATCACCCCAGCAAGGCAGGAGGGGAGACTCACAGCTTCAGCACTTCCCTTTTTCAAGGCAGCGATCCAAGGGGAAGAGCTGAGGATGCTTTGTGGTGCAATAACCACGAGCTCTCCACGGCTCCCTGGGAAGGGAAAGACCCCAATTGTTCCCGGGTTTCTGGAGATCCACCCCCTCCCTCCTCCTGCCTCATTCACTGCTCTAATTACCCACAGAAATTAAGTCAACAATAGCGTTTCGTAATTAATTCCCTGTAACAACAAAGCAACTGGGGAATAGGAAATTGGAAGAAATAGAAGTGTAATTGTTGTCTGTACTTCCCTTTCTGCACCTGGTGCTGGGGAACAGAGCAGAGCTGCGGGAGTGGGGCTTTGGGGTGGGGTTTGTGTGGTTTTGGTCTGATCTGAGACGTTTGGGGGCTGGGGTGCCATTCGTCTGCATTTGCTTGTTCTGCCTGGCCTCTCCCATTGTTACCTTGTCAGCCAGTACCTCACTCTGCAATCCCCAGCTGAGCCTGAAACGCTTAAAATTCTCTTTACAGCATTTTTTCAGGGGGGATCTCATGGAAAAAAAATGGAAAAGAAAAGGCTTTAAATAAAAAAAAAACCTCTTCTCTTTCAGTGATTGCTTTGGTAGAACCGTGTGGCAATGGAATTGTTCCAGCAAGTTCAATTTTGTAACCTTACAAGTCTGTTCAGTGTGGTCTCCTGGCCTGCCACAGAAGGTGGATTCCTCCTCAAAGCTGATGTTTCCATGCAAACTCTGTGGTTTTCCTTTTTCCTTGCCAGCAAGTTGTGCACGTGTTAAAAGCAGAACCATTTTTCATTTGGAGATTACTTGAAAACACAGCAGAAGTTTTGCAGGATTATTCTCTTGGTTAAATGCTTCTGGTGCTGATAAAACTGATCTCAGAACATTTCTGTTGGGTTTGTGGGGTGCTGGAATCCGCTGGGGAGTAGGGAGGAGAGGGATGTTTTCTGTTAAGGGTGTTTGAACTAAACCTTGGATTTTCCTTTTGATCGGAGTGCCCAGCTGAAATTCAGTCCCAGCCTTGCTCCCAAGGGTTGGGGGCTGGGGTGCCATTCCTGGGGCATTTCCAGCCCCTTCCCAGGACACCCAGCTGGGGCTGGTGGCACTTTCCAGACCCTTCTTTTCTGTAAGGAAGTGGTGAGCCAAGGAAATGCTGCCCAGAGATGCTCGTTCCTTTCATCTCAACAGCCTGAAGTTCCATGTTGGTTTTCAAAACTCAGCTAAAATGAAATTATCTGACTTTCAGCAGAAAAGCACAACAGAAGCCTCCTCCCAAACAGTAATTAAGTAATTTCCATAATTGGCTATTTATTAAATGCTGATTTTAACTTTTCACCCTATTTCCGTGCAGTGCAGTTCATTTACTGACACTGAGCACTCTGGATTCCCCAGTTGGTTTTTGTGGCTCTCGTTGGCCATGAATAAATGCAGTTTCTGTTCCTGGGGCTCTGCGGGGTGGGAGAAGCCCCCAGCAGGACCCAGACCATGCCCAGGGTGGGCTCTGAGCTCCCTCCCCACCCTGGAGCTGGGAATTCAGGGAATCCCCAAGGACCCTCTAAGGGGACGTGCCGAGATTTCATTTCATGGTGCACAGTCCCAAATCCCGGCAGATCGAGGGGAGCAGAGCGGGACATTTCAGTTATGGAATATTGCAGGCTTCACTTGGATTCATCCTGTCACAGCAGGGAATTCCTCCTCTCTGCTGTGAAAGTCTGAAGTCGCAGGGAGTTGGGTTTGTGTTCCTGGCTGGGGGCAGCCACGGGGGGGTCGGTCTCCAGGAGTTCCCAGAGCCTGGAGCTGCTCCCGGGGGTGTGGGATCTCCTCAGCTGGGCTGGGACGGAGCTGCTGCTGAGCCCAGAGCTCAGCCAGCAGAGAGAGGGAACGGGGGGGATCCCCGTGTCCCCTCATGTGCCCATGTCCCTCCATGACCCCGTGTCTCCTCATGTCCCCATGTCCCTCCATGACCCTGTGTCCCCTCATGTCCCCATGTCCCCCCATGACCCTGTGTCCCCCTGTGTCCCCCTGTGTGCCCGTGTCCCCTCATGTCCTCCTGTGTCCTCATGTCCCCCATGTATCCCCGTGTCCCCCTGTGTCCTCCTGTGTGCCCATGTCCCCCCTCGTCCCCATGTCTTCCCACGTTCCCTATCCCTCCANNGGAGCGCGGCGGGGACATCGCGCTGTACTCGGGGCTGGCGGCGGCGGTGCTGGCGGTGGCCGTGCTGGCGCTGGGGGTGACCCTGTACCGGCGCAGTCAGAGTGAGTACGGCGTGGATGTCATTGATTCCTCTGCACTCACGGGAGGCTTCCAGAGTTTTAATTTTAAAACAGTCAGACAAGGTTAGTGCGGCGATTTCCTCTCCTTCTCGGCACAGCCCCCGCGGCTCCGGCTCCCGCGCTTGGGGAGGCGGTTTGGGGCAGGGACAGGGACCCTGGGACTGGCTCTGCTCTGTCCCACAGACACCAAACCCTCCTTGGCCACGCTCCAGGTGCTTTGGAAATGCCATGCCCGGCTCCTGCGCTGGTTTAGGAGAGGCCCAAGCTAAAGCAGAGCAGCCAAATCGGAGCAAGGCCAGGCAGCACAGCTCTAGTTCCTCCTGCTTTCCTTGGAGCTTTCCTTCCCTCCAAGAAAAGGGATTATTCTCTTCCTGACAATCTGAGCCCCCCCAGCTCGAGGTGCTGCTTTGTGACCCGCTGCGACAGACACTGAGGTCTGAGGGAAACAAAAGTGTGCAAGGCTGGACCCCTAAAGCTCCAGAGAAAACCACCAGCGCCATAAAACACGGAGGAAGCGTTTGCTAAAAGCAGCGCCCAGGTTTTCAGGAATGTTATTCCCTTTGAACAGGAAGGTGGGGAGGGAGAGGAACGGGGGTGAAAGCAGAATGTTTATTGATTCTGTGCTGCCGTTCTACCTCAGACCTGCCGGATTGTGGGTGGGTGGGAGCGTGGGCGGGCTGTGAAAGTGTCCCCATGTCTCTGTTCTCTCTTCAGAAAAGGGAAACATGTTGCAGAGTTTGTTTGGGGGGTTTGGTGGTGTTGTTTTTACAGTTTCTTTATTTCCTGGAGACGTTCCTCACCAAGCATGACTTGCAAGAAATTGGGAAAAGGGCTTGGCAGACAAGGACGTTTGAAGGAGGTTCATTCATCCGTTTCTAAATCCAAACCTTTAATTAGGGCTGTGTAAATCTCAATGACTGTCTCAAACAGGAACGTTTTCCTTTGTGGTTCAGTTTGAATCTTGTTTTGAGCCTGGGGAATTGTTTGCTTGGCTTAATGCTTAAAACCTTTCATTCTGGATGCTCTGAAAATACCCAACTAAACAACCAAAGAAAAAGACCCCGCCACAAAACCAAAGGGCCAGAGGATTCAGGCCCTAAATCCATCCACCCCTCATTTTTCAGAGTGTTTTCTGAGGTAAAATGCCTCAAAGTGAATAATGGTGTCTTCCCCTGCATCGCTCTTGTCCCACTGCCTGTTCCCCTCAGGCACGGAGCTGTGGGCTTGTGCAGAAGCTCTGCAGGAAGATGTTGTCACCCAGTGGGGTTTAATGTAAGGAAAGAAAACAACAAGAGAGGAAAAAGGGCAAAGACACAAACGTGAATCCAAAACAAAGGAGGCTCCTCCTGGATTCCTGTGCTCTGGAGCTGCCTCAGGTGTGGCAAACCCGAGTGTCAGATCTCAGTTCCTGCGTTCTCCAGGCCTGGTGTGCTCCGGGCTCTGAGAGCTCGGGGAGGGCAGGGAGAGTGACAGCGGGGACAGGGACCCTGAGGTGTCCCCTCGGCCACACCCAGCCCTGCCCCTGTGCCCACAGGTAACCCCTGTCCCCACAGGTGACCCCTGTCCCCACAGGTAACCCCTGTCCCTGTGCCCACAGGTAACCCCTGTGCCCACAGGTAACTCCTGCCCCTGTGCCCACAGGTAACCAGTGTCCCCACAGGTAACCCCTGTGCCCACAGGTAACCCCTGTGCCCACAGGTAACTCCTGTGCCCCCAGGTAACCCCTGTGCCCACAGGTAACTCCTGCC
>VYXD01006150.1:24790-35162 GCA_013397195.1 Hylia prasina
TGACCCCTGTGCCCACAGTTGACTCCTGTCCCCACAGGTGACTCCTGTCCCCACAGGTAACTCCCTGCTGCTGAACTCGTCCCTGCAGCCCGAGCTGACGGTCAGCAGGACCTACAGCGGCCCCATCTGCCTGCAGGACCCCCTGGACAAGGAGCTGATGACGGAGTCGTCCCTGTTCAACCCCCTGGCCGACATCAAGGTGAAGGTGCAGAGCTCCTTCATGGTGTCCCTGGGCGTCACCGACAGGGCCAACTTCCAGGGCAAGGCCCACCCCGGCACCTTCCCCCAGGGCAGCCCCCGGCCCTTCGGGACCGTCCAGGCCAGGAACAAGGCCGTGTTCATCCAGAGCCTGGCCTCCATCTCCAGCAGCACTGAGCTCCGGAGCACGGCCCTCTTCGGGCACCTGGGCGGGCGCCTGGTGGTCCCAAACACAGGTGGGTGCCTCCTCTCTCCTGAAAGAGCATTGAAGGATTGGAGATTAGGCTGCCTGATGTAGTGTTTTATAACTAAACTTTGAAAAAAAAAATGCCAGCAAAGAAGAATTAGGGGCCCCGTTAATGCAAATTTTGGGAAGTAGGGCACGTTGCCCACACAGGACACGAGTGATCAGAGGGAAGCCTGGGCTGGGGACTGAAGAGGCATTATGTCTATTTGAACTGTTTTAAATTACTGCCTCTCTTGATGTCTTCAGCATGAAAGTGGCATAAATCAAAGCCGTGCCTTGCTTGGAGCCTGCTCGGAAGGAGGGGCTGATACTGGATCAGCATCTTGCACAAGGAGCCCCACACCCTGCCTGGGGACAGCAGCCAGGCCTGGGGACATCCCACAGGGCTCCTGCCCCCTCCTGCCTGCCTGCTCTGCCCTTTCTTGGAGCAAAAATCTCCCAGATTCCCAGGGCAGGCCCTCCCTGCCAGCCCTGCCCCAGCGCTGCCTCCCTCTGCCTGGTGGCAGCAGCTTTGTCACCTCAGGGCTTTTTGCTGTGGTTCAGACCTGCGGGGCTCTTTGGAAATGAGCTGAGCCCAGCCAAGGCTGTCAGGGTCAGGGCCCTGCAGTTGTACCCAGGGCTGGGTTTGCATCCCCCCAAAGCCCAGCCCTTCCCTTGGGCGTTTTCTCTCCTCGAAGGCAGCACAAAAATCCAGATACCCCACTGCCAGCTGGGGGTTATCGCCCTTCAAACCCCAGTGACATTTATTCACTTTAAATTCAGCTCTGTTTTCGTGTGAGCAGTGGCTCCAGGATTATCTGCTGCTCTCTGGTTGAACTGGATGATTTAGAGCTTTATCCTTCATGTCCCACAAAACGGGTGCTTTAAAGGTTACCATAAAAAACGTGGTTTGTGTTTAGAGAGGATTGATAACAGTGACAATCCAGGCATGCACAACGTGGGGAATGTTTTCATCTCTCCACAGACTGGTTTTGTGCTGAGGAAGGAACACTGCAGAGGCACTGAGTTCAGGCATGAATTAAGAATTCCCTCATACTGTATATTTAGCTACTTTATGTAACGAAAGTCCCATCAATTAGATTATTAAAATATGTATTTGGTCCGCTGGCAGTTTATGTAATTCTTGCAGCCTTTATGTAAGATCAGCTGTGCCAAGCAGTTGTAAATTCCAGTGTGATGCAGTCAGTGCCTGGCCCAGGCTCGGCGTCGTGTGGCTGGTGCAAAGCCAAGCACATTGTCCCTCTCCTGAGAGAGATAAAGCAGTTTAACTCCAGTGGTACCCAGTGGAAAACTGCCCTGTTAACTTGTGAGCCTCTCTGGTGGTGTGGAAGTGATGGGATCGCTTGGATGCAGGAGCTGTGGGAGCAGAGGGGTGATGGCCCTGGAGGTGCTCTCCCCGTGGGGAGACTCCCTGGGATGTCACATTGATCAGGTTTGATTTCAAAGCTGGAAAGAGGCAAAGAGCCTTCAAGAGGCTTTTTGGGAAGTGAGATGTCTTTTCCTTGAATGGAAAAGTAACAGCTTTATTTCCTTGGATAATTTATGTTCCTTTCATCTGATGGTGTTGCCACGAGAAGCAGGACTTGAGAGGAACATTCCCTAGCAGGAATCCAGAAGAACATTCCCTAGTAGGAATCCAGAGGAACATTCCCTAGCAGGAATAACATTCCCTAGCAGAAATAACATTCCCCAGCAGGAATCCAGAGGAACATTCCCTTAGGGCTGCTCCCTCAGGGTTGGTTCCCTGTCCCAACATCCCTGCCCTTCCCAAGGGTCAGTCCTGCCCTTGTTCTTTTCCAGGGGTCAGCCTGTTGATTCCACATGGAGCCATTCCTGAGGAGAGTTCCTGGGAAATCTACCTGGCCATCACCCAGAAGGAGTCCAGGTGAGAGCTCTGGGATGATGGATGTGCCTCCTTTCATGGCTTTGGGATGGAACAGGAGGAATCACCCACTCCTGGTCCCCATTGCTGGGGTGACCCTGGAAGGGACACAAAAATGTTCCTGGAGTGCTGGTCCTGTGAAATCCCTGGAATTCTTGTGCCTGCTGCTCCCCTCTCCTCTCCCTGCTCAGCAGGAATTCAGCACCTGCACTCGGGCTCTGGGGGTGCTTTGATATTTTTTTAGCCTGAGAATCCTACAGACACTTGGAAGCACCGAGGCTTCAGCAGAATTTATTATTGTGACACTTGAGAAAGGAAAAAACCGAAATTGGCCTTTTTTTGTTACCACGTTGTGCCTTTTTTTCCTCCCCTGCACTCTCCCTCTGAGCAGCACTTGTTCACACAGACTGAGGGGAGGGCTGGAACATTCCAGCCCCTCTTTAGCAGGAGTGGTGTTTGGAAAGAGCATTTTCTGAGCACCCACAGAAAATGGGGGACTGCTGCACCTCAGGGTGTCACCACGGGCACTGCAGTGGGGTATCCGAGTCACCTTGGGCTTTTTACATCCTGGTTTTATTGTTGCATCCTCTTATTTTTATCTTGGTGGAGGTCCTTCCCTAATTTTTGTCTTGGTTGAGGTTCCTCCTGTCATTTTTCATCTTGCTTTCATTTGAAGAGGGAACGGCGTGCCCAGAAATTGAGAAGCCGGTCATGGGGATCACACGACCCAAATGAATTAAAATACAACCAAAATTAACCAAAAGTAAAATACAACCAAAACCAGCAGGGCAAGAGGTTTCAGTTGCTGGCTCAGGGTCCAAGGGAGTCTCCTCCACCCTGGCACTGCTCCTGCCCAGGGATTTATTCCAAGAGAGCCGGAAAACACGTGGATGTGGGGCTGGGTTCAGTTTGTGGGAGTGGGAGAGAAGAAAAGCAGGTTTCACATCTCTGGAGGTGGGCAGGCAGAGGATGCAGCCATTAACCCAGCCCAGGTGAATCCCTGGTGGGATCTCCCCTGCCTGGCCCGGAGCCACTGGGCTCCCCTCGGCCCAGCCCTCAATCCAAGCACAGCCCTGTCCCTGAGCCTGTAAAATCACTGAGCTCCTTCCTCCTGCAGAATACAAATGGCTTTTCAAAGCAGGGAGATCACACTCAATCTGGAAAAATTTATGAGCCTGCGTTTTTTAAACCATAATTTGTTTTATCTTCGCTCCTGTGAAAATATTGTTGACGGCAGCGTTTGAAGGCAGAGCACGGCGGGGACGGGACCAGCTGGTGCTGGGAGCAGGGCTGGCTGGCACAGAGCAATTTCAGTGCTGGATTTGGGTTAAACAACTCGAAACGCATTTTAAATACCAGAGTCCTAGACTGACCGGCCGCTGATGGGAGTTAGATGGGGTCTAATGGGTTTGTTTCATCTCCAGCTGCTGCTTCCACGCGAAGCGAGCAGAAATGAGCAGATGAGGGAGGTGCTTGGATTTGAACTGAAATCTTTTCAGTGAATTCTCACTCCTGACAGCCACTCTTGTCTTTGCTGCCCCAAGCCTGGAGCCCGAGGGCCCCGAGGTGCTGCTGGGGCCCGAGGTGAGCTGCGGGCCCCCCGAGCTGGCTGCGAGCACCCCGTGTGCCCTGACCATCCCTCACTGCGCCCACGCCGACCCCCAGCACTGGAGCATCCGCCTCAAGAGGAGGACGCAGCAGGGGAAGTGGGAGGTAAGCCCAGCCCCAGCCCACCCCGCAGAGGGAATTAACCCTGGGTCCTGCAGAGGCTCTGGCAGGGGTGGGAGCAGAGACACATCTGACAGAAACAGTTGCAGCAGAAAGGTTTTGCATTTTGGGAAGGGGCAGCGGGATTTGTTTTGGGTGTTTTACCAAGACAGGTTCATGGCTGCAGAGCCCAGCCACGGATGCCACGGCTGCAGCCTGTCCTTCTGTCCTGTCCCTCTCTGAGCCCCAGCCTGGTTTTTGCTCTGCTTCCAGCCATTCCCATTCCACTCCCCTAATCCAGGTTTGCTCAGTCCTTGGGCAGCCCCAGGTGTGCTGGCCTCAAACAGCCCGGGGCACCGAGGAGAGGGACAGACAGAGGGACACGGGACAGAGTCACACAGGGACAGATGGACAGAGGGTCAGAGGACACAGGGACACAGGGCAGGACTGAGCAGCAGAGGCAGAGCAGAGGGAGTTTTTGAGGAAGGGAAACGTGGCTGTAATGAGTGTTCTGGAAGGAAGTCAAACCCCAGCCATTGTTCAAGGTTTGCTTATTGACTTTAACCTTCAAGGTAATTTTTTAACTTGACACTGGGGGGAAAAATTAGCCAGAAAGTCAAGAGCACTTGAACAAAAAGCTGCTAAAATTGTTTAGGCATCATCATTATTATTGTATGTACACAGTGAGCTCTGCACAGGGCATGGCCATAAATCCTCCTGCTGACTCAGGGCTAAATTGGGAATATTTACTCAGGGAGGCAGTCCCCTTTCTCCCCTTCCCCTGGAAGAGAGTGCAGCCTGGCTCTCAGCAACACTCTGCATTCCAGTTGAATAAAAATAAAGAATTAATGCCATGACTCCTATTGTCGAGGCTTCGACTTCGCTTTATTCTTTTTAAACCTGAATTTCGTTTTGCAGGAAGTGATGTCTGTGGAAGAGGAAACTACTTCTTGCTACTGCCTGTTGGATCCTTATGCCTGTCACATTCTCTTAAACAGCTTTGGAACTTATGCCCTAATTGGGGAACCCATCTCTGACTGCGCCGTTCGACAGCTGAAAGTCGCCGTTTTTGGCTGCCTGTCTTGCAATTCTCTGGATTACAATCTGAGGGTTTATTGTGTGGATAACACCCCTTGTGCATTCCAGGTAAACGGCTTCGCTTTGCTCCTCTGGGCTTTGTTTATTTTCCCATAAAATGCTGACATCCTTTTACTCCCTGGGCAGCCCCAGCCTTAACCCAAGGAGAATAGTGGGTTTTTTAAGCACTGCTGCACCGTTGGAATAAATCCCTTTATTTCCCTGCGGTTGTGGATTTACACTGAGAGCTTTAGGGCAGCCAAAACTCTCTTGTTTGCTCTCTCATTTTTTGCCACATTCTCAGCTACCCAGGCTCACCCAGCCCTGGTTTACAAAAATTCAATTATCCTGCATTTCCTCTGAAAAAAAAAAAGCCCAATCCCCACGTGGCAGCTGAGAGGAGAATGGTTTTCCTGCAGCGTGTTCCAGGACAAAACAATGACATTCTCTGGCTTTTGGTAAACTCAGGAGCTTTAACAAAATGCTGTTCTTTGGGGAACTGAAATGCAAACAGTCGTGAGATGGATTTTTCCTTCCTGTTGCCGCCGCACAGGAATGGAAACGCGGCTCTGACTGAAGCACACGCTGCTGTCTCTGTGCTTCTAATAACAGCCAAGGCACCAAAAGGATTGTTAGAGGCTCACAATGGCTTTGTAATTATCCTCTTTATAACACTTAGACAATTAGTGGGTACCGGTGTCTTCCTGATGAGTCTGGAGGAAATGATCAGAGGAATAATTACCAGTTCTCTGCGCTCCCAGGAGGGAGAGCAGGGAGTTTGCAGGTAGTGAGACAACCGTGCGTTTATGGAGTGATGCAGCCCCTGAAAGCAAGTGAATATTGGTGGGGAACATGGGGCATTACTGAGGTTTTTGGACAAAATGTCCGAGTTGGGGTTGCCAAGTTGTGCTTGGCAGTGAATCCTGCGCGGTGCAGGTTTATGTGAGAGACAAATTCCCTGGGTTTTGGCTTTTTCCCTGTGTGAAAACTCTCCTTGCTCCTCCAGCAGCTGACCTGGGGCTTTGTGAAGTTCTGGGTGTGGGGGCAAAGCCCTGGCTCTGGGGAGACCCACGAACCTTGTGTTTTGCCCAAATGCTGCTGCTGTGGGAGCAGCCCCACGCCTGGCACTGAGGGCAGAGCAGCACTCACAGGATGTTCAAAAACATCCAACACACCCAAGGAATTCTGAGAACAGTTATGAAAAAATCTGCTCCCTTTGTGGCTGGAAACCAAACGCTGGAGTCTCCCAATTCCTTCCTTCATATGAACCCAACCACCAGGGGTTAAACCAACCTGAATGCCTGTAAAAATTGGTTTATAATAGAAATCCATTAGAGAGCTCCAGCACTGAATTTTCAGAAGGTCACAATGATTCCAGGAGCTCCTCTGGCAACAGTTTTGGTCCTGAGGAGCACTAAACCCCTTGGATGGACACAGATTTGACATAATTTATGTGGATTAAGAAAGGTAATTTGGAAGCACTGCTTGCCTGCTGATTCTTAAAGACTTCTGCAACCTTTCCTTCCTCACAGGTGTTTTTACTGCAACAGCACAGGAATAAACATTGCTTAAGTACAGGCAGGGGTGATTTTTTTTTTGCCATTACGTTTTGAATTCACAGAATTACATAAAAATTTTCCTTGGAACAGAGCTCTGGAGGGCTGTAGAGCAAATCCCTGCCCAGAGTCTGCCCTTCACACTGCTCAGGGTCTTGTCCAGTGGTTCTGAAAGTGCCCCAGAGGTGGGAAATGGAAGTGAGTGATTTCACCTGAAGTGTTTGAGGGCTCTGGAAAGCTCTGAGAGAAGTTCCCCAGCAAAGCTGCTCCTGAGTCCAGCCGTGCTGGGCTGCTCTGGGGGTGTTGGAGAGGGGAGACAGCTAAAAATCCAGTGTTCAGCCACAATTATCTGTGCAGAAATGGGGCTGGCGGTGCCCAAACCCAGCCTTTTGGGAAATATAAATATAATATAAATATAAAGATTTGGGAAGTGTAAATGTAAATGTAAATATAGATATAAATATATATTTAAATATAAATATCTCAGCTGCCCACAAGAGAAACTCCACTGTGCGTTCAACACTGTGGGGGAACCTGGGATCCCCACAGAGAGGGATTTTCGTTGGATTTGGGGTTTGTTCCTAATACTGAGATTATTCTCTCCTCCTCCCTTGCAGGAAGTGGTTTCAGATGAAAGACTCCAAGGGGGGCAGTTGCTGGAGGAACCCAAACTTTTGCATTTTAAAGGCAACTCCTGCAGCCTCCAGATCTCGGTGCTGGACGTGCCTCCCTTCCTGTGGAGAATCAAACCCTTCACTGCCTGTCAGGTACCTGCACCTCACCTGCCTCCCTCTGCACTGGGGCAGAACCCAGAGCAATACAAGGTGCCTTTGATTTCAACAGCTTTAAACCTCCCGAGCATTTCACAAAAACATGTTGCCTTTTGATTCTGACAAACACAGATTTCGTTTACACCAGAACGCCGCGAATTTGTCATTTTACAGAAATGCTTGTGCTTTCCCCCACTTCAGTTGCCTCCAACAGAATGCAAATATTCCTCCTGTTCAAGCTTAACCTCAAGATGTTTCTAATATCTGTCATTCCAGTTTTGATATAGCTGTGGAAATGTGGCTAAAAATGACATTTAAATGTAACCATGAGTTCAAATCACAGCACACAGAGACCAAGCATTAGAACTGGAAGAGCAGCAAATTGGTTTTCCTCTTCTCCATTAATTAAAGAGGCTGTTGAAAACCGAAAAGGAAAAAATCAAAACAAAAGAAGAATTTCCAAGGATTTTGATGGCTGGAAATCCTAAGGAATGTGCTGGCACATGGAGTGGGCTGGTTTTAAAATACAGCACTCAATTAGAATGTGCAATCTCCCTTCTCCCAGAAGCAGAGACACAATTATCCATCCTCCAGGATTTTGGCAAAAACCCTGTTTTAAATGTGTCGCCACGTTCCCCAAAACATGAGGGTAATGGGCTCTGAAAGTTATAAACACAGAGCCAGAGCCAGAGAAAGCCTCTCCTCGTTAACAACGTGGGGATAATTTGAGCTACAATTTAAGGAATTAAATCAATTAATCCTTTTTGGTTTCTCAGGGAGAAGAGCTTGTCAGTGTGTTGTTTGTTCTCCTCCCTCACCTGTATTTTAAAAGCCAGGTCGGGTAGGATGTCCCAGTTCTCCAGCACAGACCTGCCAGCGTGTGCCCAAAAGAAAATCAAATCACAGGAGTTTCCTCTTAATGCAGCAAATTCACTTCTGCCCTCAGCAGATTATAGAGCTCCATACTTTGATTAATTTATTGTCTCCTAATCCCTTGTCCAAACACAAAGAACAAATGTCTGTGACAGACTGGAATTCAACCTCCAAATGCCACTTAGGGCTGATCAGAGCAGGGACCCAGGGCTGGAGAAAAGCCTGTGCAAAACCTCCGTGCCAGGATGGGCTGAGCCTGGGCTGCCCTGACCCAGAGGAATATTTACATTTCATAACTGGGTGTAACTGGGATGGCCTGGACAGCTCAGGAACACGATCAGCGTTCCCAGGAGGAGCTGCAGAACCTCCCCTGGCTCTGTGCTTCCCTCGCAGTGAAAAGTCTGGTGACAGCTCTGGTTTGGTTCCAGCCTCTTTATAGAGGAAAGAATCTATTTTTGCACGTGGAGTTTCTTCCAGTGTTCCCTGGGTTCCTCTCCTACGTCCCACCCTGTGAGAGCAGCTGCTTGTGCTGCCTGGCAGGAACAACTGAACACAGCCTGTTCCAGGAATGTCTCTGGTCCAGCCCCAGAACCTCCAGCGTGGGGAGGGAAGATTTCTGGAAGTGATGTCCCAGACCAGCAGGGATCCTGCCCCGAGGCCGGAGCAGACGAGGGGCTCACGCTGAGGAGCTGCTGGAAGGCAGCTGATGGCAGGTGGCACCAGGATTCCTGCAGACTCTGCTGGGGCCCTGTCTGTGCTGGGCTGGCAGGAGCAGCTGCCCAGGCCTTGGCTCCCTTCCCACCGGGGATCCCTGGAAGCTGTGGGTGTGCAGGCAGAGCAGGGATGGGCAGGGCAGGAGCTGGGCAGGCACCTCTGGCTGCTCAGAGCTGCTGTTTGCCTCCCATCCCGCATCTCCTGGAGGATCCAGCTCTGCCTGGGGCCATGAGATGATTTACAGCCCCTCTGTCTGCGAGGAGCTTAATTATAAAGGCAGAACGGAGCTGAAAGCATCTCTGTAGCACTCCAAGCCCTCACTGTTCCAGCACTGCTCGCTGCTCTGCATTGTTTCACACAACTCCTTTCAGCTGAGCGCTCCTTCCACTCACGGTGAAAGCACAGATGATCACCCTGAAAAAAATCTAATTACAGTTGCTCCACTTCTAACATTCTGCCAATGTTTCCTTCATCACTGTGAGCATCTTCCTGCTGCCGCTGCTCCCAGCTGGGATCCAGCCTGGGGCTGGGGACAAGGAGGGAAGGGCCAGGGAACCTCTCAGTGGGATGTTCCTTTGGGATGGAGCAGGGAAGGGTGGCAGGGCCAGGGAACCTCTCAGTGGGACATTCCTTTGGGATGGAGAAGGGAAGGGTGGCAGGACCAGGGATCCTCCCAGTGGGAAGTTCCTTTGGGATGGAGAAGGGAAGGGTGGCAGGACCAGGGATCCTCTCAGTGGGAAGTTCCTTTGGGATGGAGAAGGGAAGGGTGGCAGGGCCAGGGAACCTCTCAGTGGGAAGTTCCTTTCCTTGGATTCTGCCCACAAGGTGATTCCAAGGAGACTCAAAGGGGAATCCTGATCCTGGCAAGGGGGAGGAAGTGAAGTGCAGTTTTAAAGTGTCTTTAAGCATCTTCTTGAAGAGTCTGCCAGCGCTTGTTCCCCTGGGCGAGCCCTGAGCTCTGGGTCACTGCAGCAGCTCAGTGCTCAGGAGTGGAATCCTCACGTTTTGGCTCTGTGCTGTTTGGAGCGGTGGGGGCCCGGGGGGTCGGGGGGTGCCCCTCTGGCCGTGCCCCCGTCCCTGACGTGTCCCTGTCCCTCAGGAGGTGCCGTTCTCCCGCGTGTGGCGCGGCAGCCCCCGGCCCCTGCTGGGCTCCTTCTCCCTGGAGCGCTTCAGCCCCGCCAGCAGCCAGCTGTGCTGCACCGTCAGCGTGCGCCAGCTGCAGGGCCACGAGCTGCTGCTGCACGTCCAGACCTCCGTCCTCGAGGTAACCCCCTGCTCTGGGGGCTCCTGGCACGGGGGGCTGCGCTGGGCTGGGCTGGGCTGGGCTGGGCTGGGCTGGGCTGGGCTG
>VYXD01006150.1:76319-87535 GCA_013397195.1 Hylia prasina
CCAGGGTCACCAGGACACTGCCAGGGTCACCAGGACAGTGCCAGGGTCACCAGGAGAGCACCAGGATCATCAGGAGAGCCCAGAGTCACCAGGAGAGCACCAGGGTCACCAGGAGAGCACCAGGGCCACCACTCCCAGCACCTTCACTGCTGTGGTGCTGACCACACCAAAGCCAGCGCTGTCCCCTGTCCTGACTGCAGAGCTCCCGATTACCCGGGAGTGACAATCTGTCCTCCTAAAGGACACAAAGCTGTGGAATGAGGAGTTAATTCAACACCCAGTGTGAAGGTTTGGCTCCGATTGTTCTGGTGAAACCTTTAACCCGTCCCTGTGAAAAGCGTTCAGCTGGGGCAGGGCTGGTTGGGAATCCAGGACTTTTCTTCCCCGAGGCAGCAGCAGATCCCCACACGCTGCTCCAGCTCTGGGAACGTCCCTTTTCATGCAAATCCCACGAGGGACTGACGAAATCTTGGCACAGGCACAGGAATCTCCGCGGGAAGAGGATGGAAATGAGAGAAAACAGAGGAACGGGCTCGTTTGGGTTTTCAAGTGAATCAGCAAAGAAACTACGCTAAAAACCTCCACCTATTCCAGAAGGATCACAAATAAGAAAAAAACTCGTTTCAAGCACCAAAGAATGTGCTTATCCTTGAAATTGTGGGGGAAAATTGGAAAAAGCCAGGAGCTGAGATCTGGCTCATATTTTATACAAGAGCTCTGATTATCCCAAGGTACTGCACAGCCCGGAACATTCCGGTGGAGCCCGTGAATGTCACACAGGCCCCATGAACAGCTGCTCTGTCTTTTTGATAACTCCATTACTTGAGTTCAGAGAAGGTTTATGGACTAGAAAGCCTCAGATATGGTCATGAATGTTTGATGCCTTCACACGCAGTGTTATGGCTGGAACTTCACTCCCTGTTGGAATTATGACATTCCGACAGCCTTCGGTCATCACAGGCCAAGGGGAGCAGCAGGAGCCTGCAAATGATGGACTTCCCACTCTGCTGGATTATTCCTCTTGCCTTGAAAGCAGCGCTGACCCGTTCAGGGTGTTTTTTTCAGAGATAAAAGTGTGAGTGTGCTGTTTGAAACTGCGCAGGGAGCTGCAGCTCTCCGTGTTTGTGCTGTGCCTGGAGCCAGGCCTGTGAGCTGAGGTACCTTCAGATCTTGTACAATCTATTTAGCATGACCGAAGAAGGGGAAAATTCCAGAAACCGAGCGGGGTTGTTTGAATACTGGGAGAGATTTGCCATTCCTGCCTTTGTCCCCCTGAAGGGAGCAGCGACCATTTCAGCGTTTCTGACAGCCCAGAGCAGGCAGAGCTCACTTTCTGCCCTGCACACCCTGCCCTGCGGGGAGCAGCTCCCAGATGTCACGGGCAACGAGGATTCGACAGAGGGAGAGTGAGTTTAACAAAGGATTTAACAAAGCGCTCTGAAACCAAAGGAAAATCCCGCTCGGAAGCTTCACCTTCCTCCCAGAGGAGGCGCATCCCTCAGAGCCCTCAGCCCTGGCAGGGCCCGGGCCGTGCTCAGGGATGGTTTTTATCGCACCATTTCCTGACAAACGCTTCATTTTCGGTCATTATTTGTCACGGCCTCTCCCCTCAGCTGGTCCCTGCCCGGCTCAGCCCTTCCCATCCCCGCAGCAGCAGGAGCGGGAGGGTTCCTCAGGCGCTCCAGGGGGATGCTCCCGCTGTCATCCCAGAATTTCCTGGTGCTGTACGGCCTAAAGGCAACTCGAGCATCTCGTGCTGTAATCCTTTTATTTTGCCTTTATTCTGGGGGATGAAAAGTCACCGCAGCTTTTCCTCCCCGCCGCTCACCTTCTCCAGCCCTAATTCCAGGCTGCACATTAATTGGGAATTGTTCTAAACCCTCTGACACCGAGGTGCAGAAAACACCGTTTGCATTTTATCTTTATTCAAGCATTTGTTGGTCATGGGCTTTAATCTCGGCTGGTACTGAGGAACTTAATCAGATTAAATCAGACAAAAATAGGATTATCTGCGCGCTCAGGGTCGCATCCAACCTCACAGATGGGCACAGCCAGCAGGAGCGGCTGCGACAGACCCCGAAAACAAACACCAAAAGCGGCAAAAACAAACAAAACACCACAACCAAAACAAGCACCAAAAACAACCGAAACACCACAGCCAAAACAAACGCCAAAAACAAACAAAGCACCAAAACCAAACCAAACACGTGCGAAGTGCAGTCCTGGCTCGTCCAGGAGACAAGACTAAGCACCGATTAATGCAATTGTTCCCTCTTGGCCCTAATTGTGCATTCCCCGAGCTGATCCTCCCACAAGGGCCATTTTATTTATCCTTCTAACAGCAGTAATTGTTTTTACCCCCACGGGAATTAACTACATTTTACCTTTCCCTCAGTCCCAGCAGCCCAGCTCCTGCTGTGCTCTTTCCAGCTGCTCTGCTTTGCCTGTTCCCTGGGAATTTGGGGAATTGTGTGGCAGAAGCTCTGGGATTCTCTTGTCAAGGCTCGGGGATTCGCTTATCAAACTCCTCATAGCGGAGCTGTATCGATCTGCCGCGTGCAGAGCTTTAAGGGTTAAATGAATCTGGTGTGCGTTGTAAGTAAAAGCAGTTTAGCCCCTCACTGCTGCTGATCCTGTTTCCTAAAAGGGAGGAACGCCGTAAATGGCCTTTTTTCAGCACAGTGGGAGTCTTTTATTACCGCTGTAATGCAAATGGAGCAGTTACGGCCCCACAAAGCGATCTCCTCGGAGATTAAAGCCCCAGGGACAGAATTATCTCCTGATGAATTCGCCCAAATGGGTCTGGGGGGCTCCAACGATGTCTGCACGCCGCATTTTCCTCCGGCAGAATTTACATTAAGACAAACGAAGAACGAAAGAACAAACCCCGATCGTGGATATGATTGTGTCAGCATAAACATACTTTATAATTAGATTGCTATTACCACGGAGTAGGGGAAGAAGCAAACCAGAGTAAATCACTTTTATTCCAACCTCACTGCAGCCACCAAGGAGTTCAGAGCAGCATAAGTCTTTTCTAAAAAATATCCTCCCCCTTAGCACCATTATTATTCCACTAAAATGTAAATGCAGACTAGGCCTTAGATACCAATTAAGCTGCACTTGACAGAGATGTTATTGTCTAAATCAAATAAATGTAACAGAGCAAAAAGCAAAATGAGTAATGAAATAAGGAAAAGCAGCAGCAGATCTCTGGTCAGATCGTCCGGCGAGCCAGTGAGGAGGCGTGAGGGGAAATTATCCCTGCACAGATCAGTTAAACGATTCCTTTGCCCAGAGGATTTGCAGTTTGGTGAGGGGCTGTGAAGTCTGAACGCCCCGAGCGAGTTCTCAGGGTCCCTTGTGCCCCCACAAAGGGACACACAAGGTCCCACCGGCCACGTCCCGTCACCCCAAAGCTGAGGTGACCCGTGTGCTGGAGAGGATGGAGCAGGAAAGCCTTGCAGGTGTGGTCGCCTGGCAAAAGGTTATAAGAACGTAGAACCTACACTCAAAATAGGAATGCAAGCCAGGTTTGAGAGATAAGAAGCCAAGGTGACAGGAAGACAAAGATTAAGCCAGCTGAAGGCAGTACAACCTTCCCATATTGTACATAAAGCAATCATCTCACTATATGCGAAAAGCCAACTCCAAAATATGCATTTATAACATGGGGCGTTGCTCAACCGCAGGAAACTTGCCTTCAGCTGGCTTAATCTTCGTCTTCCTGGATCAGCCTTGTCCTGCAGATCCACACTTCCCCCTTCCTTCCAAACACCTCTTTGAATTCCCTCCCCGAGCTCCTCTGAAGGAGGATTAGGGAGCCTGCTCAGACACAGCAGCTGCAATAACACAGCCTGCAGGTGGGTTGGGAATCAGACATTCGATTGTCAGGAACCACAAAATCTCATTTCTCCTTCCTTCTCAGTGGGGCCCCAAAGAATTCTGCAGTTATAACCAAAATAATGAAAATTAAAGTAGGTGAGAGCTCAGAGAACAGGTGAAGAGTAAATTTTTAAGCCAAGGGGGACTGTAGATACCCTTCTGGGGAGTATCTGGAGTTGTTCTTCCCAGAGCATTGGTGGCACGAGGCTGTCACACCTGGTTGGAAAAGGAAACTCTGTCAGATCTTCTTTGAACAGAGTATTTGCCTCTGCAGTACCTTCTCCGCCCACATTCACCCACTCAAACCCGCTAAGAGGCTCCTGGAGTGGATCTGGCTTTCCCCTTCCCTTTGTTCCCTGCTCAGCTGCCAGGGGAGATGTTCAACCAGCTCCGGGGGGATGGAGGATTGGCCTTTGCCACCAACACCCAGGACTCATCATCCTGAGGGAATTCGGGACAAAGTGATTCCCAGGAACACAATAAACCCCAGAGCTGGGAGCCCCAGGAGAGCTGTGGCAGGGGAGACCTTCCCAGCAGGGATCCTGCAGAGAGAGAAGTGCTGCACTGGGAACAGCCGCTGCAAACAGGAGCTCCTGTCACACAGACAGCACAGGATCGGCCCCCAGATCTTTATTTAGTGCAGAAATTGCTTCATTAACTGAGGAAACCACGGCCACAGCCTGGACAGAGCCCCTGCTCACCACTGGGGCTCCTCCCCTCCTGATCCTCCCTGGTGCTGGCTGAACATTTCCATGGAATTCCCTGGGAAAAGCTTTGTTCTGCAGGCTGGTGTCCAGCAGTGAAACGAGAGGGGAGAAGAACTGATGAGCCGCGTTGGTGGTTTGGATGTGCCACCCCTCTTTGTGCCAGAGACCAGAGCTAAAACCTGCAGGTTCTGTTCCAGCTGCAGCCTGGATTTTCCTGGAATTCAGGGGGGTTATTTCCTCTCTGCCTCTTCTCCCCTCCTCCCTGCAGCCCATGAATATTCCGAGTGCCTGAGAGCAGAGGCTTTGCTGTGCAGCTCCCGATGACTCGGCTATCAATTACTTTGTGACAGTCCCATTTCCTGAGCAGCTTCCATCTGCACGTGAGATGGCTCCGAGTTAAAAGGAGGCATCAGCACAGTGCCGAGGGTTTGTGGGGAGCCAGCAGGGCCTGAGATCTCCTAATCACTTCCCCAGCTTCTGGGGGGGAGCGAGATGCTGCATTCGTATGCAGGCACTCTCTCAAGCTTTACATTTGTCTTTCAGTAAAGGCTGAGTTTCAGAGCCTTCCACAACACGCAATTACAGAGGAACAGAGCTGAAGGGAATCTCTGGAGGTCGCGTGTTCAAAGGCAGCATCAGCCAGACTTGGCACTCCTCTCGTGTTCCTCTAATCTCTCCTTAAAAACCTCCAGTGGGACAGAGATCCAACAGATTAAGCACTACTTGCTGGATATTGTATTCTGATTTTTAACTACTCCAGCCATTAGGACACAACTCCTCAAGTTTTTTTTTTATCTTTACAAGTTTCAGCTCCTTCTCTAATTAATATTTCACCAGCGGCTCCTCAGCGCAGAGCAGGAGAGGGGCTGCAGCTGCAGCTCCTGTCTCGTGGTTTCTCTGATCCCTGAGTGATGCCCGTGTTTGCTCCCTCTGCCCTTCCTGTCCTGCAGCGGAGCAGAGCAGTCCTGGTGCTGCTGCAGGAGTTCAAACAGCAGAATTGAAGTGGAAATTCTCCCCCTGTGGAGAGGGCAATGCCCTGGCAGCACTTCCCTGGCTCCCACACACGGACCTGCTGCCTCCACAGCAGCCACAGTCTGGATTATAAACAATCAGTTCTCTGCTCCGAGCTGGGGCTGTGCAGTGCTCAATGCCTGGGCAGGTCGCTGATCACTGCAGGTGCTCTTCCCAGCCCCTGGAAGTCACGGGCCAGTCTCATCTCCTGCTTTTCTCCTTCCTTCCTTCCTCCCTGTGCCCTCCCTTTCCACCTTCCCCTCTCCTGTCCCGGCTGTAGGAACAACAACCCCCCAAAACCCCCGGGGTCTGCATCCCCCCGGCCCTCTGCTGCTTTTGGACACCCCGTGGCTTCAGCACAATTGTCTTTTCTGTGTGGAGTTCGACAAACAACCGTCCCCTCCACCTCTGTCTCGGGCAGAGTGCAGGTCCCCAGTCCCTGCAGTCGTTGCAGCTTTCCAGGAGAAAACTGCAGAGTCTGTGAAAGGGCTCCCTGCAGGAACCCCCACAGCCAGTGACCAATTCCTCTTTGCACAGAAGGCACCTGGGGCAGGCAGGGCCTTCAAACAAGAGAAGGGAGAAGGAACAGAGAGGGTTTGGAGAGCAGCAGGATGGTTTGCAGGTCAGGAACGGAGCCGTGCTGAATTCTGGGGGTAATTAGTCTCCATTACCAAACTGCAGCAAATGAAGTTGTGGTGCCACGGTTGCCTGACGTGCTGCACGGATGGTTTAGGTGTTTTAAATCTGGGCTCTGCCCAGTTTGGAACCACACAAGGCTCGGGTTTGAATGGGCTGCCACAGATCAGCACAAACCCAACCCACAAACCTGCCGAACGCTCCAGGACCAGGGTGGTAAATACTGGGGGACCTGAAAGTCCTTGGGAGCTGCACAAAGGACCTGCCATGAGCTGCAGCAAAGCAGAAAAACCCGGGGAAATTCCATTTTCCAGACCCATGGGCAGGTCAGAAGGACACAGGACAAAGTGCAGGGGTCCCTCCAGGTGTGCACGACCTGAGCTGGAGCCTTTGCACCCCCTGCAGCACCCACAGCCCCACTCCTCCTCCCCCTGAAATTCCCCCTGGAAAGCCTCTTTGCCTTCTCCTTCCTGCCTGGAAGTGTGACAGGCCCGGAGCTGTGAAAGGGTTAATGAGCCCCGGCAAAGTTAACAAGGGATGGGCAATAAATGGCTCCAGCTGCGTATAATTAACTGTAATACTGTGAAGTAAATGACTTTTATTGGCAAGCATGTCATAACTTCATTAAAAGTCATATTTACAGCCCTCTCACATGGATTGAGTACTTGTGTAGTCTGCAATTTAATGAGCACTCGTTTTCACCTTGTTTCAATTATTTTCCACCCACCCTTTGTCTCAGTGTGGGGAGCAGGAAGATAAAATACAATGGGAGTGTAATTAGGGCTGGCACAGATTCTTTCAGGAAATGTTTTTCTATTCCAGAACAATCACTTCTACTGCTTACTACTAATAATACTTTAATGTTTAAAATACATAGTTTTCCTTGGTCCCTAAAGGATTCTTTAAACAACGTTGTGAAAGAATGGCTGTGGGAAAGCTTTTCCCCAGCCCGGCACCGCCAGTTGCACACAAAAGCAAATTTGTATCACTTAGATGAGGAAATTTGCAATTTAGCTCAATTACAAATAAAAGATTTTGGCTCTGGGAAGGAGGGGGCTGCAGGTGCCTGCTCAGAGTGTCCCCTGGGAGCTGCTCCAAGCTCCAGGATGGGAGGAAGGTGTGGGGCACCACCTGTGGAAGTGACACGGCCAGAACCACGGGATAAACATCATTTCTTGACACAGAACTCTCTCAGCAGCTCCCAGGAAGCCTTGGCCTGGCGGGGCTGGTGTCCCTGCTCTGTCCGTGGTCGTGCACAGCCTCGTTTCCTGATGAAGATGCTCCCCTGCATGTCCTGCATCCCGGCGATGCAGTAATTGGAGGCAGCAGTGATTAATTCCTGAGATAAAACTCGTCCTCGGAACAATTGATTTCACTGCCAGAAGCGCACAAACTTCCCGATGGCAACACTTTCATGTAATTATTGTTATTAGTTTAAGCTTGTTTGGGGGAGGGAGGAGACGAGGAAAAAAAAAAATCAATTACTTTGTATTTATCACTAATCTGTTATGATCACTTTAATACAGACGAGTTATAACTCAGGGCATGGTTCTTCTAATCCGTGGGCTATTGGAAAAGTTTGCAGAAACTCTGAGGGCTGAAGGGAGGGGGTTACAGCTGTTGGAATTTTCATTTTTGGTGGCCTGGTGTTCTCAGATCAGTGCTGGGGCCGCAGCTGCGGGCCCAGAACTGCAGTTGTGGTGCTCTTGTGCTGCTTCCTGCACCTGCTGCAGGCATCCAGTGGAAGCCTCATTTCTGCAGGGCCCTCAAAGTCAGGTTTTTGTCATTCACTCAGTGGAAAATCAGCGGCTGCAATCCCAGTCTGCTGGGCAGTTCTGCAGAACGGGCTGTGCTGCAGGAGCTGAGCTGCTGGGAGAGCTGAAATGCGCCCCAGGGGAATGGGGAGGCTGCTGCAGAGAGCTGAAGGGCCAGGCACACTCTGGCTGTGCCTGGACATCTCCAGTCCCTGCACATAATCGGTGTCCAGGCGCCAGAGGTGTCAGCCCTGCCCTGCAGGGACCGGCTGTGCTCAGCTGCAGGTGACACGGAGCAGCTGCTGATGTCACACAGGTGAGGGGTGGTCCTGCTGCTGTTCCTGCTCTTGTTCCTGTTCTTGTTCCTGTTCCTTCTCCTGCTCCTTTTCCTGTTCTTGTTCCTTCTCCTGCCCCTTCTCCTGCCCCTTCTCCTGCTCCTGCTCTTGTTCCTGCTCTTGTTCCTGCTCATGTTCTTGTTCCTGCTCCTGTNCCCCACAGCCCCTGCAGGGCTTGTCCCCAGCAGGGCAGCACACCCTGCTCTGCTCTGGGACTCCCCCCACAGCCAGCCCCACGCTCGGTCCCGGGGGCTGTGGGGGTGTCCCCCTGCAGCACAGACGCGTGTCCCGGTGATGACAGCACAGAAAATGCACCTGCCAGGGCACGGGAATGGATCCTGCTCTCGGCAGCACAGCCAAGGCTGCCACCCTCAGTCCTGAGCGGCGTTTCCCCAGCAATGAAGACAAATCCCTTTTTGTTGTGTGGATGAAATAACAACACGGCCATAAAGCATAGGAGAACAAGGGGAAGTTGACAACGTGTGTCTTTGATTAATTGCTGTAATAGATTGCAGGTTGCTGACTGAGGATGTTTTTCTCACGGCTCATTTTTCAGTCTTTAAAAGTTTAAAGCACAAAGGGAAGACAAAGCAAGCCCTGCAGCAGAGCCCTGGGCACAGCTGGGTGCAGGGGGTCACCCAGCCTGGAGGGCACCTGTGACCCGGGCTCGGGGGGACAGGGAGGGCACAGGGCTCAGGACTGAGCCCCCAGCCCCACCTGCAGCTCCTGGCCTGCCCGGGGCACCTGTGGCTGCACAGAAATGAAATCACACCCGAGCTGGGAGAAGCAAGATCCGCTCTTCATCGTCCCAGTCTCCATTCCCCGGGATTCTCCTTGTCTTGGGCAGCCTGAGAAGCAGGGAATTGTTGGCAACCTGCAGGTGGTGCAGCTGCAGGCTGGGGAAATGGAATCCAAGCTCTGCAAACCCAGCCTGGGACTTTCCAAAGGGCTCCTGAGACTTTCCAAAGGGCTCCTGGAACTTTCCAAAGGGCTCCTGAGACTTTCCAAAGGGCTCCTGAGACTTTCCAAAGGGCTCCTGCACTTCTGGCCCCAGCAGGGACTGGGACAGCTCAGAATCCACCGTGTCACACCTGAGGATGTGACCCAGAGTTTCATCCACCAGAGTTTCTGTGCTGGGGACAGCACCGAGCCTCCCTCCCCAATTAGCTGAGCTAATTAGAGGAAACGGGCAGTCATTAAATAACTGTGCCCTGCTGCTCAGCCAGGATGTGGCACGTCATTCCCGAGGGAATCAGGACGGGTCCCCAGGAGGGATTCTCTGCTGAGCCTGTTCCGAACGGAGCCTCCCGGACCTGCGAACTCCAAAAGGAGCCAAGGAAACAAAACCTGCTGAGCGCTGCCACAGCAGAACCAGCCCAGCTCCCCGAATCCATCCCTGCAGAGGCTGGAATTAAAGCACATTTCCCCTGCTGGTGCCCATCCCGCAGCTTAAAGGGGGGCATCACCTGCCGTGTTAAACACAACTGCTCTGGGAGGGAGGCAGAGGTGCAAAAGGAGAATGCAGGGACTGACTGAGGTGCAAGGAAAGTGTCCCAAAGTGCCTCCCTGACCTTGCTGGAGCTCCAGAGACATCCCTGTGTCCTGCCACGCTGCACTGACCCTTTAGTGACCTTTACTGGAGTTTTTGTGTTTAATTATCTCACTTTTGATTAGGGATCAGGGAGATGAGGAGCCAAATGAGGGGCTCAGTTTGTGCAATAAATCAGCCCTGGAAGGGGAATCTGCCCTGGGTTCAGCAGAGGGTAAAGCAGGGCTGGATTCTCAGCCTTCCCCCCTCTCTCCTTGTCCTGAGAAGTGCCTCTGCCTTTGGGGCTTCCCAATAAATTTTCACTGTCAGAATGGAAAATGGTCTCCAGCTCAGGCATTTGTTACTTTAGATACACTTCACAAATTTCCTTTGCATCCAGGGCGGTTGCAAATTGGATTAAAACCTCTTATTCTGTCCCCACGTTGCAGCATTAGGCATGCTTAGCTTCCACTGGGAGGAGGCTGAGGGAAGCAGAATGAAATCCCCTGAATGCTCACTGAGATTCATCACTGGGCATGTTCCAGGGCCAGACATCAGGAGTCCGGGATTGCCCTGGCCAGTGCAGCTGCATTTCCACATCTCAGCTCTTCCAAGGAGTCTCAGGTGTTTCCAATAAATTTGCCGTTATGGGTTGTGTCACAGCAGCTCCAATGCTCAGGGGGGGTTTCTACAAATCAGCTCAATAGGAGAGAAAAGGCTCCACTTGCTGTGGCTTTTTGGAGACCCAGACTTTGCTCTCCTTCCACTTTTTGTCCATGGAATATCTGTGCTCGTGTCAGGAGTGGCACGGGCACAATTCCCAACGCAAGCTGAAGCCCCAACCAAGAACTGACGAGTTTCCCTTTCTGCATCAGAGTTCCTGCAGTTTCTCCATCATTTCCCCCCCCGTTTAGCCTCATGAAAGGATCCCTGCTTTGCCTTTTCCACGGTGACACATTGCCGTTGTATTCAAATTGCCAGCACTCTCCCTGAGAGCGTTTCTGCAGCACATCTTTAGACGTTTCATCATTACTCTTCATTTTAAATGTCAACTTTGTTCTGACAAATCTTGTGTGCCTGGCTTGAAAAGCTTTACAAGTGTCAGGAGGAGCGAGGCAGGCTGCAGCTTTTGTCTCCTACGACAGCGAGCATGAAAGGTTCTTTTTTGTGGAGTGACTGGATTGAGCTGGAAAGGCAGATTTGGGGTTTCTGTACGTCAGGAGAGCTCCAGGGCAGCGGTGGGAGCTGTGCTGTGCCCAGGGTGATGAGGATCACCTGTGCCGTGCCCAGGGTGATGAGAATCACCTGTGCTGTGTTCAGGGTGATGAGGATCACCTGTGCTGCACTCAGGGTGATGAGG
>VYXD01006151.1:1234-23958 GCA_013397195.1 Hylia prasina
CCAGAGAAGCTGAGGATGCCCCATCTCTGGGACTACTCAAGGCCAGACTGGATGGAGCTCTTAGCAAGCTGGTCTAGTAAAAGGTGTCCCTGCTCATAGCAAGGGCTTAAAACTAGGTGATCTTTGAGGTCCTTTCCAACCCAAGCCATTCTATGATTTCATGATTTATTTAAGGGAAACACAATGAAAGGTAATATGTCTGCTAACTTTATCATTACATGATAACGAACAATTTCTTTAAAACAATCTGGCATAGATTTTTTCAAATTACATCTTCTGCAGTAAGACACGTAATTTATTAAATAGAGTTCTGAAATCTCAGAGCTTCAAAAAATAATGCACTTTGTGCAAATTCTCTCCTGCCAGAACTCCAATGAATCCAGCTGGTTAGCACAACAGGAAGGCTAAGACTTGAGCCAGTGTTTTGAAGTGGGGACTCCCTATATTCATGATCAAAAAGGCTACTCTCAAGACCAGAAAGGGATAGCATGGGAACTGATCTCGTATCTGGTAACATGGCATGCTTCACTGCATCGAAAACAACACATCACCACCACCCACAAAATACACCTAAGTACCAGCCATGGAAGTTCAGGTGACTAAGTCTTAAACAAGACTACAAGGGATATAGGAGGAAATGGCAGGATCTGATGGATTATGGTAAATTCAAACACAAGACATAGCTTTAGTATCATATAGTTGTTTCTGTGCAAAAACATCCATAAATTACCAGCTCAAAACTTCAAATATCTGTAAAAGAAGCATGTGTAATTTGGGACAAATACACGCCATGTGTTAACTCACCTACAGCATAGGAAACGAAGTTCACAACCACAAGATAGGTATAGCTCTGAACCAGTGTAAAAATGAAAACAACTCACCAGAGCAAGTGAGAATTTAATTTTATTCTCTCTATAGGAACTTGCCTTTTTCCCATCTATAAAGGTTTTCTGAACTCAAAACACTGAAGGACCAAGATAAAGCATGCAAGTCTTGGACTCATTCCATGGTAAGGGAATCCCCTTCATGCTGGGGGCATCAAAACTTGATGGCTTACTTCCTCTAAAAGGAGTGGTCATGCAGCAGAGCAACAGCCTGCAGAACTACTCATTGTTGCATACAAATGGTGCCTCCTGGCACACTACTCGCTTGAAGTACTAAGTAATAAAGAGCTGCAGCAAGAGACAAGGGCAGAAAACACTGGTATATTTAGAGATGCCAGAGAAGCTCTTTGCCTCACAGTAAGATCAATGACTGCACCTAAGTCTTCCAAAATCACAGGCATTTATTAACTGCTCATCAATGTAGACTGAGGAGGCAAGCAGGATGGCTGCTGCTGTGAGTGAAGGAAACAAGGTGAAGGGGCTGGGATGAACCAACACTAGCAAGCTGTGAGTTATTAGTGATCTCTCAATGGAAACTTCTAGATAAATGACTGACTTGAGGAGGTTTCTTCAAAAAGCAGGCTCTGTGTCACATTTTGACACTAACCACATTCAAAATTTTGGAGCTAGTTAAGGGTTTTATGCAGGTAAACACACAGACCTCAAAGAAACACACAAATTCTCTCTTGCTTTCTGCAATTCAGTATATTCATAAACTGACTTAATTCTGTCATAACTAAGTACTGCATTCAGCCAAGCCCCATCTTTTCCAGATTGCACAGATGAAGACACTCACCCCATTTTACTGGCCCACTTGAGACAACAGAACACAACAGCAGCTCCTTCCTAATCAGTTTGCTGTATTTAATAATGCAAGATCATGCAACCATATTCAGAAAAATAAGCTCGAAGAAGGAAGTGGCATGCCAGTGTCTGAATCCAGCAGCATCCATCAGAAGAACAGTAACAGCCAACTTCTCAATTGCAAATAGCTGTTTCTGTGCACTTCTGCATGGAAGCCACAAGAGCACTCTTTAAAAGAACTTACTATAAATAATTTGTAACTGTTCTAACTGTTCTCTAATAAGGTAATTGAAATCCAGATTAGAAGGCAAGTGGAAGACATGATTGTATAGGAAGAGAAACTTGTGAGAGAGAACTTGAACAGACCAAATATGTATGAACTCCCTTAAAAAAATCTTACTAAATTCTTAAATTACAGCTGCCATAGAAAGGTAGACCAATAACATGCATATGATTTTCATGTCTCAGTGCTACAGCTGACCATATCTCTGCAGACATGCTTCCTGAATAATCATATGTATTCAGTTTGTCCCAAAACCACCTGTGTGTCTGTACATCAGCATGCATACTTGTATTACTTGGTTTAAAATTTACAAAGTACTCACTCTTTTGTGCTGCCTGGCCAATCTTGCTTTAGTCTCCTCCAGTTCTTTGTGAATCTTCAGGACATGCTTATTCATCTTACGAATTGTGGAATGTAAGATCTCCCAGATATAAAATCTAGGAAAGACGCAAAGCTCAAAACACCACATTACACACTACATGAAAATAAGAAACTAAAAGTACTTCTTAACAGAAAAATGTAAGTGGGAGAATAAAAAAAAATCTAAGTATCATTTAAGAAGACGTCTACCAGAGTGAATGAACACTCAGCACACAGGAAAGCATGCTTGTAATGCAAGAAATCTTAACTATCAGTCCTTGCCTATTTGTTGCAGTACACTTCAGAGTCAGAATTTTATTTCATGTATACTCTGCAAGACTACTAACATCAAACTTGACTCCTCAGATTGAACAGTTCTCCCAACCTCAATATGCAATGCATCAGTGGTGGTATAAGTTCCACACCACCCCCAAAGGCCAGGGCCATGCCCAGCCAGCAGAGATACAACACAGAGCAACAGACTCTGTCTAGGAACAGCTCCACATCAGCAGGCTGAGACACTACTAGCAAAATTACATGCTAGCAGCAATCTTGCACTGTCACACCAACAGTCATACCCCAGCTCAGAAAGAAAAATGTTTAAGTACATATTTTGTAGAAAGGGCAAAAGCCTAATTGTACCTTATTCCACTACTGAGTTTTCAAAGATTGAACTATGTACTGGCAACTTAAAATAACAAATTAAAGACAAATAACAACCCAAACCAAATTCTTGTTACCTAGTAAAATCATGTGCCAGCTCTGAAGAAAAGATCCAGTTTGCTACTGCAGCACAGTCAACAATTTGTGTTCGAATCATCTTGTCCACAAGCACAGCAATCATCTGTATTTTATGAAAGACAATACACACACAATCTGTGTAAAACATTCCAGCCTCAGATAAAACCAGAGCTGATTCGATGCAACTCTACATCAGTGGTATCACTAAGTAATTTCAAATACTTTAGCAAACTGGATAGTCTAGCTTGAAACATTTCAAATGAGGGGATCTGAATCAATTACATAAAGCATTCTAATTTTGTTAACAACCATATCTACTTCTGAAAGTATCACTCCTAGTTAGCATACATACTCCCATACAAAAGCAAGAAATGTAAGAATCAGAGTTGGAACAGAGGCCTTGAGAGACACGTGTGCTAGTATTTGGCACCAAAGTACTCCAACCAGAGCACATATACCTGTCAGATCACCATAATGAAGGAGCTGCTGTTAGCCTGTTCTCCTTGAACTGCAACAGCCTTCAAATGTGACAGTAACCTTTTCCCTATAGGGCCCATTAACTTCAGGACAGAAGGAACGAGCACCATGGAGTCACTGGAAAGGCTTACTTGCTTACAGGCACAGCCATGATGCTGAGGGAGTTGCAAGCCATCTAGCAGGCAACTGCAGAGAAGAGTTACTGACTAAAGAAGATGCAAGCTGTTCAGAGAAAAGGGCTTATCTTAGTTACTCATGTGATTGAATGCCACAGTATCTAAGAACCACAGCCTGCACTGTATTTATCCTTACAACCACCCGTTGTCAAATGAGGATGTGTAACAAAGCTCCTTTTAAGGAAGGAAAATTAAAATAACTGAATGAATCATACAGAGGACTCAGCACTCAACTTTCAAGTCTCAGGATAGTATCTTATGCTCTATTTGTCTTTCTGCATTGCCAGGAAGGATTTCTGATTACTTAGCCTGGTCTTCCAAAAAACACATATCTAGGATTTGGAGAAAATATTTAATCTCAGTGTTAAAGTTTCTCTTTATGAAGTCACCACCACCAGCTTGCTTTTAAGTCCACAGACTACTGACTCCTGCTGTTAAATCACTACCTGCAGCACAGACCACTCATTAGTGCTTTAAGCCATATAAGTAAGCATTGTTGGTCTGAACCAAATCAAAGAGTATTCCCATAGACATAGGAGTAGGGTGAACAGCCTGAAAACAGACTCTGGACAAGCTCCCTGCTGTGAAGGCCCCATTCCTTCTGCGTGACAAGGAAGTTGAGGACTTGGGAATAAGAAAAAAGTGCGTGATTGGAAGCAAAAAACACTGAACTGCAGTAAAGGCAAGAGAAGAAAAGTTCCATGATTAGTAGAACAGCAAACAGCAGACTTTACTAAGTTTTGTACTTGAGATTTTTAAAGGGATCTTGATTTATTCACAAAAATGTAACATGACTATTTAGTCTGGTTTTGAAACCTCCATCTCAGTTTGGTGATGCTGCAATACAAAGGAATGAAGAAGCTGATACAGATATTACATTGCAGTAATGAATTTTCTTCTGATCCAGTTAAATGGTGGCAAAAAGTAGGTCAGACTGTAAATGTCACATTTTCAAGGTCAGTAAACTGGGTAATAAGTGAAATATATATTTTTAAAAATCCTCCTTTTTTAATGTTTTTAATAGAGGTAACAGCTTGAACAGGTGTCTTCTAGGTGCTCATTTTTTCCACTAGAGAATGGACCACAGATCAAATAGCAGATGCAAGAATTACTCCTGGTTATCAGTGGCTTCACTTCTTATAGTCTGGCCTGTGCAACTGAGAGGTGCAGGTAAGATCTGGGAGATCTTACGTTCCACCTTCCAGCAACACAAACAAACCAGCAAGGAATATGTGAAGTAACTAACGCAGGCAAAGTCAGCCTGAGTTCCTCATTGATTTCTATTCACAGAAAAATGACAGTTGAGGTAAAATACAATTTCTGTGAAAAAAACTGAACAGCTTAAACAACTGACGTGTCTTTTGTAGTTCTTTTAGGGTGTTATTTCCTCTGGCTCAAGAATGAACATTATCACAGCACTGTCAGACTGATCTGTTCTGAACAGCCACTACTGCAGCTCCACTCACCCTGCCCACACACAATAGTGACTCCAGCATGAGCTCTGTGTAATAATAACTGGACAGCTTTGACTAGCAATTGCTGGGGAGGGGGAAGCCCTAAAAATCCCTAGGTTCCACATTTCTAGATTTTGGACTGTTTTAGATATGAGCTCTACATCTGTAGATCTGCAGATCTACATCTCTAAATTTAAATTTACATATTTATGTTGCTTTCTGACTCTGAACAAAACCATGGTTTTGGCAAAAGTTATTCTTTTGTTCAACAACCAGCACAGTATGAATCTGAGTCTTAATGACAGCACTTGCACTTCCACAGTGAACTCCTGAGAAAGAAGCAGCACCACTGATGGTGTATATTTTATGCCCAGCCTTCATTTTAGTAGTAGCAGCACTAAATACAATCTAAACTTTCCTTAGAATGACAATAGACAAGTTATTTTTAAAGGATATAAAACGAACTGTACATTTTTTTATTCACATATGACCTCTGTGAGTTGAAACTCACCAAGATCTTTGACATTCCAGCCTCTTACCTGTGGATGATTCTTCCAAACCTCATACACAACCCTCAGAACATGAAGTTTCCCCTCATCACTTTCAGCAAGTGTTTTGAAGACTTCATGAAACCTTTTAATAGAAGTAAGTAGTCAATGGATAGTCTGGGACCAGGTCAAAAGAGCAGAAGAAACAAGGCAAGTGGTTTAGATTGGCCAAAAGAAAATTATGTGACTACCTACAGCATTTCTTAGACAACTGTTCCCTGGAAAAATATTACCATCCTGACCTAAAATAGTCTACAAAGAAATGACCTCTGCTAAAAGCAACTTGTATCTTAGTGGTGAACCTGCTTCCTGGAGCTAGGCTACATTTCTCAGGTTCTCAAAAGCAGGAGGCACTTCTCTGCTTCATGCGCTTATCTATACACAGCTGAAACAAAATTTGCTGCCTTTTGAGCCTTAGACCTTCCTCTTAACGTGTTTCCGCAACTTCAGCCACTTATCCTAAGGGCCTCTTTTCCAAGGAGAGGCTGCTAAAAGCATCTATTTTAGCAGTTACTCTGACTGCTGCACAGCATTCATAACTCGGCTTATTGTAATATAACTATAAAGCATAAGAGGCTCTTCTTGATCTCTTGGCTGCTACTGCTGTTGTGCAGCAGAGAAAATACCATGGTCTAAGTATTTGAATCACCCTGCCTCTTTTACTCCTAACTGCAGGTTACTACCTGCAGCTTCTTATCAACACTGCCTTTGTAGAGCTTCCCAGGGGCATGTTTTCATAGTAGGTTTATCTATCTTTAAGGACAGATAGAAAAATAACTCATTCAGATGCATGTGACTACCTTTCATGTAACAAAACCACTTAAAATCAACTCCAAAATACACAGGATTAAAAATGTTATTCTAATTTTGCTAAGAATGGTGCAGTAAATTCTTTGCTGTTCCAGCATGTCTTTAAGGGATGAACTCCAACGTATTTTAGGATGGATTTTACTCTGCTTTGGTAGACAGAAGAAATTAGCAGCAGACTGTTTTGAAGTTTCATGTTTTCTTTTTCTTTCCTTCTTTTTTATACGGATGTAATTGTCCTAGATTCATATTCATAGCACAAGATATTGCGATGGCAGCTACCCAGTCATTGAAATGTAGGGAGAATCCCTTTTTCCTAGCCATATTCAGCAAATAAGAAACACAAAAATGAAGTAATTTTCCAAATCCGTCTTATTTACTTCATTACATCACACAGCTGCAATTTTGAGCCTTAATACAGCTGTATTTCTGTTAATTCCATTAATCTATGTATAATCTAGGATTCACACTACCACTTCTTCAGTAAGCAATGTCATTAGCTCTCCTAGTCATACTGCTTTGTGGAGTACCAACACTGCTGAAGCTTGCACTCTACTTCTTTTATCATGCATTTAACTGCCAGAATTAAACTGTTCTGAAAGCCCCAAAGTAATGCACATATTATACTTACTTTGCCAGGGCGCTGAAGGAGTGGCTAAAGGACTTTGCAGCTAGATGGAGCAGAGTCTGAACAAAGACTTCTATTTTCAGAGGGTTGAAAGTAAATCCTTCACCTGCAAGTAATTTGAAGTTGAAACTAATAAATATTTCAAGGAAAGCATATAAGCTACTCGTACAACTGTAGGGATAACTTGTGGTTTTAGCTCATTGCACAGGACTGCCATCAACAGTTCTGCAGGGCTGAGCAAGGAGCTAGTAAAGACTACCACAAAATGTGCAATTTCAGGCTCCAATTTTGCCACGGAGAAAATGTGCAGAAAGCCTCTTCACCAACATGGAATTCTACCAGAGACACAGACACCCCACTAACATGTGACAGTGCTGACGGCAGCACAGAAAGTCAGCAAGGGAAATGCCACTGTGCACTAAGATGAAGGCCTTGGAAGGCCATAAAGATGGGGACATGGGGGAGGAGGCGGGAAGGACTATTAATGTACAGAGGCTGACCATTCAAGATATAGGGGAAAGGTCCACCAGGCATGTACAGCAAATACAGCTACTGTGGTGAATGGTGGCAGGTGCCCTTCTGCAGCTGAACACAGGCAGAAGAGAGAGCACTAATTAGTGGGTAATGCCTAAAGCAAACCAGGAAACACGACGGTGGAACCGAGGGAAAAAAAAAAGTCCACCAGATCATTGTTGCTCTCTGCCTGTGTAGCTGAACCCTTGCAAATACTACAAAAACAATGAAGCATTTGCCATTGTTTAGGTCACTTCTAACTCTCTCTCACACCTCTCACTCCATAAAACACTAAGGCTTTAGGAATCAGTGCTGCCTGTGGCTACAAAGCTAAGGAGAATGTGAGCAGTCCCACTGTGAGTTTTCATCTGTGGAACAGGACAGCTGGCACGCTGGCTGTCTTATCTGTTGTGGGACTGCACTGAAGGCAGGGAAGCTCTTAGGGCATAAGCGTGGAAATTTCGAAACTGCCCTCTGCCACTGAAAGCAAAGGGGATGTTAAATTCTTTTATTCCATCAATAATTTCAGGAAAACACATGCACCAGGTTATGTCTGTTAGGAAAAACAGGCGGGTCTCTGCATGTAAGATGTTTACTAAGAAAAAAACTAGCCATGGTGTATTTACTGCTAAATTGAAACCAACTACTAGAAGGAAAAGCATACAGGTCTGTGAACCAACACACTCGTAGCTTCAAAGCATGACAGATCAGTCCACACACAGAATAAGTGATAGCCTGTCAAAGCCTAACAGCTTGTATCTTACCATCATCATCATCCTGGTTTGGATTAGGCACATCTTTTAAAATGCTGAAGATTTCATCATTGCTGGCTTTATTTTTAATTGCAATTGTTAAACAGAGCGCCACAGTATATCCAGGAAGAGACCCTGAACAAAAACAAAGAGGTCATAAATATGGAAAGGCAAGTAAGTGAACACTTTTAACATCAGTCTGCCTTGCAGAGAAACAAGTGCCCTTCACAGCTACACCTAAAACTTGGTGTTTCCAATATCATTGTCCTCCTCAATATGCCATAAAACTGATCAACACATATTCTGGTCTTTACGTTAAATTCAAAACTTGGAGGAGAACCTTCAGACCTGAGCTCAGGCAATTGCGTTCCTCACTAAAGCTGTATTTCAGTTTCCACCAGCTTTCTAAAAATACAATACTTCCTTGTTTTCCCTCGCTGTAAATTTGATGATGGCACTTTTAGGCTTAGGACTGTATTTACAGTGAGCAATAAAAGGAATAATAAGATCCCTCCCTTCCTCAGTCTTTACGGTATCTGTTCATTCTGTATGCTCATTAAATCAAGTTTAGTGGTAAAATATTCTAGTGTTTCATGAAGTTCAAAAAATAATTTCTCATTATCACTTCAGATGCTGACTTTTCCATAGTATTGTGCCCAAACAGGGGAAGTAGATGAATTGTCCAATTTTAGACTTCTGGCAAATAACACTGCACAACACCACAGCCATATCAGCAATAGTAGCTTGAAGTATATGGATTTTCTTTGCTTCAGAAGTAGCAAACAGGATTTTATTAGAGAGATCCAGGCTTAATACATATTAATTGCTCATGTGGAGCGTATTTGCCCATATGAAAATCATGCATATTTATTTGACCTGTATTCTTTTTTATGAAGACAACTCATAGTACAGTCAATCTAGGGTGCTTCCTTGCTTTGAAATACTTCTTCAACTTGACCGCTGGTAATTTTAATACTTACTATTGCTCTCATCTCCGTATTTGTAAATGCACACTGGATTAGCAGGACTGAGGACAGAAAAACTTGCAGGAACAATGTCTATTATTCGCTGATGGTAGGAGAGTCTGGAAATAACAAGTTCCACAGCAGTAGAATTAAAAAGGTAATAATACCACAGCCAATGACTGCTTTATAATGTTTTTTCTATATTTAATGTCCATAAAACAAGATTCAGGATGCCTATACAACAGAATGGCAGTTTCTGCTGTGTAATAAAAGCTAACTAAACCAAACTTACTAGCTTTCTACTTTAACTCTGTGATGCTAGAGCTTCATCCTCACACAATTAATTTAACTTGTGAAAAGGCTGCCTGGTAAGAAGTTTTATGCAAAAACTGAGATGTGCTGTAGAAAGCTAGTAAGATGTCAGTATTCAAAGCAGGAAAAATATTAAACCAGACATCTTCATTTTACTTTCCAGCTTCATTTCACTCCCACAAAGGCTTAATTTGCTACCAGAGTTTTCAGTGAAATGGAAGAGTGCCACAGAAAAAAATGCATTTGTTGTGCAGCACAACACTTTCACACTTCTGATACGGAATTTACCCAAATCTTGATTGTTTTCATGTAGGATGCTGAACACAGGTTTTTTAAACATTTTGCTTTTTCTCTCCCCTGTACCACCCTAATCTCAACAATTTTAAGTTCAGACTACTTATCAGAACTACTGATTATGTAGTCTTATTAGGTTTGGAGATTTTGTTTGTTTAGACAGTTGTTTGTTAGTTTAAAGTAAATGAACATCAGAGGCACCTAAAAGAATCAAGATTAGATTTTAATTTTTTTGGTACAATTAATGGTCATTCCCTCTATTTCTGTGAATGCTGAATACTTTCCAAGAATATAGCCCAAATTTTATTTCTTTCTATGCCTATGGTGCAGCATGTCTGTATGGAACTACAGCTATGCATGGACAGCTCACTACCATATGCATCACCTGTTTCTCCCTCTCTTTAAAGTGGTGTCCTACAGCAAGTAAACCAGATTAAAAATCATACAAACAACAGACTCATCTTTTAACTGAAAATGAATTGTAGTAACAGATGTGCCCAAGATAAGAGTCAAGCTAAAAGGACTCTGACAGTATTCAGATGAAACTTTGCCTTGAACTCAGCTATGGAAAGATCTTACTTACCTCATGCACTTTTCCAAAACCTCTCTCACAAATTTGGGTTTGGGTTTTTCAAGGTCCTGAGTAAGACAATCTGACCTATCAAAGGACAGAATGCAATGGCTTTTAGCAAAAGCATTTACTCTCCTTTTGGCTTGGTCTGATAGTACAAAACAATCACAGTATGAAGACAATGGGGGTGCTGGACCCCTGGAGTGTAGGCACTTTTAAGCCATTGAGGTAAATTAATTACTACATCTTTACTGGCAATTAGCATTTCTGGAATCTCTGTGTGACAAATTTTCACGTAACTTCCCTTCCCCCATCACATTAAAAATCATTTGTGGCTATGGTTAGCCGGCTTTCCCTTTCCTTAGGAAAGGAATCTTGAGTGATTTCATAGTCTGTTTCTCCCTCAGCTCTTCTGGTGGACTTCAAACGCATTGCAAGTAAATACAGTTACTTGTGGGATTTGTGAGAAATGGCACCTTGCGAGAGAGATCCACTGAAGCGCTGCCATTAAGAAACATCCAGGCAAACTGAAATCATCTCTTTGAACACTGGTCAGTCAACACAGATGTATACTAGGATAGCCATCAAGCACTTAACTCCACAAGAGGACAGTGCAAGAAACTTAAGTAAAGACACAGAACCCTATCAGAAGAAGGGCCAAACCCCTCTCCACAAGGACCCTCAGGCAGATCACCTACAGAAAGCAGGTACAGTCACAGGCTGTGGAAACTACTCCATGGAAGACCTGGCCTCAAGGGTGCCTGGAATGGAAATCTCAGGGAACCTGGGCTCAGACATTAATGGACTCCAGGGAGCTCCTGCTAGAGATGCAGGTTCAAAATGTGGCATAGTAAAAACAGGTGGCAGGGCAAACTCTGATGGAACTTCAGGTACTAGGATTTGGCAGTTGGGAAAAAGACCACAAAAAGGTTTCAAGGATAAAAGTTACAGTGAAAGGTTTAGGGTACGGCAGAGGGAAAAACAGAATGAATTCAGAATACAAAGAGTCAGCGCAAAGCATTAGATTTTGGAAAGTTTGCTAGCAACTGAAAAGAAAGTACAGGACAAATAAAAGAAATCACATTTCTGCTTCCCTTCTGTAAGGAATGCTTCCACTGGCTTGAGATTTATCACAAGGTTCACCAGGGACAATACACTAAAGAGATTATCAAGATAATCTACCACTGAGTGCTGGTGGACAGATTACCAAAGGTGTCTGATAAGACAGAGGAAAGCCATCAGCAGGGCCACTATACTGTGAAACTTTCTGGACCCGTTTGAAATGTTAAGGTTTTAGCAATAACAGGTTTGAATCCAAACTGTAGGAACTTACCAGTCTTCCCAGCTCCAACGGAACTGAAAGTTGCTCAAGTGGTGAGAAAACCAGTTAATAAATCTTCATTAAAAGAAAAAGAAAGCTCTGTTAAATGTCAGAAGTGCAGGAAAACTTTCAGTTGGTCTTCTCTTATAAATGCATTCCAGTTTTTCAAGACAAGCCTAAACTTTTTAAGCTATTACAGCATTAAACAGGCATTTATGTTGCCAGATACAAGGAGTTCAATTTGGAGAATCAGAAAGAAGGTTTTATGGACAAATAGCCTGTCATGCATTTCACATGAAGAGATGAAGTATTCAACTACCAATTAAAATGTAAACTTACTGTGAATATGCAACTTCCACATTTTTAATGAGTCACTAACCACTCTCCTACTCAATGCAGACTTCACCAACAGGGTAAAATCAGCACCATTCTCCTCCTCTGGGCGGCACATACGCCATCAACTTCCCTTCCAAGTCAGGCCCCTGACCACTAGGGAGCAGGCACAGCGTGTAACAGTGTTACACAACCATGAACTACTCTGAACAGGGAAATGTTGTCACCAATCTTACTGTCCTCCATAGACAGGTAGATTGTCACCTCCAGGGGGGTGTTCTTGGGAGAGGCAAGCTGTAAATCCTCTGCCTTCTCTGTCACCCAAAGCCAGAGCTCACAAAACATTTTGACTAATATCAGGTAGCTCTAAAAAGGCTTTCTGACTACTCTTTCCACAGCCTGTCTTCTTCAGCACTGGATACCAAGGAATGTTTTCCATCATCCTCAAAACATATTTACCTATCCACACATGTTGTATTCATTGTGTCCAAACGCATGTAGAGCATTTCTGTGGCTTGTGCAAGCTTAAAGTTTCTTATTAAGGTTTATAGAAAAGAAGTAGGTAAGTCAGATGTTTTTCCTTTCAGGTTTCTAATAGAAAGTCATCAACATTTTGCATTGAAGTTCTCTGAGCCTACTCCAAAACCACATAAATCAAGTAAATCCACAGTGGAAAAAGTGAAGAATATTCTGAGTTCCACCCTCTAATCACAACCTTTTCTTCTTCTATTATTGCAACAAGACTGCTGGCATCTTCCACAGAAGGAGAGAATTCACATCATGCAACAAACAATACAAGTGTTACAGGCAAAGTTTCCTGCAGATACTGTAAGATATTAATAGTATTTATGACTGTCCCATCAGCTACAGAACAAACAAAATAAAGACTGCATTTCATAAATGCTCCTCAGGAGCACAGAAAGGATACAACTTGTGGTAAAGAGCCAGGCTGAAGTTTGCACAGCTCAATCAGGAGTGTTGTGTACATGACTTCAATATGTGGTGGAGATGGCAGCTGAAACAACTCTGCAAATATTACCTACAGGAGAGGAAACACAGAATAAGAGCACAGTCCAATGTGGCCTGCACAATTCTCAGCTTCACCACAGGGGCCATCAATCTTAAGCAATTACCTATCCCAAAAGAACTATATTTTTTCTATCAAATGCATGTTTCAGGAAAAAGAGAGAGAGAACCAGTAAGAGGTAATTGTAACACAACATTGTACTAATACAGTCTGTTCCAACTGCTGTTATTATTTCATAGTAACAAACACCAGCATTACACATCTATTATGTCTAACATAGCATGTAACTGTAGACATGGGCATAGTTATAATATGACCTGCTGCAGTTACACCACATGATCTGAGAAATGCAGAAATAATCTGATGTTTTTGACTAGCAAATAATGAAACCTAAGCATTCAGTATGGAAACAATATTTGCATTAAAATTACATTTATCTCTTTTCCATTGTGTCCTCTTTTCACTTATACCAATCCATACATAAATAATCACAACTTAAAACTGAGAATTACAACCAACATTTCATACAACAAATACATATGCCCACTACCCCTTGGAAAAACCCTTCTAAGAAGCATGAAAATAACCCAGCAGTCAACATTTGTGTTTAATTTCAAGTCTGCCAATAGTAACAGCATGTCAACCTCTGAGTGCTAGAAAAAAAAAATCACTGTACAACAACATCCACCTCTGAGTTTCTGTTTATTTTGTATACCACTCTCAACTACATTTAAATTACATTAAAGGAGTCGGGAAACTTTGTTTCATTATGGCTGATCAGTTTCCTCTTCAAATTTCTGAATAAAGCTTAAAGGAGCCCTTTTTTTTAGAAAAGTCTTACTTGCATAAGAAATCGGCATCTCTTTATAGATTCCAAAAACATCAGATGAAAACACATTGGCTAGAAATTGTTTTTCTAAGGACTTGAAAGCATGAAGAGACTTTAAGATGCTGGGGAACCTTTCTGTGTCAGCATTAATTTGGACATTTTGTTCTGACATATATGGCCAAAAGGTAGGGAGAACTCTGTTAGGCAGAAAATGGCTCAATTTTTCAAGACAGGAATAACAACTGGACAATCACTTGCATTCTGAAACTTAGTGAAATTTCATAAGAAAAAAAGGGAATTTTGGCACTGTTAGTCATAGAATTTGTACACTTCTTGTTTTTTATCACTTTTTACAGCCCATCAAGATACTGGAGGCAAAATCACTGAATAGACTTCAATGTTAAGGCCTAAAACTATTCCTAATTTTAATACTCCTTAATATAATGACTAAATTTAATATTGAATGAAGGCAGTAAAAGAAGACCTATGCTATTCTGCTGGTACAGGTAAGAGTTATCTAGAATTCTCTACTAAAGAGAATGTCCTGGAGGAAACATGCTGCTACTTCACTACAAGTTCTTTTCGGGGCTAGTAAGAGAAAATAATTTAGAAGATCCAAACATAAAATCATGCAGAATGGCTGAGTCTAACTGGAGATCATCAAGTCAAAAGCCCCCCACATAACCTCGAACAGGTTGCTTAGGGCTGTGTCCTGCTACGTTTTGAACTTCTGCAACTCCTAATGCAAAAGTGCTTAATCACCTTTGCATTAAAACCAGATTTTTCTTATGTTTAAATGGAGTTTCTTGAATTTCTGTTTGTGTACATTTCCCCTTGTATTTTAGTTTGAAATTGAATGCACCAAGTTAAAATGACAACAAAAACACAAGACTATCCTTCAGCTGCTCATTTAAAGCTACTGGCTGAATTTCACAAAATTCTGGTTGATTCCCAAATCAAACTGTAATTTAAGGATGTGTTTAACAGGGATGTGTTACTCATGAAATAATGGAGCTCCAAAGAGGTGATGTATAAAATCCATACCTCTACTATATGGTAGTTCAAAGGGATCTTGTTATTTCCTGGATAGCTCAACAGCTGTGCAGCACTGCAAAACCACAGACACATTTAATTCAAACGTAACACAGCAAATGTGATATAAAAATCAAGTAAGAGAATTACAGAAAATGCTTAATTCTGGGCAAGAGTTCCCATAAAAACAGCACCAAACAAATCAATAATCCTTCCAAAATCTGTTATTCAACCCGAAGAGCACAAGGACTCCCTAGAACTGCCTAAATTCCAATCTGTAACAATGTACTCTCCATACAGCAGCAACATCTCTTGAACACTATCCTGTGGTTTAGCATGGGAAGTCAATGTGATCTGTAACTGTGGCAGGTGCACATCAGAAAGGGGAAAAAAAAAATTACCCCAAACAATTAAATGTTCGGAATGACTTGAAAGCACAATTAAGCTAATGGCTTATGTAAGAAACACTCATGTTTCAAATGCCTAATCTTTTAATAAGGTCATTATCACCTACCATTTGTGCAAAGCAAACCACTACCTCTGTGGCACACCTTATATCTCTCCTGGTCTTTTACTTTCCTGTGGGAATTAATGAAAACTATCCCAGTAACGGCAACAACACCGAATTTCTAGTTTCTGCTGGATCAACCAGCTTGCAACCACAAAACTTTACCACATGCCATCATCACAACCATTACTTCTGCCTATTTCATACCTATTAAAAAGGATTTGCTAGTTTTCATACAGAAGTGTGATAGCTGTGGCAAACCATCTTGGTTATTGATTACCCACATCAGAAAGTGTTCAGGCAGAAACGAAGAAAAGTGCCCTGATTGCCTCCTGGCACAGCTGAATTGAAACTTACAAAAAATCTGTCCCTGCAGTGACTCCCCAGAGTGAACTCAATTATCTCTGGCATGGAATTCCCACAGGAAACACAACAAGGAGGTGTCCATAAACACCAGTGCTCAGTCAGCTGCAGATGAAGCAGCTCTATGCTCACTGCCCCAGCTAATCAGCATTCCAGGAAACACAACATAACCACATTTTCCACAGAGGTCCCACGAGGAATAAGGCGCGTCTGCATACTTTTTGCAGCACATTCCACATTATCAAGGGATTCCCTTCCCAAGAAACCACTGCCCTCTGGACTTCACAGACTCTGTTATCTGGATGTTATGGATACACAGTATTCCAGGCAACAGTTTCAGCAGAGATAAATGTAATAAATAAACTTTCACCAGCAGCTTCAGGAAACATTTTGATCGGGAGCTCTTCCCTAACCAGTGCAGGACATATATCTGCTGGTACCAAAGCCACAGTAGCATTTAAAAAGTGCAAGGACCCCCCAGTACTAAGCTCCTCCTACCAAGTCTTTCTCTCTTTCCAGTGGGATTTGATGATGCAGTGGAGGTTCTCCTCTATTACAAATCTCTCAACGGAGTGGCTGCCAGGCATGACAGGACCCTGGTAAGAAGGAGTGAAGACTCATGAAGATCACTGCAAATGCAATGGTATCACAGGCACCAAGCTATCATTTACAGGCAGGAAAAAGTAGTCCAAATTCCGCATAAAACACCATGAGGTCTCAACTCCCCTCTATCCTTCAGGACTGAAAAGCTGGTATGACACATTTCCAGACAAACCTCAGAGCAACTCGTGTTTAAAAGAAAATGAATACTAGGACTCATTACAGGAAGAGATAAGAACAAAATTAGAGAATATGATTCTGAGTTCATAGAGCATCTGCTTCTTCCTTTGCTTGTGGAGTCACTGGGCAGGCTACCACCATGTAGCTTTGAAAAAAAAAAAAAATCACAGCTGAGCTAGACTACAATAAAGCCAGAGTGGAAAGAATACACACTCATGGTCTTCATTCACTACAAAAACCAGAGGCCAGTAAGTGAAGGTAAAAGGGAGCAGACTCATGCAAATGGAAGTACAGAAGCATTTGGGGAAAGCCGTATATATTCTTTTCCTGCATTCCTCTGTTCCACAATATTCATCAACAAATTTTAATATACGATAAATATTGCAACAAATACCTAGTTAAGAATAAGGCTTGAGTCACCAACTTTTTGGAAGCAAAGTCTAACTCTCTGAATGTAGTTTTACTAGAGACATTAGAAAGTGCAGTCAACACTGTCCTCTAAATGACAGCATCACAACATTTGACTCCCTAAATTCTGCTCCTGTCAAACTTGCTTTTTTACAGTAACTTGGTCACTTAGTCCATTTCTGCAGAAGTACCAAAGCAAAACTGCTGCTGGCCTTCCAACCACCCATTGTTCTGGGAGAGAGAACAATCACATTTTCACCCCAGGAACCCTAACTGTGAAATCCACTCACCATTACCGTCAAGCATCACGTACCTCGGGGTCATCTGTGTAGTCAAACATCCTAAAAATAACCCTTGGCATCGGGTATACAGAATCTTCAGTGTGAGGTGGGGGTGTGAAGGGAGGCAGATTGTGTTGCAGTGCCTCGCAGAGAACACTGTCAAAAGCCAAGTAGGGCCTCAGGATGTGCCGCTCTTGCCAACGGTCTTTTTTCAACTTCTGAATCTGAGACCAAAGGCAGTCTAAATACTGAAAGAAAAGGTGAGAAACATTTAGATCTGCTGAACCTCTGAACAAAAAGGGCAGTTTCCTGAACTATCTGAAGTGTATACATTCCATACTACATTCAGTTTCTTAAACTGCTGATTCAGTAAACCAACAAATAATTTAAGAACTCTAAATGCCAGAACTATTCCTAAGTCCATACAGTTTTGTGTCCTTAAAATTTAACTGCTGGCAGTTTTTTGAACACCAACAGGCACCTCAGGAGTCCCAGTGAAACTACAGCAGCGAACAGTCACTACTCTTTGGTAGTATTGGAAGAGTCGTAATATCCTGGCATGCTCACAGAGAGAGCATTAACAGCTGTGCAACTGGCAATAGTCTTGCTTTATTTAATTATTCCAAGAAGTCTGGAGGCCCGTGGCCTTACTGAATACAAATTTTAAGTTGTAACATTTGCAAGAAATGTTTTTACATGGAAAGGCTTTGGATTTACGAAAATTATGACACTACAAAACATGAGCAAAACTAGAAATAACTAGCACCTGAGGTGAACAGTCATTTCTGCAAGTACTGTAGGTCTCAAATACAGTCAGTTAATATCTCCTCCACTGAAATAAATAATAAAATTCAGATACTGGGCAGCCAAAAAGCTCATGTAGACAAACTGATCATAATCAGAAAGGCGAAACTATGCTTAACAAGATAAAAAACAAAGCCACTACAAAGGCTTCTTTCTTGCAGAGGGAAAACATTTATGGGTAAGCAAGGAATTACATACACTCTGTTTCACACAGAAAGTACTTTTAACATGAAGCCTTGTAACCTGCAGTTTAAAATCAAGCCCTACAATTTACTTCATAACACTTCCTCAGGGACTTGCAGCAAACAACAGAATCCCCTCCTTCTTACTCAACTCAAGCTCTTATTTATTTTGGCCCAATACTTGGAAAAGAATTCCCCACACAGAACTTGTTGGAATCAATGGCAAACAGCAGACAAATCAAAGCATTCATACTCTTAGAGATGCCTTCTAATTCCATGAAAAAAGAACACCTTAGTAAAAAATCATTTTTCCAACTTCTTGAAGGAATACAGTGTAAAGTCTGATTACCTCTTCTTGTGGATGTGGTTTGTCAGCAGTCCACACCTGCAGCATGGGTACGTGAATCTTCTGGCGGCGTCTGTTTAAACAGGAGAGAAAACCTCATCTTTAACAGACTAAATTAGGGCAGCAGTTTTGTTTTATTGTGAGTGTACTACTATTCGTTCTCTTCAGCTGATGAAGTCTACAGCAGATAAAAACAGGTTTGTGATCACTTAAAATATCTCTATTATAGTATCCTGACAACATTAACTTGAAGCACCTAGATAGAAAGCAGCCTGCACAGCACTAATGCAACAATCTATCATGTTAACAGCACACTTAGAAATCCAGCTGCTCCAGCACGAGGAGAACAAGACCTTAAACATAGCCTAGAACTAGCCAGGACCATAAAACTTTTCAAATTCAAAAATCTCTCCACCTACTGCAATTTTAGGACTTTGTTCCTCACAAAATGGTTCACACCTAAAGCTTTAGAATACTTTACAGTGAGCAATAATCAATGCTATTACTTCACACTTAAACAGACACCAAAGAAAGTGTTTCTAACCAGTTACAACTTACTTCAGATAACTTTCTGTCTGAGACAAGAGACGATCTATTTCAGCATCCTTTTTCTCATATAACTCCTTTCCAACCCAAGGCAAAGATGACAGAAATGCAAACATATACCAGTCACATCGCACCTACAGGAAGGTAATATACCAAAACCTGAGCATACAAGTAGGCTCCAGCAGATTTTGTACACACACATATTTTAATTTAAAACACCAGCAAGTTGTTTTGGGGGATGTAGATGTCAGCAGTTGCAGACTGGATAGGAAAGGCACGAGAAAAAATATTAATGCTTGAAATGTGGAATTTTTCACTTGAACTGTGTTAGGCAGAGTTAAAAAATGGATTAAATGCCATCACTTTCAACGTTCTCCTGGATATTGTCAGTATAGCAGAAAAGCTAGGCACTCTGCAATTGCCAGAGTAAGGTAAAATAAATTCAATTTGGCCATTTCAATAGAAAGGACTATACTTTCTTACTTCCCATTATTTCCCAATTATTTCCCATTATTTCCCAACTGCCACAGGCTCCTTTTGCCAACGCTCAGGGAACTGTATGTGTCAATCCATTCAGGTTGCTCTCAGGAAAACCTCCCTCTTCTAAGCATAAGGGCAGAACAAAGGGTACAGACAAATTGTGAAACAGGCCCAGGGAGCCTACAGATCTTTTGCTTACTTGGGGTACATCCTCCTCCTGTGTCACGCTCACAAAGTTCTCAAACATAGCTACCATTGAAGGTGCAGCTATTACATGGCAATTCACGAGGTCGGACAGAAAACGGACCTGAAGAGAATAAAAATGTTCTATATGAATCCTTTAATAGTGGCTGCACAAGAACAAATAAACGTTACTGAAATGATTAAAATAAACCACCAATAACAGTACAATACTCATGCAGTACCACAAATGCTGAAATCCTGCACACTGTACAGACTTGCCTTTAATGACAAGCATTATATGTGCCGCCTAATATATTGTTCATTACGATGTCCTTAATCCTTCCCACCGCAGTAACATCGTAAGGATACTATTCCTAACTAAGCAACAGTGGGAAACACGCAAACTGGTACTACAGAAGAAAACCCTCGTACTTTTATCTATTCTATACAGTATGAGATTACTAAATTAACAGAAATTCTAGCAATTAGATCTTATTAGCAAAAGTGTCCTACAACTGGCTGAACATCAGCCTCTTGACTAGAATATTAATTTTCACCAGTGGGTGAAATTCTCTTTGAGAAGAAGGAGGGGAACTTGGCAGTGGACTTCTAAATCAGACACTGCTGAAGTTCTAATACCTTTCAGCAGACAAAATCTATAAGCAGCAAGATTGGAACAAATGGTTTCAAAGACAGGCAGCACTTAAAACTGACTGCTTGATCTTCACCCCTCATCAGGAGAATGAAACCAGCTATCAAAAATAGCTTTTAAAAACTACAGCATTTATTTTCTTTTCAAATTTTTTTTTCCCACAGGAGCCACAAGATCCTTGTGCACCTCTGATTATAAGTAAAGTGCATTGACTTTCTTTTATCTTTTACATGTGACTGAAGAGCAAGCAGCAAGAAACATCTCTGTTTAATGCAAATTTAATTTTTCACTGCAAAAAGATGCAGTTGGAAGTAAATTTTTGCAAATGTAATGACTGCTCACCCCTGAAGAAAATACTTCTCACATAACACACATTTCCTCTTGGAATATTTACAGTGCATTGCACACTGATGGCAAAAGACACTTTAACACACATTGCAAGATCCAGCTCTTCTGTAACAAAACGGTGAAAGAAGGAGAGAAAAAGGATGTGAAATAAATAGACAAACAAAACTCCACTTACTAAATGCACAGCTTCATTATACATGTTTACTTTCAGACATTCTTTAAGCTGACGAATCATGGCTTCTACAAATTCCCCGCCAAAATTGTAGTTCCTGGCATTCAGCAACCCCACCAATGTTGTGTAAACAGTAAGCTTTTCTGGTAGCAGTCGTGCACTGACACAAAAAAAGAAATACTGTGTTAGTTGTTTATTCATCATGTGCCAATTGGCCACTGCACAGCATCTTAGAATCTGCTCGTTGTAAGTTAAACCTGCCTCATGAGGAAATGAGAAAAGACAGCTAAACCTGATCTCACAGTTTTATCCCACAGTTAATATCTACGGATCATATCGTTTTGTTTAAATCACAGACATTCAGAAAGGCAATTGCCGCTTTCTGGCACACCTAAAATATTTGCTTTTCATTTATATCTAATTGCGGAGTATACCAGAGGGTTGCACAAATAATATCAGTGGCAGATTTTACTGCAAGAATGCAAAAAGATGCTTTAAATTCACAGTTTAGAAGTAATGCTATTACACAGCACAGGGAAGGCCAGGTCCTACTGTAAAAAAGTAATTTTCCTCTACCATTTTTGTATGCAGGTAACTGTACTTTCAGGAGTGTCTTTCTGCTATGGGGAAAGGAAGCACACTATTTACCTTTTATTAAAAACATTGCTACAAAACAGACTTAAAGCACCCGCAAAACCTTAGAATAGGTATAAAGTGCACCACTCCTTCGTAATTACCTTACCACCTGCAAACGACCCTGCACAACCCCTCCCTCAGTACCACTCAATGAGCCTGACAATAGCACCTCTGTTCAGGTGCTTTGCACTTTGTGAGGGAGAGGAAGGAGAGCTGGCAGCCACCAGAGCCTGGTTTCTGCTCCTCACGTTCCCAGTTCCCCATCTCTAGCAAATGGGCTTACAAAGACATGAGCACATTGCTGCCAGGGAAGAGAAGGCAGTGAGAAATCATCACAGATAACTGTTAGCAGCCGGTAACTTTGGAATCGGGAAGTAAAGCTACTCATGGCCTTTAAGCTACCTCAAACACTGAACTCATGCACAAAGAAAGCACATCCCACACTCCCTCCTCAATACGTACACAGTACACAGTATTCTTAGTATCTTGCTTTTGTAATTTGGCAGATCAGCTTCCAAAACACCAGCTAGGCCCTCCAGGTTGCTCTCCAAAGATGAATTACTCTAAAATGAAAATAAAAAAGCCGTTTCATCATCAACCAGGCAAAACGAACTACTCTGACTCTACACATTCTTATGCGAAGATGGACAAGTGCATCCTTCCATGTCCCTTCATTTTTCAGGGCAACAATCCGGTTGCATTAGCAGCAAAGATCTGTCCTCGCCTGCCTGAGAGGAGCAGCTACTGCTCAGGAGAGCTGCACCCGACAGACAAGCTCCCCCTGCTAGGAACTTCAGCGCTCCCCAGGGATGCAAGCTCTGAAATCATCTCAGGAGCATCCCGGTAGCGCGGCTGAGCATTGACTAACAACACAGCACGAAGCAAAACACCTTGTTTGTCAGAGCACAGTCATCTTTTGTTCTG
>VYXD01006151.1:24915-44855 GCA_013397195.1 Hylia prasina
ACAAGGTAAGGAAGCCCCTCGTCGCTCTGAAGGTCCGGGAGTGGGGTATTCGGCTTTAAATCATCATCGTCTGCCACTCGTACTTCTTATGAGATTCAGTCAAGTGACACTTTTAAGGTACAGGAATGTACCTCTATGTTCCTCTAGCTCTTTGGATTTCTTGGGTATCCTTTATATAAAGAGTTAGATGCACTGCAGTTTTTAATGGTGATTTGAACTATCGGAGCAGGTCTGTATGGGTGTTGCTTGACAGCCTGGATCTGTAAGGAAGGACCACAGCAGAAAAGAGCAGAACAGTAGGATATGTTCTGCACAGGTCGCTTTTTGCTGCTCGTTCATGTTCCTGAGGGTCTCATTTAATTACAGAGAAGGTTCACAAAATGTTTCTGACTGACAGAGTTCAGCTTGTGCAGCACAGAATGTGGAAACATGCAATCTGGCAAAAAATTTTGGCTTTTTAAATTTAGATAGCTCAAGTACCTGAGTTTTCAAGTGCCATTTTGGCAAAGTGATGCAATTTAATGGCGTGTTTGTGTGCACAAAAGTCAGCAATTCTTGTGTTCTGTGTACAGGGAGAGCAAGTGGTAGGCCATTGGCAGAGAGAGTACAGGGGAGTTCATTTTGTAACCAGTCCTGAGAATTACAAGTGTGGGAGCTTTTTTTAGTTAACATTCCTTCTGTTTGAAATAAACCCAGCAGTGCTAGTACCTCCGAAGTTTGTTTGAGGGTTTTTTTTCTCTACACACCTGCCAGAAGAAAATTGTCTGCTTTTTGAATGGTTACTGCTAATAGTATAATTTTGTTCTTTCTTAACATTCTGTTTCTATTTGCTTACCTTTGCCATGTTGTGGGCAGCCAGGTGGGAGAAGTACTTCTCTATTACTGTTACTGTGAGGTGAGGGATCCAGAGAAACTCTGTGCTTGGCAAAAGGCTTTATGTCAGCATCTACATCTCACTGGCAAGGTAAGGTTTCAAGCAATGCTTCTATTCTTAAGGAAAAAACGCCACATCTTTATTTAGTTCAGGCTGATGGGGTGTGTGGAGAACGAGGTGTGTTTTGCACCAGAAGGTGCTAGTCTTTTATGATCCCATTAAGAGAGGCACTCAGACTAGGTAAGGTATCTTTTAGAATTCTGTTTTAAGAGCTATCACAACAAAGAAAAAAAATACTGATAATCCTGTGTCCCCTTTCGTGCAGGGAACCCTGGGTTGTGTGGCCTCACAGACAGCACACTGTGCAGACCCTGTCCTTGCAGGGGTTATCCCATTTCCATCACTGTTACACTTCGAAACAGGAAAATGAGTCTTTTTATCACTCCTGCCATCAGTCAGAAAGGATATTCACTAGAGAAATTCGTGATGTGCTTTTAGATAAAGACCAGGAGATGACGGTGGCTTATTCACTGGTGTCAGCAGGGAGCTGCATGCAGGTTTCTCAGCATTAGCAGGCTGGTGTATCCTGTGGCTAAGGAGCAGGTCCAGCACACAGCAGCCTGAGGGCGAAGCTAGAGGGATAGCATGGGCCTGGGCCTGCTCCACTCACTGTCACCTGTATCGTGCCTCCTCAGTGCCCAGTGGGCTCCCAGTCAGCATGGCTACACCAAGCTATACACCGTGCTATCGGGGAATTAGGTGAGAGCAGCCAGCACCTTAGACTGCACCGTAACCTAGCAGTTCTCATTCCTGCACAGGCTCTTCTCTTCATTCCTGGCAGGCTAGACCAAGGACATGCATTGCTTGTGTAGCTGGCCTCTGGAGGCTATGGGAGAAGGTGAATTTTAGCCTCATAAAGCTGATGTTCCTAGGCTATATGTGGGGAGAAGGAGGGCAGTGTGGAGCAGGAGGCTTCTTTCATCTGTGACTTATCTTCCTAACTGGCTTCTTGCTCTCTGCCAGTGGTATATCAACACAGGGCTGGGGGTGAAATGTCATGGATTCACTCCTTTTTCTGCTCAGCTGTCTTGCCTGGTAGTTGGTATTTTGCTCAAGTATCTTTTCTTTCTTTTTTTTAATCTCGTCTTCAAGACAGGTACAGCACTTAGCTTTCCAATGAGTTGGTTTTTTCCTTGCTTATATTCAGTCTTTCCCCCTTCCCCCCCACCCTCACTTCAGAGCTTTTGTTCATTTGTCAGTGCTGGGGATAAAATGACTCATCCTGAAATTTAATATTAGATATGATATTATGCATATTCACATTTTCTTTTTTAGCTGTGTGAGTCATGGGGCACAAGCTTATTGTTCTTTCTGAGGCAACTTCCAGTGGGAATTCTAATGCTGACTGCAGGATTTGCAGACAGCAGTTTCACTGTTTATACAGCATTTCTCTGTTTATTGAATGGACTCTTCAGACTGTCCTGATGTGATTCTTTTAAAATGGCTCAGAAGTGATTACTGGATTGTTGAGGGGTTTTTTTTCTGTTTATTGTCTTTATATTCAACTTCAGTCTAACCATATTTTCTTTCTTTAATCAGCAGTTCCTTTTCTGAACGTACTCCTGTGCCTGCCCTTTGTCACCCAGTCATATTTTGCTGATTTCACTGTGATCTGTTTTGCTAAAACTCAGGCTCAGCCCCAGCTTCTCCTCTTGCCTCCTAGGTACGAGTTGCTTCAGAAGGGATTAATGGGACAGTTGGTGGAAGCAAAGTAGCTACCAGTCTCTACGTTAAAGTTATGCTTTCCCAGCCTCTGTTCAAAAACATTTTGTGTCAAGAGGATTTCAAGGTATGAAAACATAGTTTTTACATAGATTTGTTAATGTGGGCCAAAAATCTTTGCTGTTCTTACCAGAATCAGGGGTCATCATGGGCAGTGATAGCAGCTGCTACAAGCTTTGGCAGCTATGGGTGCAGCCACAAAGCCCCCCACTACACGTGAGTGAGGGAGTGTGTTTAAGCCCCACCATTCTGCAACCAGCATTTCCTCCAGACTGAGCAGGCATCACAATATACACAATATACACTTAGCCCAGAAAAGTGTTTGCACGCTGTCCTCTTCACCCTGATTGGAGATCCTTGACTGAAAGCAGTACTGCTGGTTTAGGTTCACGCAGGCTTTGGTGTCCATATAGGTGCAGTGTCAGTTCCATGGATTGGGTATCTTTTAGAGACAATGCACAGGGACTGTCAAGAGGTTTCTTTCTACTCCACTTAGTGCCTGGCTGGAGCACACTTATTGATTGCTGGCCTCACATGGTGAGGGCAGCAGTGGCTGGTGCAGTGTATGGCATTCTGGTAGGCTTTGGCTGCCAACCACTATGGGTTATGGTTTCTCTGCAAGGAAGTAAAGCTGCTGCTTAGGCAGCAGCTCTTCTCTGCAGTTTTATTTGCAAGGATTGCTATTATTTTTTCATAAGCAACTAAGATTAAAGGAGTTTGTGAAAGTTGTGAAACTCAAATTCCATGCTGAGCTGCAGTGATGATTCAATCTTAGCTTTATAAGTGTCTGTTATGCTTGGCTGAATGTCAAGAGGAGTTGTGTTAGTTGCAGTCATATGTAGATGCAAAAACAGAACAGGGATGGAATTTTACCCTGACCTTGGCAAAACCTCCAACCTTGCATGATCTCTCTGGCATCAGTGTTCATACATTTGTGGACTATGGTGTTTGCTGCCTGACACTTCCTCCTAAGTGATGTATACTCAAGTGAGTGAGGCTTTCAGGTTGTTGTGCCATGAAAGCATGGGATAGAGGAGTAAGAGCCGTGCTTGGGGCTATGAACATACCCAGTGGCCACTACAGTTCCTGCAGACTGATTTCCGTAATAGAACAGTGCTGCACAGCACTGCACGTCTCTTTGAGTTTTTATATACTTGATGGTGCCTAAGCTGTGTGTGAGGCTCAGCCCTGCAGAAATTCTCACTCCTGTGGCCTGCAGTGGGGGCGCCTACCAAAAAAGGGCTTACTAGGACTTCCAAAGTGGAAATCCCATGCTTGAATTTGGGAGTGGGGGGAGGTGCCAGCCTCCACTGTTAACAATCTTGTGCCTGGCTGACCTCCTGTACAGCACCTTTAGGTGCATGAACACTGCAGATCCCAGCATACAGGTCATGACTGGAGGCTGAGCTGTGCTTGTGTCCGGTGCCAGAGGGATGAAGAGAACTGCAGGGCCTGAGTGTGGCAACATGATCCATTACTGGAGGATGTTATTTAGTATTCCTGTCAGGATCAGCATGCTTTTGTAGGGGACTCAACTTTATCACGATAAGCACTAGTAACATGTTTCTGACTAAGGTTTGGTCTGCATCCCTGCACCTCATACCAAATGCTGTCTGTCTCACCTGCAGAGTAGTCATTGGGCCTAAGACACTTGTCTTCCAGGTCGTGTTAGGGGTCCACTACTTAAATTTCAGGATTTAGAGTGTGGATTTCAGCGGGAAAGATATTTCTTTCCCTCAGCCACAAAGATATTTTCATATTCTAATGAGCTGTAAAATTAAAGCAAGTGGGTAATTTTAATTTTGACACCAGGCAAATTTTGGTAAATTGTTTTTGTGTTTGACTTCCTAGAGCAGTGCAGGAGGAGCTCACTGTTTCCCAGACCTTCGAGTTGGAGTGTTCAAAGAAATTGTACCTATGGGCATTGATCCAAAGATAGTGTCTTATAAAGAAACTGGTAAGTTTATGTAATGAAAAATAAAGCCTCTCACCCAAGTGAGAGGTGAGTGAAGAGTAAAATGCCTTCATCAAAAATACTTCCCTTTGCACAATCGCCAGGACACAGGAGAAATAGATAGAGAGAAATTGATATCTCACTGGTACTCAAAACCTACTGGTGCAGAGAATTTGCTGGCCCAGATTTTGGCTAGCCAAGTGTATAGCTGCCTCAGAAAACTTCAGAATTAACTTGAGGTTTTGTGAGAGAGTTGAGATGACATGAAGCAGTTACCTTGTTGTGGGATAGGGACTGCCGACTTGGCTTCACTTGTTTTGGAGCCAGCAGCCTTGCTGCTGTCTCTTGCACTTAGCAGATCCAAGTTCTGCATGAACTCCATCTGACTGCATTTGTTTTGTGCTAACTGTAGCCGCTTAGTGTGGATTATGACTGATAAGGTGTTCCTGCCTGTGGATTTGCTGCAAGGATGCTTACATAGGTGGTAAGCAGGAGCACAGGAAATACCAATTAACAGAGCAGCTTTGGGCTTTTTGGTGGTGCCAAACTTCTACAGCACCTTTTGTGGATTTGGAAAAGGATTATTTTTTGTTCCCTTTTTTTTGGTAGTTTGTGGAAAGTATGTTTGGCTATTTCTTTCATTTTTTTCCCTTTTTCTTCCTATTTTGCAGCATTTTATGGAGATGGTTCCTATTAATCTGGCATATTGCTTGTAGGGGTATTTTTTAATAGAGTGAAGGATTTTTCTGGTGGAGCTTTTTAGTTTTTCAGTAGATTAAGATTAAGATCAAGATTCAGTAGATTAAGTCCCAAGCCCTGAAAATTGAGACTTTTATGTAAATTGAAGTTGTACTGAAAGTAATATTTTGTGGATTACTGAAACTAATGTTTATGGAAATTTTCCATTGTTATCAAGAAGAGTTTAATTTAAAAAGCTGTATTTCTGCACCTCCAAATATAATGACAGAGGAGCAAAGAGAAGTGGAAGGTCACTCCCTCTTCTACAGCAGTAAGAGTAGCCAGGGGATTGCAACAAAAGTATATAGAGATAAGCACCTGTCTGCTGCATCCTCCTTTGTATGGAAGAGTGTTTTCTTTCATTTGCCAATAGGAAGCCAAACATGGATAAATTTGGCTGATTGAGTTGGGATGAAAAGTCTGTGAGCAATCACAGAAACTTTTGTGTGGAAATCTGAGGAGAATCTGGATCAGTGATCTCATATGTGACATTGTTTCACAGTTCTGCTTCTCACTTCTCTTCCCCCCTCCCTGTTTTTTGTTTTGTTTTGTTAAAGGAATCCATTTATCCCCTCAGGAATTTCATAGAGAAGTAGAACAATATTTGTCTCAGGCCACTCAAGGACAAAGTGATACCATCTTGCTGGACTGTAGGAACTTCTATGAAAGTAAAATAGTAAGTGCTGCTTCCCTGCTTCTTTACAGGTGCTGGGGTGAAGTATTTGTGGTTGTGAGGGTGTAACCTTGCTGTTAGAAGAGATTACATACTCCAGATTGACTGTAATGTGTACAGAGTGCAGTTTAGTAATGAATATTAGACACAAACAGTAGTGGACCTCAGCAACTCAGGATGGAGCCTGCCTGACCAAGTGCTTGGACAGTGGGCAGCAGGATGAAAACAAAATGGTCCATACAACATGAGTATGAATGTTTGAAGTAGCATGATTTGTACGGATGTTTTTCAGCATTTTTTGTCTTGTCCCATCTGTCAAAAAGAAAGGAGCATCCTGCTCTCACAACCACCACTCCTCACACACTGCTGTGGTTTGTCCTCTCTCTGACAGTTGTGCTTAGCTCTCTCTTCTTTGTTTCAATGAGGAGACTTGCTATGTCCAGAATAGTCCTACAGATTTTAACATGTTTTGATGCATAAATGCAGCTGAAGAGCTGCCTAAAACAGCTGCAGTGAGCTGAATATTTCAGCCCAAATGTTTGTTACTTCCTCTAGTTTGAGGCACAGACCTTACTAGTAACAGTGCTTGTAATCAATTGCATGGCCATCTGTTGTAATTGCAGGGGCATTTCCAGGGCTGTCTGGCTCCAGATATCAGGAAGTTCAGCTATTTTCCAAGCTACGTAGATGAAAACCTGGAGCTTTTTAAAGATAAGCGGGTCCTGATGTACTGCACTGGAGGCATTCGTTGTGAAAGAGGCTCTGCTTACCTCAGGAGCAAGGTAAGATGTCATTCTGAGGGTACAAGTGTCAGGGAGTTGAGGCTGCTTTAAGGGCACCTGTCTTTTGTCTTGCTGGTGAATCCTTACTGTGCACTAACTGTGGAATGCGCAGGTGGGGAGATGAATGCCTCTGACATGTGCTTGTCTCATGCTGTCTGTCAAGGACCTGGATAGTTCAGTGTGGCTCAGTGTGACCTGCGTGGACTAGTGTCACAGCAGAGAAAATAATTACATAACCCATTTCCTGAGAAGAGGTATTTGTAGGACTGTTTCTAGGAGGGCTTGAAAATACTCTGCAGTGTTTCCACGGACTGTCTAGGTTATGCTCTGTGGTCTTTACTGCACAATTGGAGCATCTTAGTGTGGTGAAAATTAGCCAGTCAGTGCTTTTCCCAGTGTTGCAGAACAAAATCCAGCACAGTGCATTGTTCTAATTGTGTTCTAAAATTTCCATCCCACTCTTCTCCTGTATCCTTCTCTCAAGCATCAAGGGAACAGAACACAAAGGTTCTCCAGAGATTTAAACTTTGGGGTTCTTTTTTCCGCTGCATCAATGTGAAATTCTGCTTCTATTGTTAACTAAATAAAAACTGAATAACAAGTTCATGGAGGTTTAAAAGCAGTTGATCTGTGATGCAGCAAACCTTCCTCAGGTGAGGAGGTTACCAGCTTCTTTTGAGTGTAACATTAAATGAAGAGTTGGGTTCCTGCCAACAAGCCAGCATTGTGGAGCTGCTCAGTACCCCCTGGTGGCACTGCCTAGAGCTGTAGCTGCACACGGTGCCATCTGATGGGCACATGGTGCCATCTGATGGTCACTGAGAGGCTGCTGCTTTTCACTGACCCCTGGCATTTACAGCATTTGCTTTGGGAACTCTGGCATGCCACCACTGCTGTCGTCTCCTTCAGCTTTTCTGCTAATATGCTTTAAACAGGCAGTGTGCAGAGAGGTTTACCAACTAAAAGGTGGAATTCACAAGTACCTAGAAGAGTTTCCAGATGGATTCTACAGGGGGAAGCTGTTTGTATTTGATGATCGTTACGCCATTTGTTCCAATGAAGATATCATCTCAGGTAGGACTAGATAATGTAAGTGCAGAAGGCTGGGAAGCTATTGCAGTCATTTCCAGAGGTGTGCAGGATAGGGACAGCCAAACTGGCCTGTGTAGTTCTTCCTCATACTTGGTTAGATCTCATGATGACTATCGACATTTCTCATGATGACTGTCAACACTGTGGCTTTAACATGTAAAACAGAAATGAGAGGAAAGGGGGTCACTAACAAGAGTTCACTAAAACTGGAGTAGCAGAAGGAATTATTCCCTGCAGAACAGCTCTGTTATGAGCCACCTACACCTGTGGAGACTAAAGTCCAGCAGTACAGCTGTGGTTACCTGCTTGTTGCCCACAGTGCTGTTCAGACTGTGGTTGGCCAAGTGACCAAAGTCTTAACTAGTTCTCCTGCTGCCAGCAGTCCTCTGCTCCAGCAGTCTCACAGAATACCAACAAAGACTTCCAGGTATTAGGAAAGTAGTGGCACTATGCTCTACAGCAATCTGTTATTTTCATGCCTAAGAAATTCTATAGCCAGTGGAATTTCAGTGGCCTGTAGTTGAAGTTGTTAAGAACATTGCCTGATCTTCTGGCTGGGATTGCTCTTCAATTACTGCAAATTAAGTAATCTCTTATTTTGCTATCAGTTGCCAGATACAAGTATCTGGAATGTGGCTCTAGCCCTTTTTTTAAGGAAGCAGTGCTGTTTTTTCTCTGAGTTGGTAAACTTTCCAGCATAACCTCCCATTCCTCCTCTGCAATTACTCTATACATCTTGAAGGGGCCTGACTTGGTGTGGAAACAGAACACACACTGGACACATCACAGCTGTCCCTACAGAAGTTTCAAGGGGAAGTGCTGTGGTATGCACCTTCTTGGTACAGCTAAAACTGGGCTGTAGGTTTCAGTTAAAGAGTTTAAACCTGTGATGTTCTGGAAGGACTCCACCAGGACTGCAAATGGCACCCTGTCTGCACAAGCCATTGTTTGTGGATGGAAGGAGGTTCCATGGCATCCCCTTCCCCAGCAGGTGACATTCCTGCATACTGGCTTAGTTGCCACCTGCATGTCTTCTTCTCTTGGTTGTAAGAATCTGTAAATTTGTCTATTCAGAGCTAGAGAAAGCACCTCTTTTCCAGAGGGAAAACTGTCTTAAGTATGTAAAAAAAGATGTTTTAAAATTAACTAGATTCCAGAAGATCAAGCTAAACAGGAATTAAAAACCTGCAAGACAGTAGACACTTAAAATGAGAGCTGGCAGCTCCCTGGTGCCTTGGCAAGCCCTCTGCAAGCGAACAGCCAGAGCAGTATGGGTGTTAACTTCTTATTTTCCTCCTCCCTCCAGCATGCAGATACTGTGGGGTGCTGTGGGACCAATATAAACTTTGTTCCAGTCAGCACTGTCGGCAGCTTGTCCTGACGTGTCCAAGTTGTTGCAACAAAGGTCTTACAGCTTGCTGTCCTGTTTGTCAAGAGAAGGATCTCAAGGTGACTTCAAGGGCTTCAGGACAGACACTTAAGGAGGAATGTGAATGTACAAGGAGACGGCCAAGGGTACCAATTGAACATGGCTCACCAAGGATGCTGGATACGGGAAAAGATTAAGCTGTTTCGTTGGTTAGTCTGGCATGTGCTCATGTGAAGGGCTTCTGTAACCAGATCTCTGTCTGCTAATCAGTTAGGTTTGGAAATGATGAAAACATGTTGGATTGGAAAGTCTGGTTCATATGCTGCCTTTAAACATAGAATATGCCCTGAAAACCATCCATTACTTGCCTGTAAATTACCAGAGTGCCCAATCCATCACCAGCACTACAGGATTTCTCACTCTGGGTACAGTCTTGTAGTGTGGCCTTTACCATGGGGATTTTGGAGCTAAGTATCTGCAATGTGACAGAGCTGCTCACAATTCAAAAGCAACTGAGGGAATTCAAGAACAATTCCATTTTCTTCTTCCTGCATGGAGATCAACCTGTCTGACCTCTCCAAGGATCATGCATCTGCTTCAGTAGCTTGTAGTAAGGAGTGCAAACAGCAGATTTATCAATTTGATGTGGGTATGTGACCAGATTAGATCCTGAAGATATATTCCACATGCACACCATTGACCTGCACTTCTTGCTGTGTACCATTGAGAAGCAAGGCAGTTACCTGAAATTACCGACTTAACTCGCCTTTAAAACTGGCTGAAGGCAGCACAAGGAGCTGGAGCAAAGGCCCAGAGATACTGTTTGCCCAGCCATACTTGTGTGACCTGTAGGATGAACAGCAAACTCAATCTTCTTTCCAGTGCTCAGTGTCCCTGTGAAGTGTTTTTTCCCCGCAACTTGTCAGTGTATGAAACATGCAGGGCTCAGCTCTGCTTGCACTAAAAAAACCTGACCGCTTGAAGCATGTTTAAACAAGCACACAAAAAGAGGAGCACAGAGACTGTCAAAATACCGACATCATGGCACTTGAAGTGATGCATGTGTGCATAAATGTCAGCAGCAGCTATGAGGAGACTGCAAGATCCTTTATCCAAGTTAAATAATTCAAGTTCTGGGGAGCATTTGTGCTCTTTAAACATGAGTTGAGTTTTTTAAAAGCTGCAAGATGTTCATGCAATTTCCACATTTGTTAGTGGAGAAATTGTCTGTGAAGGGACCTATAGCAGATGAGCCTAAAATACTGCCCAAGTGCTGTATTATGTGCCTGATGCTGTAGAATGTACAGAAAAGATTTATTAATAGTGTGGAAGACGTCTTGACTGAAAAATGTCTTTGAAATTTACTGTCATTCTGGCAACTAAACAATAAGTCATTAGGATATCTAAGTCACTAGGTTTGGGGTTTTTTAACTCGCAAATGCTTTTAAAAGCAAGAATATAGTTTCTTAGGTTTCTGGAGTTGCTTAATGATAGGGCTGTGTTATTTTCATAGATTGTACTTTTCTCCCATGGTGCTATTAATTCAGCAATGCCTCACTGTTGGCTTGACTAGCAACTTAAATACATGGGCATTGGTTCCATTAAAGCCATGACAAACATTTCTTCTTGCTTCCAGGATTGCTACCATGAAATCAATGGTTTATCAACTGTCCTTATGACAATTCCATTAATGAGGCAAAACCCTGGAGTTTTGAAATATTTACTTTGGGAATCTTTTAGGATAGTATTTCATATTAAATCTGTGAACAGCTCATCCTTGAGAAAAAATAAGAAAATTTCCATCAGTAGACACCTTCAGCAGAAGTCTGAGCAGTGCCAATGCCTCCCTGGCTTGGTGTTCCCTGCTGTCCAGTTAACCTCTGTGGTTTTGAGGACTGGAGTATTTGTGAAGAAACATGCAAGCTCTACTTGCAGGTCTGGTCCAAAGCACTGGTGGGCATTGCCCCATGATCTTCCTGTGTTAGGCTAAAAAGAACACAATGTTGTAATTCAGTCTATCAGCAGGTCTGGAACACTGTAATCAGTTTGTTATGCTGTTTCTGTATCACCAGTACAGGATGGCAACAACTAGATCTTATATGTAAATTTCTGAAACATCTGTGATAAATAGCCTTTAGTGCTTCCATTATAATTTAAGTACTGCACAAATACACTTCACATGTTATGTTGGAGGTGCTTAATTCTGCAGGATAAACACTGAAACCTAGCTAGTCTGCCACATGGTAGACTGGCTACAAGATACAGTTCTCCTGAGAGCTCCTTGCAGCTGGAGATTCCTACCTCAAAGGCAGAGTGGAGCCATGAGGCCTCTTCTGGTCCTTGCTGCACTAAGGCAAGGGAAGAGAAGGATTTGAGATGTACAGATGGAGTCAAATAAAGCCATGTTCTCTCTGCTGCAGAGAGCAGGGAAGGGGATAAGAGACTGTCTTAGTCTGCTTCCTGCAAGTTAGCCCATAAGGGCCTCTCTGTCCTGTTTTCTGGGTTAGTTTTGTCAGATTAATGCAAATAAGGACTTGCCACGTGAAAAGCAAATGTGATGGCATCCAGGCATCTCAGTGGTAATGCCTGAGACAAAGCACATGAGCACAGGAGAGGGAAGAGTTTTCAGCAGGATAGGCTGTGACTGTCAGGTGCTGCAATCACCAGATGGCTTTTCCTCCCTTTCCCTGGGGAGCTGCTGGGCCAAACAGGGATACATTTGCTTCTAAGTATCACCATTTTGTAGCTCCATTGCTGCACGGCTCAAAGCATTTCACCACAAGGCCTGAATGCCTCAGCACTGCCTGTCATTGCTGCACCACCCTCAGCTGTCAGATGCATCCTGCAGCTGTGTGAGGATCAGCCAAGGAACCTGGAATGGTCCTTACAGCTTAACATACCTTTGGGCTGCAAGGTTAACATAGATGCTACTACAGTGAAACACAGGACAAAGTTCTTACCTTTTTTTGTTAAGGGTTGTATTAGTATCCATGATAGTGCTCCCTGGTCTGCAGATACATCTCCTTGCATGTCCGTGCTTCCTAGTACCACCAGGATTTTCCAGGCTAAGGTTCATTTAGGTCTGAAACCAAGGGAAGAGCTGAGCCTCTGTCATGCAAATCCAAGTAGATGGCTCAGCTGATGGTGTGTACTTCTGATTTGATGATTTAGTTGGTAATTTTAAAGTCTTCACAGTGCACACAAGAAGGAAGTACTTTTTAAGTCTGCCAGTTTTTTTCATTTTAATATGTTTTCAAGTATTTTTCTTCCACATTCATTTTCTGATACAAACTTGCACAGTGAAGGAAACAAACTATAGTACAGCATTTTCTGTGACACCACGGGCACATTTATTAAGATTTGAGGAGCAACAAGTGTGTTTCCCACATTGCTGAATAGCGTTTCTCTGCTTTGCTGATCAGAATGAAATCATCAGTGGTGTTTGTGCACAAGCTCTGAAGAAATCTCTGGGACTTTTGCCAGAATGTATGTAAAAGGCTGAAAAACTTCACTTTTTAACAGATATTTAAAGGCAGGTTTCTAACAAGGGAGAACATTTTTCTAGGATATGTCATCTGCCCAAGATCAAGGTTTCAGTACAGCAATGCTTCTTCCATGGAGACTTCTTACTGAGCAGGATCCCACCCACATTAACAGTGGGAATTTTGCTGTTCTGGGTCCAGTCCACTGCAGATCTGGGAGATCCACAGGCCTGTGGAGAATTCCTCCCAGGCTGGATGATGAGTGTACACTGACAAAAAGCTGTGAGATTGTATGTAATGTAAGTTCAGATTTGGCACATTTCACTCCACCCCTTTTTTAGGGCACACCATTTAGTCTTGCATTTATGTGGGTATAAGGAACAGCAGTAAAAGAAATAATTCCTAGCAGAACAAAATTTAATCAATGGACGTGGTCATTTAGACAAAACAGCAAAGGGAGAGAATTTGACCAGTCTCCAGTGAATAGTTGCACAAACACTTTTAACATCAGGAAACTGAAAGGAGTGGGGAGTAGAAAAGAAGGTTCTCATTTGCCAATTAGTTTGGGCATCTCTGGGGGTTAGGGTTTGCATCACACCTCTAAGAATGACTGTTTTCTTCACTTGTGCATGGGATTGAAGGATATTCACCCGTCTAAACCACTTGATTTTTGAGGCTGTTATATATTTGGTGGCCTTAAGTTCCATTTAATCAGGGGGTGGAGATCAGTTTTTTTTGTAAGAAACACAGGGATGCATTTGAAACAGCATCTCCAATTAAAATGATTCAGCAAATGTTGGTAAAAAACTGTAAGTCACAATTCTTGAAATTAGCCATGTTTCCAGATGTTAGAAATACTTGTTAAACTAGTTACTCCTCTGTAGTTACTTGAGATCAACTTTGAAAAAAAAAATAAAGTATTTTTTTAATACTTCTATAATTTGTGTGAAACAATTGTATCATTCACTCATGCATACCACATCCTAACTTTATGAAACATCGTGCAAGAAGTTTATAGAAAAATTAATCCCCTTTAGCACTGGATTTTTCTCTAAACTGAGGTTTGCATAAAATTGACACGTTGGCTTGAATAGTTTCCAACTCTACAGAAAACATCAACAGTCCTACTGGATAAAATCTTCATAAAAACTACAGCCACTATTTAATTTCAACTGTTAGTGCATAAAACAGAACAGAGGCACCACAAATACTCTGTCAAGGCACTTATTGCCTTTAGATTTCCACAGTGTAGCACAGATCACTGGGAATGACCTCCATAGCTGGGAGCTACACTCCAGTTCTGCACTTGGGAAAAATAGGCCCATTCACCTCTGCAAGTCTTCTCTTCCTCACTGAAAAAGAAGAGGAAGAGGAGTCAGTCATGGCAATGGGATAATGTGGATTGCAGGCTTGCCTTAACAGCCGTAGAAAGAAGGTGAGAGATGTACTTTCTGCCAGGAAAGAAACGGGATAGCATCAGCTTCTGAATTCCTGTCTTAAGCAGTGGGCACAGCCTTACACAGTAAAATCAAGGAAGATGAGGTTTTTCTCCCTATGCATTTTAAGGCCAAAAGCTACTTTCAGCCTTACCTCCCTTATTCTGTAGTTAATTATATTTCACAGTTTGTCTTTGTAATTGGACTTTGGCCAGTCCATCATCTGACTGATGGAGGGACAGCAGGAAACAGATGTCACAGTTTTTCCTTTGCTAGTTTTTCAAATTAAGAATCTGCCTGTTCAGAAAAAAAAAAAATCTCATCCTAAGCCAAATGATGCAGNAAGCCTTCACAGTTGGTTCACACAGAGCATCTTAGGGAACAGAAGCTATGGGACCAAAACCATGTTCTGGTAGCATTAATTGATAGGAAGGAACAGGAACACTGGAGTGGAGCACAAACAGAGAGCTATTGCTGACAGGGAGGAAAATAAAGTTTTTCATTACTTATACATTGTCCAGGTGTAGAGCTGAGATGCTATTGCCAGAGACCATCAGACCGATGAATACAAGCTGCAAACAAGAACCAAATCAGACAAAAAATGCAGATCTTAGTGGTCAAGGAGGAAAATACACAACTCCTACATGGAAGGCAAGTTGTGAATTCCTCCTCTAAACAGCAGGAACAATCAAAATACTAGATTTTAAATCTTCAAGCTGATTACTTGGAATGCCAGGTGCTGCAGAGTCATTAAAAATCATGCTCTGTTCCAAAGGACAGGAAATAGCAAGTCTTTCCAAGTGCAGTGCTCGAGTGACCAGGTGCTGAATATTTTGTGTGATCCTTAAAGAACTGGCACATACCCCTATGCTTGGCTGTGCTTCCTAGGAGCACAGCACTGGCTGAAGCAAGATGGACCTTTTCATTTGTTTTTAAAGCACAACAAATTTATCATCTGCCTAGATATGACAGCTGCTGAGTACGTGTGGGTGGGTGTGCACTCAGCACTGCTCTGCTGGCCTAGTTTCCAGTGCTCTACAGCAGCTTGTAGCCAAGCAATGGAAAGGCTCTGCCACGTGCTTTGGCTGAAATGGCAGTTTGCAGACTTGCCCACATTTTGCTTCACAAGCACTTGTGATCACTTCATTGAGGGTATACAGATAACTCAAAGCCATGTGGCTTCCCCCATGTCCCTAGAAACAGTTCCTGTTTCCTGCCAAAGGGGACAGGCCAAATCTTAACTGCTGTCAAAGTTCAGCTCTACTACTTTTCATCTCCTTGTTAAAGTGGGAATGAAGCTGGAGGAAGACAAGCAGTTGGCAGGAATCACAAATGCTAGCAGCTCATAGCCCATGTGCCACATGCTGTATCACAAGCTCTACTAAACCAATCAGCAGTTCTTGCTCTTTCCCAACAATACCCACTGTTACTTGCAAAAAACACTGCCTGGCTGACAGCAACTGCAGTAAGGAGCCAGCTGGTGAAGGCTGCCTTTCTTCCTGAAGGGCAAAGCATCATTAAGGTGAACAGTTCTGCCCTAATCCCACCAGGAATTGCCCACGGGACCCTCCCATGCTTCCCAGCTTGCAGCCAGCCGGACTCACCCAGGTCGTTGTTACTCATCATGGCATTGGAGGCGCGAAGCCGGGGACCTTGCTGAGTGAAATGGTACCCGAACTTCAGCAGGGAGGTGTTCTTTTCCAATATATTGGCAATTTCCATTTCTACTTTGTTGCCCAAGGGCTGACTCTTTTGAAAACAGAAAACAGAAAAGCAAGCTGTTCAGGCTAGAGGGTGATGCAGAGCAAGCACTTAGAGAGAAGGGATGGAGATTGCAGATCTTTCTCTGGGCCTGTGTCCATTTCTAACTTGGAGCTCGTAAAACAAACTGCTGGCCTGTTCCTGTACACACGCTACAACTGAGAGGCTCCAACTCCTCCAGCAGACATTCCCACGAGTCCTTTTGTCCAAGGACTTTATTTCTTGGACAGATTAGCAGCAAATGGACATTCAGAGAAACCAGGATTTTGGTCTCTCAGTCAGCTGTCTCCGAGTTCCCCGTAGCTCAGCTGCTTCAAGCTCTGGGTTTCTGGAGGAGCTACGCTTGCCCCAGCCTGCACAGTTTCCCCCAGGCAGGCCATGCTCACCTGACCAGAGCTGCACCCACATGCGCATTACCTGGTTGTCGATGCGCAGCTCCACAAGCGATGTGTTGCCCTCAAGTGCTTCAACAATAGCCAGGATCCCAGACCCAGAAATGAAGTTTGACTCCACATTCAGGCTCTTCAGTGTGCTATTGACCTTCAACATTTCTGCCAGGGCCTGTGGACAGGGGTAGGCAGGAAGAGCTGTCAGTCAAACAGGCAGGGGCAGAGCACCACAGAGCAGCAGGGCTTCAGCTCCCCTCACCTCCAGAGTACTCCTGGAGGATCCCACGTGCTGCACAGTTTCACTGCCACTCAATGGAAGTGCTCTTCGTGGAGTGAAGGGGGTTCCCTGCTGCTGCAGAGGCATTTTTGCATGAGCATGGTGGAGGCCACAGCAAAACCTCACATGGACAAACACTTGGGGCTACCCCAAAAGGTGACAGTCCACACCTGCAGCTGCTCTGTGACAGCTTCATCTGTCCCTCTTCTAAAGCCAGCACGATATGACAAGGATGCTGGCCAGCACTGGCCCTGCCTCCATTCTGGTGAGTCCTTGCCTACACTGCTTAGGGTTGAGATGCTCCCCATTAAAATATGCAGAGAGAGGAGCATTTGTCTCAAACAACAACGAATGCTCCACATCCAAGGTGTCCTCCCAAGCAGCAACCATATTAATAATTTTTGCTTCCCTTAGTGGGTTAAACCAGGAACATTCACAATACCGCAGACCTGATCAGATTATGTCACTTCAAATAAACTGCAAGGGAGGATCCATCTAAATCATGAAATGAAACAAAAGGACCGGAAGGTGATGCCCACATGGCAGGGCTGACCTGCACCCACAGCATTTAGCCCCACAGCTCCCCTAGCTCAGCACAGCACCCCTCAAGCTCTGACACAGGCTCTGTCCTGCCTGCACAGGCTTTCTCCCCAGATCAGAGTGCCTGAAGTAATTTAAGAGCAGTACTTGCCTTCCAGAAAGTTTTTTTTTCTAGCAGGAAACTGGTGTGCACATGTGTGTGTGTGGAGGTAGGAAGGGTGGGGTGACTTAAGAGCAAAAACCGACTGCAGTGGTGCTGGAGAAGGATGCAAAATGCAGCCTGGAAGGCAGCATGAAGGCCAGGTAGAACAACTGGCTCCTCTCTGCGTCCCCACTGATATTTAAGATCACTCACAGCAGCCAGAATTACACATTATCACCTACAGAGGCCACACACTGGGAGATGCAGAGTCCTGCACAAAGAATGTATGAGACAGCTGGAGCAGATGTGTGTGAGGGGAGCAGCAGGCGTGCACACCTTTGTACCAACAGAGACAAATCTCCAGAGAAAGAGACAAATTGCTCTTAGAAGATTCTGCTAGGACATCACGATATTGCTCCTTTTCCAGGAGATCCTAGAGGACAAATATGAGACTGCATGGATTCAAGGACAAGCACCCTGAAACCTCCACAGATGAAGTGAAGGAACCAAAGTCTGTCTGTTGCTGGCTTCCACTAGTGCTCCTGAAACTGAAGCACCTGCAGCAAACAGCCAGAGGTGTGTAATGTGCCAAACACGACAGAAGGTGCAGAAGCAGTCAGTTAATAATGCTGAAAATACCTTGCTGCCCAAGAACAGCTCCTGTCACAACACTGGGACAATGAACTCACAGTACTTACAAAAGCAACAGGATCGTTGCTCCGGGTCCCAACTATGCTGAACTTCTTCACGTACGTGTTGTTTTTCAGGGCTTCTGCAAAAGCTTTTAGAGTTGGTATGGGAATATTCTGTGACAAGAAATTCAGAAACCATGTGTTAGGCCATCATCTTTATGCAATGAATATGCAATACACGTAAAAGATACTTCTAACTTCTCACCAAGGTCAGATCACCAAATGCACCAAAGTAATTTGGGAAGGGGTTGAAGCATGTTTTTACAAGTTCTCTTGCTATAACCAGCATGTTCTAAGGAGCATGGCAAAGTCTTCATCCTATTTTGTACTCTGCTGAAAGCTCACTGCCTTAATTTGAAGCCACATTTCTGCTCTTTAGGTGCTCAGAAACTCATCTACCAAGGAACATGGGTGTTGTGGGGATGTTTGTAAACAGGATCCATGAGCTTACGAAGCACTAGTCCTGTACTCTCCAATACCAATGGCAACACTGAGAAACATGTCACGTTCAGAAAATTTCCGCCTACGCAAACTGATCCAGAAAGGCCTGAAATTATCTCCTTGTAACACAAATCAGACACCCCGACTGCTTTATACAGCATCTTACAGGCTAACATTTGCCATGCTATGTCTCAGCCCAGAAAAAAAAAAAATCCATGCTGCTTTTTCTGAGTTCCTTCAAAATCAGTACTTTTCACTTATGAAGAACTTCAGGTACCCTTTTCAGATGTGCAAAGTTTCACCTAAAATTGTAAGTGGCATCCTCACCTTGGACTTCTTGCCACACCATTTGGATCCCACTATGTGGAATCATCTATACTCAGAGTCATCCACAGAGCCATAACACGGCATCCAGCAGATTAGAATCTCCACTGTCACTCCCCGGTTCTCAAAAGCCCATCCCAAAGTCATGAGTTCAACACACACAAAAATAGTGCCTGCCTGCCAGATTCTCACCCTTGTGTCCTTACGGGACAGGGTCACTAGCCTGAATCAAATTCATTAAATTAAAATATTTCTGTTTTAGAAAGGTGTGGGTAGTATAGCAAAAATGTCTTTGATGTGCACGTGCAGTTAACCATGTTCCTGCTGTTTAGCTATATCATTATTTAACAGACCCCATGAAATAGAAACTGTATTTTTTAGTGTAAGTGTCCCAAAGGCAACATAAGAAGTGGTGCTATGTCCTGGCTTGCTTTCTACAAGAAGTAAAAGAGTCCACAGAAGGGATTGTTGGGCGATAAACAGAGACACCTGCAAGAAGGATGGCTTCTTCATATTTTCATGGCAAGTATCTGGATTATGAAACCTTTTTACTTCCACCATCTTACAATATATATCAACATTCCCTCCACCAAATATGCCTGTCTAAATCATAAAAGCAACCTAAAATGGCTTTATCCAGACAGCAAGTTTTGGGTCCCTCCAGGCTACCCTTGACACAGCTCCATTTTTCCAGGCACTTAGAGGAATCCTCCTGCTGCCAGCCCCCACAGCAGGTAACAATCCATTGTGCTGCCCACAATGGAGATGGGGAGCACTAGTGTTTCTTGTCTGGCTACATTAAGTGTTATGATACTGCTCTGTCAGGCAAAACAGACTCAGTGTTTGCCTTCTGTGCATCAGGCATTTAGTCTTGTTACCGAAAGAGGAGAGTAGAAAGGAGCAAGTACCATAATGTTGTTAAGGTTGATTTCCTCAAGGTCAGGATCATTGCTTTGTATTCGTTTCAGAGTTTCCTCTACATCTGTTGAGTTTGGCTCCTCATCAGGAACTGGTTTGTACTGTGTGGGCTTAATCACACCTGCAAGTGAAAAATCAGATATGAAAATGAAAGCACACTGAGTAGCACTGTCCTTTCTTTGAGTGTGTTCCTCCTCTTCCAGAAGTGGAGAGATGGAAGCACCACCTGACAAACAGCCACGAGATGAGAAGCCACTCCACTGTGGCCACCCAG
>VYXD01006151.1:44894-63395 GCA_013397195.1 Hylia prasina
CTGCTATGTGCTGTTAAGGTTCAAATCTGGGTGACAGAAGGCACACTGCCTGCATGGGGCTGTCCCTTGGGCTGTGCTGGCTCCTGGATTGCACCAGGGATGTGGCTGGGACAGGGCAAGGATGCACCAGAGATGGCCCAGCAATCACAGGCTGCTCTGATGTGTAGCTCTAACCTCCAGCCTAAAAATAATTATCACTTTGCCTCAGCTAGTAACTTCAAAGCCAAATACTGCAGCCTGCTAACATAAATCACTTACTGTTGAGGCCTTCTTTGTTCACGATGGTGCTGCTCCCCAGTGCCTCATAGTACTGCTGGTTACTCATCAAGGTGTGCATGCCAAGGATGGCTACAGAAACAGGAGAGACACGACTTATTGTAGGCTCCAGAGCCAGGAAAAGACACAGCACACTACCTTTCCCTGTGCAAGTATAGAACAACATACAAAAGGAGGACAAAGCTTCCCAGTTGACATAAATATACAACAGTGCTCCAATGTCTTCCCTTGTTTATTCCAGAGTAGCCTGATCCATAGCAGAAGAAGAACATCATCTTGTGGACAAGAAACAAACATTCAAAGCTTCCCAGTAGCCTACCTGACTCAGCATCACACGAAAATGAGAAGAAGACAGTAAAAAACTCAAAAAGATGCCATTAGTAGGCTTTAGTATGAGTGGCTCAGTCCAGGAGGAGCCTGCACATCCTCATCACCCTTGCTTACTGGGCATGTGCCACACAATTCCACAATCCAGTTTTGGAGAAGAGCTGTGCCCCACATGGAGCCAAACCAACTCCAAGGCAGCAAGGAGGTGACTGTCACCTGAAGCACAATAATGCACATTGTGTTTTCACTCAACAGCAGGCTGGGGTGGTGAACTTGGCATGTTTGGAAAGTGACACTGTGAGAACCTAAAGCTCTGCTGGCCTTGTCAAAATGTAGAGTGGTGGTATGAACACCATTCAAATGCTGTAAAAGCTCAAAAGCCAAACAGCCAATTTGTGTCTCTCAGACTCAAGACTGCAAGGCCAACTGGCAATTGCAAATTGAACCATGTCTGGGGGATCTGGTGAAATTCCTGGCAGCTGCAAATGACCAATAAGAAATCAGTGGCTTAGGAACTTTGGGGTAAAGAGTTTCTTTCTCAAAGTAACCCTGCTAGGTGCAGAAAGATCTAGTTTGAAGATAAATTGATTTTTGAATCAACAACTTTTTTAATAGCTATATGACTTTCTAAAGAAAAATGCAGACACATGAATACTTAATAAAACAGACACATCTGAACAAATCTTGATGTCTGGATAGACACAGTTGTGAAAATAATACCTTTTTCCCTAAAATCCAAGCATGCCACCACAAAGTCACTTCTAAGACCTGGTTGGCACCAGTCTGTCACCATGTTCTGTTGCTTTGGCCAAGAAGGGCTGGAATTTACAAAAGGTATCCTTGAAGCCCAGCACAAGAATAGGATCTGTTATGATGACAGCTCATTGTGACTCCATGTCTGGGTGGCACAGTCTGGACAGCCAGCGTCAAAGCTTGTCAGTGGACTCCCCCATGGCCACCAACACATTCCCAACTGGACCTCACAGAGCCAAGTAGTCTCCAGCTGACAGTCTGAGTGACAGTCAAATTTGCTTGTTTGTATTTTAGCTGGACCTTTTCTCTGTCATTTTCTCACAGATGGAATTTTCAGGGGTGCAACACAGCTTGGAAAAGTAATTTGCAGGCTCAGCATTTTGGTATCACAGATAATCCCCAAATCACAGTTTATTTGGACAATGAAATCTCTCCAGCAGCCTGGTGTGTATCTGGACTGCAGAGAAAGGCAAGGATCTGCAGTCCTGACCATGTATTTTGGGGGCTCAGGTTTGTGTTGGCAGGCAAGAGTGACTCACTCTTTCTAAGCCTGTGCTTATGGTATGTTCTCCAAAGGAACTCAAGCAGAATGAAGGCACCCCACTTCCGTCTCACCTGACCAAAGGCATGGGAGCCCTTCCAGGGCTACTGGGAGCCACCCTCCTGCCCTTGCCAAGGACAGGATCCAACACACCACAGCTCACAATGATCCCTGCTAAACAGGCAGGAGCAAAATGAGCTCCTGCTGAATGAATCCTGCTAAGCAGGCAGGAGCAAGGCTGTCACTGTCAATATTGAGATTTCAGCACAGTTTGTATCACATCAGTACTCCTGCTCGCACTTAAGTGTATTCTCCCAGCAACTGTAGAACAAGCTGCCCTGAATAGCATTTCTGTGGGACAGTAATTGGAGCTTAGAAAGGCAGATTTTATAGGATAAGGCTTCATAGGACTCAAGAATCAACAGTAAAAAAGCAAAATCCAGAGATGCACTGCTTGGTCAGGGTACATATAATTGGCAGCCTTAATGCAGAAACACATCTGGAAGCCAAAAGATGGTATTATTATGTAGAAGATGTCTGGTTGGTGTAGTTATTCTACAGACTTTCTTATTGAGATCCAGCAAGAAGGATACTGCTAGGGAATGTGGAAACCTGAAGGAGACAAAACTGGAAGAAGAAACCAATATCATGAAATATTCACTGACTGCTGGACCAGCAGAGCACATATGAAGCATCGTGGGGTGTCCATGTACTCCTTTTTCCAAGGTGTGTCCTATCCCAAGCACAGAGCTAAGTCCACACTATGGGCTTCAGCAACATACCAACATTGTCATTTGGCTGACCACACAAATGACAAGAAATCTGCCACTTAAAATGTGTTGAAAAACCTCCTTAACAACCACCAGGCCTGAGCATCCACTGAAGGACTTCTGTAACTTGTCAGATCCTTTAACAGGTTGCACAGGAAATCCACATTCTCACTGGGTCTTCTTGACTGTTTCCTAAGATTTGGTTTGAAGAAAGTTGTGCTCTTGAATGTACAGGCTGGAATTAGCAACAGTCAGTGGTAGAGAGAAAGGAAGAGATCAAACCACACACTATTCCATAGATAAACCCTTCTTCTCCCTCCTCAGCTTTGGTCTACACTCCTGATTAATTCACACAGGCAGAGAGTAACTTTTTTAAACAAGTAAATAAATTCTGTCAGAACTGACAGCATTTAGATAAACAGCAAAAAGTGCAAAGCTCATTTCCCACAAAGGAACAAAATAACCCCTAGAAGTTGAACAACTTGCACCCCCAATTACTGTGAAATTATTTTACCAGCAATGTCACAGAGCTCTGCATCAGAGGCATTAGCAAGGGCTTCTTCCAGTTCCGGCTCCAGAGTCACACTTTCCAAAACGGGATCCATTGGCTTCTGCTTGGGAATCCAAGCTTTTCCTATAAATGCAAAGTGAGGTCACTCTCAGTATAGCAACAGCACTCCGTTCACAGCTACCCCCTGCAGATGCATTTCCATGCTGTGAGATTTGAAAAGTAGAAAGGACAGAGGGGGCACAAGAGAAAAACCAGAAGAGAAACTGAATCCCTTTCCATCAGCTTGGTCTGAGTCCTGCTGTGATGTGAACAGACAGGCACGTGCCTGACACAGGCAGCTGCGGAGCTCAGCCCTTCCACCAGCATGGCATCCACGGAAACCCAACAGCACACTGGCACAGGATCGTGGCTGTTCTCGGCACAGGATCATGGCTGTTCTCAGCACAGCACTCAGAAAGCCACGCACAGCCTCACCCTGCAGGTCCTCACTTCTCTGAAGGCTGCACAAAAGGGGTGAAGGTTTGCCAGCACTCAAGAGAGGCCTGTACCCCGTAGCCTGTACCCAGCAGTGTGCAGGATCAGTCCTGCCACCAAGACACCTCTTGCTGCTAACTCCAAGTGCATGTTGGCAAGGCAGATGGCACATTAGTCAAAAGAGGGCAGAAAGGAGGTGGTGGAGGGCTCTGGCAGCAGATAGAGACAGCACTTCAGTGAATGCATGGGATGCAAGGAGAAGCAGGCTTAGGGCAGCTGGTTTAGCTGAACCCTGTTGCAAAGAGCATGCCAGATGGAGACCCCTGTGCTTTATCTCTCTGGACAGCAAAAGGCCAAAAACCAGACCCATTTCCTACAACTCAAAGATGCAAATCCACAGGTCCAGCTGGTAATGCAAACTTGTGATCTTAGCTGCTTGCTTATGACCTTTTCCTAAGGGGGGTGCCCCACAAGGACAAGAGGCTGGAGCTTTGAAGGCAGTGGGTGCCCTGCCAGTCTCCCATCCCACTGCCCGTGGTCATCACTGGGCAAGCCACAACCCCTTCTCTGCTGGAGCAGGGTGCATCCATGGGGCAGTGGACAGGGTTGATGGCCCTGCACAGCTGCTCCCAGCTCCTCAGTGCTCCTGCTGCAGTGGGCAGCAGATTCTTCACAAAGGCAGAATGGGTCAGGTCTGGGATTTCACAACACGGCATCCACCTGTGACTGCCCTAAAGAAAAGAGAGAGAGGCTTGTGATGTTTTAACATTCCACAGCAGTGAGAAGTCTGCTGGGTAAATCCAGCATTGTTGGGACAGGGGTAGGAGGGCTCTGGGAACATTTTGGAGCAGTCCCCTCCCCTGAAATAGTCCCGTATCACTGCAGAGATAGCGACTGCAAAAGGCCTGGCCTAGCATGCCAGCCAGGACTATTTTTGTCACCTCTCTGAAATCAGAGTCAATGGCACCAAAAGGGAGAAACAATCCTGCTGCTCAGAGATATGCAGAAAGGGGCTAAATTTAGCCTCAAGAAAGAAGCAACTGCACCTCAGAGTCCCCCCAGGACAAAATGGAGGCTGCCATACACAGCCTTTTGCTCCCATCCTCTGCCTGTGCGCTGCCACTCTGACAGAGAGGGCAGGAATCTGCCTCCTGGGACACAGCTGCTCTCACAAAAATAGGCAGTGTCATGTGCCTGCACAGCCAGACATCTTTTGAATACTCAGCAGCAAAATGTCTGCCCTGGCTTGGTGTGGAGATCTGGAACCCCTGTCCCACCTGATGCATGGCTGGGCAAATTGTATGTACCATCTGGTGTGTACAACACCAGCAGGGAACAAGAGAAAGACGGCAAACTTAATTCTGCTGTCATGTCCTAACTCCTTCTGACACCTCAGAGACATTAACATTTCAAGATGGAACTTTAAATTAAATGGTGCCTGCGTGATGGTGACAATGACATTTTGTGTCGTAACACAGCATGTCTGCACACCCCAGCTCCCACCCTGCCCAGCAGCATGGCCAGGGAGAGCACCTCCCATGGCAAACTAGTAAATCACCCTCCAAACTGCAAACGTGATGATTTATTTACAGCTTCATCACAGCTGTGAATATGTAATTTACCATCCCTGGCTCACAGTCAATGTAAGTAGTGTCTTCTCTGAACAGGGTGTTACAAATGAAAATATGTTTACATTTGAGGTCACAACAGACTGAAGTATGATGCTGCAGACTCAAAATGCTTGAAATACCTCTGTCTCCTGCAAAATACTGCTTCTACCTTTTGGGCTAGCCAGGTGGGTAAGCAATACTGGACTGGGGCACATCTGAAAGGTATCAAACCAGTCTTCCTGATAGTACTCAATTTACTAATTTATTTCTCTCAAGGACTACTTTTTGTTTGTTTGTTTTTAAATCTAAAAATACCACCTCAGGTTTTATTAAATGAACAGATTTTACACAAGCTCTTTTTTAAGAGAGCCAAGTGCGTTAGTAAAGGGGCACCTTTCAGAAAGACCTCAGTTAGGAAACATTCTCATACGGCCACATTTTCATGCACTTCTTTTTTCATGCTGGGCAACCATTAGCATGAACAGCGCACAACCAGATCTTCTGCTGCAGGGGGATCACAGCACAGAGGGAGACACAACAGCTGAAAAGAGCTGCTGAGAAGCTCCTGGAATGCAGAGGCAAGGACTGACCAGACCATGTCCCATGTCAGATGATATTCAGAGTTCTAGCAGGAACAGGAAAGTCACTTGGATAATGGGTCACATACAAGGAGAACAGCAAAAGATGCCAGGAGAGGAAAACAAAAGAGGCAGAGGAAAACCTCTGCTCACACCCCCTTTCTCAGAGGAAAATCCCTGAGGCCTCAGGGCCATGCAGAGCAGGAGTAGAGCTGCTGCAAGGTATAGTGCAGGAAGACAGAAACAAGCAACCTGCAGAAGACTGGGAAATAAGGCTGGGGTTGTCAAGAGATGATGAAAACTAGATGGGAATTGCTGGGCCTCATCACTGCTGTGGAGAGCTGTAGAGTTTCTCTATGGTGAGAAGCTCACAGTGTCGGGAGGGAGTTTGAAAGGCAATCGTGAAACATGGAGCTTAACATGAGGAGCTCACAGGAGAACGGGGCAAGGAGGAACAAGAAAGGACAGCAGATGATTTCTTTCCCAGAGTCTGATACAGATGCAGTGGTGTGGGGATGGGAGAAGGCTGCGCAGTGGTACAACTTCTGTCCAGCATTTAGCAATATACCAGGCGGTGCCCAAATCAGCAAGCACAGGGACTTCTGGGGCACACCCCAGTTTATCAACCACCCTGGGCTGGGGCTAGACAGCAGAGAGAGAAGGTTTATCACCCCCATAGTGTCAAAAAGAAGTTTTATCAACACAGGTCAGACACAACCCTTCTGCTGTGCACCCACTGTGCCCTCATTGTGACACACCCAGCACAGTGCAAAGGATGACCATACCTCTCTTTTCGCCTGTGAAAGGAACCAAGTCTTCTCTGTCTTTAACATCCTTTGCCTGCTTTTCTAGGTGGGCCATGAGTTCCTCCCTTTTGAAGGGGCCAGTTGGTGGCTTTTGTGTCTGATCCCGCTGCCTGAGCCCTGCTGGCAATAGTGCGTTCTAGACATGGAGGTGAGAAACACAGGTTATCTCTGTGGCCACAAGCCCCATCCATCAAACACTCTCCCCTCTACACTTCCCTCACTGCACCACTCTTCTTCCACATTGCTGGACAATTTGCTCCTCCTTGTGTCAAAGGTTATCTTCATCCAGCCCCACTGATTCCCACATCACCCAAGACATGCATCACATGATGCTCCTTCCCCCCTTCAGTTTCAAACACTGCTCAGTGAATGTTTCTCTGCAACATCAGCTCCAGTCCTTTCTTTCTGGAGGCTCTCAGCTATCTTCTCCACACTTGTCTGTCCAAGTGCCCACAATGCCCCATGTGTCCTAAGAAGAATCAGTTCAGTTAAATCTGATGATCTTTCACAGAGCAGATCAGAGGGTTGTGGTGGTCTCTTCTGCCTTTCATGATCCATCACAAAACTACAGAGAGGGTCTCACAGGGGAGATCACTTTGTTGCAGAGCAAAACCCCTGTGAATCTCAGCCTTTTTTCAAGCTGCATCCTTGTTATTCAGTCACGTAAGCTGCCATGGGAAGCTGGTTGGTGCTTGACACATACGGCACGTAAACACCTGCTTATATTTAAATATAGAACAGCCTTAATGCAGTAAGTAAGACTATTCCCAGATCTGACACTAAGCATGTTCTTTAAAGCTTTACTGGGTAGAAGTCAACATTTACTTTTTAAGACATCCAAAGTGATGCTGAACAACACACTGATTTTTCCATGCCTGCCTGACAAAAGTAGCTCATTATAATTTATATCTGTATCAGTGAAAAGCCTGGGAAGGAAAATTACTAATAGGAATAAGCAGTTAGACCTGGGCAACCTTGGAGAGAAGTGTGTGAACTGCACAAGCAGGGAGGCATTGGAAAGAGCTTGCTTCCACGGGCTTCATGCCATGAGAGGCAACTATGCAATTTTCAGGCAGACTGCATCTGCACTGACAGATGCCCATAATTATTTTACCTTTCTTCGTCCTTCACAGAATGCTGCCTGACTCTGTGTCTTCTGAGTAGCTCTAACCAGCCCATCAGCCCATACACTCTAATCCTGGGAGCTAGCTTGCCAGCTCTCAAATTTTTCCTGCATTGCAATTAAAAATACCGATGATGCAATCTACACCACCCATCCTTTACTCCAGAAACACTAACTGCATGTTGCAGGAACAATTTCTCACTTGGCAGTGCCCAGGCTCCTCGAGTAACATTGCCACAAGCCAAAGGCCTGCCAGTTGGCTCTGCACATCCCCTGCAACAGGACAGTGCTGGCTCCAAAAACCTTTCACCAGCTTGGCACCAGCAGACCCCAGGTTTGCGTATGTGCAGCTCCTGCTGATGCTAGGAGGTTGCTAAAAATAAACTGTCCCACTTTTCAAAACTCTGGGATTTGGATTTCTTCCTAAATGGAGGAAAATACAGGCCATTTGAAGTTTGTTACAAAAACCCCAAATCCGAAAGGCCAAAAAACCCCCAGAAATCCCTCAAACCAAGCAACCCGCAAAACATTCCCTCCAAGGTGGTCTGGTCAGAAACAGAGATCCGTTTTCCACAGGATTACTGCCCTGCAGCAGCACTGGCTCATATTGCTGCTGCAAGTCACAGTTGCTCGTCCCATCAGGAAAAGGGCAGGAAAACAGAAACAAAGACACACATGTAGACTGTGCTTCCAATGGCAAAAAATTCTTCTGTGTATCTGCAGCCAGTCTCTTCCACTCTTGCACCAAGTACAGGCTCTGCAAAGGATGCCACTGAAATACAGATTACTAATGCAGCCCACCCCACCCCCCCCACAATTACTAAGAATCACTACCTAGCATCTCAATTAAAAATTACTTACATCAGGATCCAGCTCTTCCAGTTCATTCTCTAACTTCCTGAGCTCCTCCTCTGTCAGAGCTCCAAGGATCTGATCTTCATCTAGGTCTCGGTATTTTTCTAGCTCCTTTCTGTAAGACATCTTAGAGGAGTCTCGTGGATCTCACTTCTATGCTGCAACAGAACCTGATGTGAAAACAAGAAGCGTTAACACTGAACACATGAAGGATGATGCTGGGGAACACTGAGCACCCCAGAGTTGCAGATTTATGCTTAAAGCATGGCTGATTTAAAAAGATTGCTCAGGGCCCCCATTCATACCCTACACTCACATTAATCACCCATGGACAGAGAGCAGCACAAGTCTGGTAGCAAATTGCCCCATCATGGATTTATGGGGCAGGACTGAGGAAGTTCTTTGTACAGGACCCTGGCTAAGGATGTCTTTCTGCAAGTAGTGCTAGATGTTAATGAAGCATCCTTGGCATTTATTTCTTTGAAGGACAATAAACCAGAAGTCACAAAGTATGCAGCTCTCATGTCCTTACAAGGCCCCAGTAACACTGCCCTGCACATGGCACTCCAGATAACATTGCTACCAGATGGAAAAACAGATTTGTAGCACCACTGAGTACCTCTGAGCCCTGAAAACCTCCACGAGGCTACAGTGCATGGCACTTCCTCCCATGTTTTAAAGCCACAAGGAGATCAGGAAGTATTATCCACTCAGGTTCAGGAGGCTGCCAGTTAAATGTGCTATTTAGTGATCCACCTTTCCTGAGACAACACGTTTGCACTGCTGCCAGCTAAGCAGCTGACCTGTGTGCTACCGCGTGTAATAAACCAATCCTTCAAGAAGAGAAGTGAATGGTCTATCTGGATAATCCCTGCTGACCCCGAGGTTTGGCCCATGTCTCCTAATATAATGTGCCATACACAATCACATGCATGTACTAGATCTCTGCAAGCAAAAAGACAGAACAGACAAAGGTCAATGTGTTTAGAATATGCAGGTGGGTTAGAAGTACACTCAGCATAACACACAAAGCATATCCAACTCTGCTCTTTTGCTAACAGTCTTCTGCTCCACAGAACTGTCTGCACATTTATTTTTGGGGGGCTGTTTTTGCAGAGAATACTGAGTCCTGGATAATTTAAAGTGATTTTTCTTAAAGTTTTGCTATTCTTTTGAGTGACATTTACACTAAAAATAACACATATGTGTATGTTTTAGGGAGTCAAACATCTTTTGAGTTTCTATAAATGGTCTCTTTTCAGCTCCTGTGGAGCATCAGAGCCCTACCCTGAACCACATCTCTCCAGCTTTGCTTGTCCCCTCAGGACAGATTATGCTCTTATGATCACTCTTCATTAGTGGAGAAGTTTCTTTATACAAGTTACAACACAGCTGCTGTTCCAGATCGGAAAATTATCTTTAGCTTGGTCACAAAAGGGCACAGTAATGCACACATGCTTGTTCAACAGCAAGCCCTTAAATTTAGAAGCTGTCATCTTGTCAGATGTTTGGTTCCCCACTAGTGTGATGGCAATTCCTGCATCATTCACATTCCTGCCACTCGCCACTTAGGAGGTGAAGTGTGAGGAGATGGTGCCTTCTTGATGGGAGAAACAGCCCCTGAAGCTCCCTCAGCTGGGAACTGAGAGGGTGAAAATCAGCTTTTCATTGGGCTGGTTTGCTCCAAGCTGTGGGCACTGGAGCGCAGGGCAGCCAAGAGGGTGGAGAAGCAGTGGGGCTCAGTGGGTCTGGCTGAGTGAGGTGGAAGGAGCCCCACACTCCTGTGCTTCACCAGCACCCTGCAGCCCTCAGTGCAGGGCTCCCTGTGCTGCGAGGCGGGCGGGCAGCAGCCACACACCAGCCAGCCTATGAGCCATGTCCAGCAGCTCAGCCCCTGCAACCGTGCCCTTCCTGCAGGCATACACAAGGGCAGAGCCTTTACTGCAGTTACCCATGAACACTGACGTGGGACATCCTAGAAAAGCAGCCTGGACTCGGATCTGGATACGTGCTGCGCTACTGCAGCCTTAGATTGCAGCGCATGGGCCACGACTAGCCTGGATTTCATATCCCTTTTGTAGTTTTGATCCTTCTGCTCTGGAAGGAGCTGGAGCTAGGGCCAAGCAGGAAGGCAGAGAATAACCCACCCCGGGCTGCTAAATTCCCTGTAATGGCTTAAAATACCCACACCTGCCACACATATGGCAATATCTGTCTTGGCTACATGAGGACAACTATTCCCAAAGGCAGCCACAGACACTTCCCAGGAACACAGGCAAGACTGCAAGCAGGGGCCTGTCTGGGACCAGAGTGCAGCCCTGCTGGGTGACCTTGTTGCCTCCCTCCAGAAGGACGGAGATGTCAGCACCGAGAGGTGAAAAGGCAGGACAGACATGGGATGTCAGTGCACACAGGCAACGCTTCTGGAAAACGCTTCAGGTTTCAAAGCATCTTGCAGAGATATGGAGCTGGGGCTGCATATAGCAAAGGCCCTGAGGGTTGAAGACAGGTGCAGAGCCTGCTGAAACGTAGCTGAAATCCCCGTGGGGAGCATTTATTTTGCTACATACCCCAAAGAGAGGTGTTGGGGAGCACAGTGCCCTCCCAGACTTGCTGGTGGAGCCAGACAGTGCTGGCACCTCACACATCTCTCAGCACGCTGAGAGCACTGCTTGTGAGGAGCACCAGCCTTGCCCATGGCAGCAGGACATTCTGTACTGCTCCCCTGCCTGCAGAACCAGCCACTCAGTGTCATGTCCTCCAGCACAGCCTCCAGGACCAGTATGTTCGTTGCCGCTCCCTTATCTCCAAATCCCAGGCCTCTCCTACCCTATCTTGCTAATGAGTGCTGGGAGAAAAAGCAAACCAGCCTAACTGCTGTAAATGGCAAGAGGATTTTGAACTGCCAGTGATAAGAAAGCAGGTAAATTCTGCCTAATACACTTAGTTGTAATACACAATTGTTTTCATTTATATAGAATACTGAAACACCCACCACCAAAAATAGTTCTCCCTGACTTGTGCCAGAGTACAATCATGATTTAACCTACGTCCCACCTTCATCTGAGCTCAAACTAAACAAGACCCTTCAGCACAACTTGAGTTCTCACTCTTTTTCATTAACCCTATCCCTCTTCATTCGATCAACTAAGGAAGCATCACAAAAGAATATAAGTCCAATATACATATACTGCACAGAACTGACACTGTTGCAACTTTAAGTCCTCAAAACATTGAAATCCATATAGATTACAAAGATAGCAAGATATTAGGTTTCTTTTTTCAAAGTACTTGTCAGACACATGGGAAGACAGCCCAAGCACTTACACTTGGAAAGTCTGAAGAGCACAAAGGTTGGAACGCACAACCATCGCTAAAACTGTTAAAGGAGAAAACTTTAATTGGATGGGTACAGCCCCCTGCAGCAGCATGGCCTTTTTGGGGTGCCGAAACCTGAGAGCAGCACTGACGTCTGCCCAGGGAAATGGTGGAAACCCATCCGGGAAAGTGGCCCACATGGGCCCGCTGTGTTTCACTCCCAGCTGAGGGCCAGCAGCAAGTACTCGGTTGTGCTCTTCCGGTGGGTGAGCAGGGAGGCCAGGAGCAGGGCAGCAATGAGCTTAGGCTACAGCAGGCTGCTCGGGGAGGCTGTGGAGCAGCACCCATACTGCCAAGTCGAAGGGTCTGCTGGATTATCCTCCCGTGATCTGACAGCCCCAGGAAAAAGAACAAACAAGGAAGAACTGGGTAAAGTGACTGGAACAGCAGCAAGACAAATTTCAAGAAAATATCACAGTGAAAGCCATGGGTGTTGTGTCAGGCATGCTGTGTGGGACATCTGGCCATGCTGTGTGACACATCTGGCACATGCTGTGCCGGCCAGGCCAGCACCTCCTCACACAACCTCCCATGTGCACCAGCATGCCAGCACCAGGACAGCACAGAAAGCACTTCCTTTTGTGAAAATGCAGGGAGAAAGAGCAACTAACCTCAGTAAAGGTGCAGGCTTTCCAGTGATAAATTCTGTTATCAGTCCAAGCCAACCCTGACTCTGGGGGTCTGTGCAGGCTGCAGCACGCAGCCACTGTGCCCAAGGCTTGGCACGTGGGAGGTTTTGGGGCATCCCTGGTCACCATCACTACCAACAACCACCAAAGGCAGAGGACAGGAATTCTGTGTACTCTGCCACACAATGAGAGCCATGCCTGAAAAAATTAACATCCTTGCCCCAGACAGCCCTTGAATCTACTGCAAAGCCTTTTCTGTGCTCTGAAATATGAAAGCAGACCGTGGGGCTTGGGTTTCGGGATAAGGAGGTAGCTAAGTGTGAGCAGCATAGCTATTGATGATTCTTGAAAAAACTGCCAAGTCTGAAGGCAAAAGTCTTTTCAGGATGAAAGCTGTATTTAAGGAGTAGTGATGGCAGGAATTCATATCATGACGGATGGCTTGCAAACTATTCCTGTTTGACTCACATAAGGTTTTGATTAATGAGGGTTTTTTTTACAACTTAAGTATAAATCTGAGTCAAAGTTCAGAGCTATTATTTTTGCAGTATAAAAATAACAAACCAATATCAACCATCCCCTCTACAGTTGCTACAATCACCTATTTTTTTCTCCTTTTCTTTGACTTGCAGCATAACTTAAAAGATAAATGCCAGGGTCTGGGTTTTTTTGATGGAGGAGCTACACTACCTCAAGTGACAATTTCCTATAAATTCAAGAGAAGCTAGGTACTTTCTGTGCATACACTTGAATTTCAGTGAGTTTCCCAGGTGCAGATCTAAGAGGCATGCTGTACAGATGAGAGGAACAAATCACCTCCAGCTTGTTTGCAAGTGAAAACTGTCTTCCTGTGCGGTCAGTCCTCTGAGAAACCTTAAAGCCAGTAGCTAACCTCAACGAAATCTTATGCAGGACTCAGACCCTAATTTCTTGAGAAGCTGCACATGTGTGCAAAGGGTCTGTCAGCCTAGAGATCTCCTTTGGCTGACACTCAGGAAATGAAGGAGATCTGGCGCTCAGTGTTTTAAAGCAAGGCAGGGGGTACCAGAAGCACTTGTAGAAGGGGTAGCTGTTACACACATAATGCTGGAGCAGGCACAGTGGGGATGTAGAGATGAAGGAGATCAATCCACCAAAAAGTGAGTCTCTGCTGATTCTCCCCTCCTGGGACAACTTTCAAACCCTGGGCTTGCATCCCAACATAACTGGGTGCTGGTGACTCCATGGTCAACCCTGCTTTTTGAGTTACTGGGCCACCAAACATAACCAGTTCCCTGCAGTTTCAAGAAATGACCAACAAATTATGGCCAGATCCAGTAGCAACAAAGGGAAAGGTGCACATCAGCTCCTACTGGGACCACATCTAAAAATGTGAATCCATGTCAATTGTGCAAATCCCAGTAGGAAATCAGAGCAGAGCAGAGGAGTTGGATCCATCCCCAGTGTCATCACACAGCCATACACAACAGAAGTCTTCACTGCTGGGTGCTTGCTATTGCAATTTACCCTATTCTTGAGGGAAGTCAGTGCAGGTGTGCTGGTACAGGTGTGTCTCCTCCCAGCATACAGGTATAAACATCAGATCTTGGCCCCACAGCCCCTTCTCTCACAAACACAACCAGAGTCCAGTAGCGGCTTTGCAAGTGACGACATGCCCTGCACCTGAGGTACAGACATTCAAAAGTTTACTCCACTTCAAATGAACATTTTTCTTCTTAAAATGAAAGGAAGATAAATGCCTAAGGCCACTCCTTTAAGGTAATGGCCTCCTGCACATTTCTGTAGATCCCTTTTCAAGCAGATCTCATTTTCTAGTCAGAGATGAAAGCATCATTTTAACAAGCCATAAACACACAACCAGGCTGCAGCATCAAGCACCTGCCTGGACTCTGCATCACCACCTTGAATGTACAAGATGATGAAAACTCTTGTCAAAGCTACAAAAGACTTTCAATAGACTGTGCTCTGGGCTTGGAGTCCAAGATGCATTAGAAAGTATCTAGCCAGGAGACCCACTTGGGAGACCCAAAGGGGACCCTCTGCTTTGCACCACTGAGCATGCAGCTGGATGCTGCATGCAATTTGATGTCCTCTAGTAGATGGGTCTTTCCAAGCTGAACAAGCAAAGGAAACTGTACTTATTCAGCCTGGAGAGGAGAAGGCTTCAGAGGGACCCAGTTGCAGTGAGTCACATGCTGCCTAAAGGGAAATGACTTTTAAAGAACAAAAAACATAAATTCATGTCCTGAATGAGGAGAGTGGACAGAGAAAAGACAGGGGATGCTGCAGATTGTGATCAGCTCTGCCATGTGAGATGTAAAAAGCAGAGTACACACTCTCATTGCTCCAGGCAAGTCAGCCATCAACAAGATTGAGGCACTCTCAGCCTCCCTGCAAGAGGCTCATGCTTAAGGAAATCCAACAGCCAATCTGCTGTTCCTCCAGGAAACTCAGACTTCTCCAAGGAAGATCTAGGTTTCCTTCCAGCTAGCAGCTGTTAATCTGAGACATCTTTAAATTCATATTTGAAAGGAAACATCTGGAAGAATGGGTCTATCAAAGCACATGACTTCTGACTCTTGAAGTGACATACCAGCCATGCAGAACATGTAACGCTATCTGGAGTTACTATCACCACCCAAACCCCTGCAGCAGTGAAGTTCAATAGGCCAAGACTTACTGATGATGCAGCTTCATTCCCATGGATAGATATCTTCATGTCAGAACTGATATTCCCATCCTAGCACCTGATAGCTCCACAGCAAGCAGCTTGTTTTCTGAGGTCGTGCACACACTAGGGAAGGCTCAAGCTGAGTGACCTGTCTTTTTATCCACTAGTGCTGAAGGAAGTCTCACACTTCTTGCACTCTCCTCAGTCTTCTCAGCTCACCCAGTTCCTAACCCATATCCATAAGCTGCCTGTGTCTCCTAGCTCTCCTCTTGTCAATACTCCTGCAGCTGGCCAGCCACACAGCTCCATCCTGGCTCTCACCAAGCGGTCTTTCTCATCAGCAAATAGCCTTGATGTTAGGTGACCAGGCCAAGATCTGCCAAAGCCCAAACACAAAAGCATCCCAGCTGTATCTCCCCCACTTCACATATTTTTAATACACACACTTGGAAACACAGTTATGTGCTCTCCTATTTGGGGTGAGGTTCTCTCATGCACCTGGCATGCACTCAGTTGCTTAATTACTAATCCCTGTGAAAAGCATGTGGGCATACTTGAGTCATTAGTGACACTGTGCACTCAGTTCCTGCTCTGTAACATGAACCCTTCCACTTGGAAGCTTCACAGTCTCCTCTGGAAAGTGATCCTGGGTTTCTTGCCTGAGTTTCTCTTGGCCCTCAGATGGACACCCCTTTTTCTGTGGCACACTCTGGTTTTGCAGGAGATCTGATGGGTGCATTGTGAATGTAGGACCAGAAAGGCTCCTGTCTTGCACTGAGCAGTGCCTCAGATCCTTATACAGGCTCTGGTCATGTCCCATAAAAGAGCCCTACCAGACTGCCAGAAGCAAAAGCACAGTGAGCTGTTCGTAGCACATCAGTGTCTGCACATCCCAGTGCCACCCCACTGCTAGTGTTGCTGAAGCACAGGAAACAGCAGTGAAATGCCCCACCAAGGTGCAGCTAATAAGCCCCAGACAGGTTGGTGCTTAATTAACATCAAAGCAAAATGAGCACGTTCCAGCAGCAATGAGTATGCAGTGTACACTGTGCACCGAATCTGAAGGAGAGACTTAACAGAGGTGAGACCCTCACACAGTCACACAAGGCCTGCAGAAACAAAGAAACCAGCTCCAGCCGGGAGAGCTACAAACTGCAGTGCCCGAATGGGCGAGAACTCTGGGGAAGTACCACTACAACCTTGCTTCCAAGCTTCCCCCCAGGCTGCTGCCAGCCAGAGTATCCTGGGATGTACAGACTTTGGTCTGACCCAGGATAGCCTCTGTTACGTGTTCATCTCATTCACCACAAACAAGTAGGAAGAATTCCCTCCCAGGAGGATGATGCAGCTCTAAGGCAAGACTTCAGGGAGGGGGGGTCTCTGACTTTGGGGATTTGCAGACACAGGCCACATGAAGCCAGAACATCCCTATCTGAGGAGAGGTCTGCTGTGAGCTGGGATGGGCTAGAGAACCACTGAGCCTCTCATTGTGCTGCAGCTGTGTGCCCAAGAACATGGGGGCATTTAGCACCATGGAACACAACTTTATGACCTGTTTCTTCCAAGAGCCTGGTAATTTTACCAAGTGAGGATATCTTGTCTACAGGTCGCTGCCTGAACAGAGAAGTGAAGACAGTCTTCCTAGCTCATGATGTGCAAATGACTGTCAGCTATAGAGGAAAAAAATCAGAAGGCAGATCACAGTCTCCTTCCCCCTAGCTGTGCTTTCACAAAAACTCCACACACCTGAAGAACAGTGAAGCAGCACACAGAAAAGTACAATAATCCATCTGCAAACACTACATTTAGTAGCACATTGCTCTGGGGAATAGGAGCTACGCATCTGGCAACAGAGGACTGATACTTCTTACAAAAGGTTAATTCAGGATCTTTTGTAAAGATAAATCAAATTGTCCTTTGGGTGAATGGAAGTGAAACTTGGGCAAAGAGAATCAGTAATGAAATAGACCAGATTGTTTCCATTTGTTTGACTTTCCCAAATACACCAAAAGGGGTAGGGAACAAGCAACATATTTCCAATATCATGCAAAACCACAGTATCTGGAGAAAAGACAGCAGCCCAACACTGCTGAGAAGTGTATGGAGAAGAACAAGATGAGTCAGGCTGGAAAACAGTGCAGTGTTAAAGAAGGGGTGAGGGAAGAGCCCTGACAGGGGAAAAACAGAGACTGAGATGAGAAGTAGTGAGCCTGTGATGCAGTGTACTTGTTGGAATACCCAGGTGTGGGTACATTAGGACAGGTAGAGAGGCTGTCAAGAGATAACAGTGAAGACACTTCTGCAACACTGCAAAAGGCATTTGGCTCTGGGCACTGCAGTGTGAGCAAGATGGTGTTTGGTTTTACTGTTGTAGCCCAGCTCCTCCTTTCTAGAGGGCAAAAGAGCTCACTGCTGTAACCTGAAGTAGGGGTTGTGAGCACGAAAAGCTTGTCCAGTATTTGCTCTATCAGATAGTCTGAAAAAAGGTGCCAGCTTTCAGCACAAATCTTGTCTCTTTGATAAGAAACAAGGAAGTCACTCTTCACTCCTGCATGATCTGGCAGGTAACACATGTGAAAAGAACTTAAAATAAATTTTAAAACACTTAGAAACAACCTCAGTCACATGGCTGAGCACCCTTTTGGCTCAAGGCCCAACACCCAAGAAAAGCTGTAAAGCAAGTAGAAAGGACCTCCACATTAGGATAGAGCAGCTGGCTCTGAAGGGAGGCAGAGGACAATGGATTCTGCCCAACAAACCATCCATGACCATTTAAAAAGCAGACAGCAACAGATGAGCACACGAGTGGGGCAGAAGCCGTGTCCATCTGAGCAAAGAAAGGTTATCTTTGGGATAGGCAGCGCGGTTCAAGGCACTGAATGTTTCAAGCTGGAGAAAGTAGGGCCAAGGCAAATACAACACACGGCTTCTAGGAACCTTTTCCCCTGCTAATTTCCACTTTTCCCTTACAACGGCAGCACATCGTTCAAGCGATCTGGAAAACCATCTCCTAGAAGGGCTCCCTGAATTACAAGCACAATCAAGCAGTAAAAAAGAACTCTGGGTGCCCTCTGCAACCCGCTCAGCGCCGTGCAGAGCCCTCTCCTCCCACCGTGCCAACACCTCCGATCCTCGCCGGGATTTGCCGCGGACACGCGTGAGCGCCGGGGGCTGCCATCCATCCCAGCGCCTCCGCCGC
>VYXD01006151.1:63693-95572 GCA_013397195.1 Hylia prasina
CGCCCGGCTCGGCCCCCGCCGCGGGCCCCGGCTGGGTCGGTCCTTACCCTCCGCCCGCACTCGGTGGCAAACGCGCTCCGTCCATCCCCAGGGCAGCTGCGGGGCGCTGCGGAGGGCGGCAGCAAGGGCAGCATTTGTTTCCAAATGGTCTTTCCTGACTTTTAACGATTCAGACACGCTGGAGCTTGGCTTTTGTCCCGTGATAAAGTCCTTCAGAGTTGCCGAGCCTGATGCTCCGACAAACTGCCTTTTTGGGAAACCCCCAAGCTGTACGCATCTTTTTGGGGATCTAGGACGCTGAAAACCACCCTGAGACTGCGGCTGGAAACTCTTCCCTGGGAGGAGGGGTGCAGCACTGGGATAGGGAGAACAGGGAGGCCTCAAGGCTCAGCCAGACCAAGTCATGGCCACGGAGGCCACTGGCTGAATGGCCCCACTACCAGCACTGCTGGGGACCTGTAGCTGCAGTCATGGGCACTTTATAAAAGCTACTTCCCCACAAATGCCATCTGTATCAATGCGCCTACTAATCCCATGCCTTACTTTACTTCCTCTCAGTTTGCCCCATACCTCCACCAGTGACAGCTACTAGAGCTATTCCAAGTCTGCAGTCAGCCCAGGAGAGGCGCCTTCCAGTCTTATGGTATCAAGTTTTCATATTGCTGCCAAATCTCCTTTCCCCTATCTCACCTTTGAGTCACTTCAAAGTCCCATGGGTTTGTCCTTTAATGATTTTTTACCAGATCTCCCACAAAGTGTCAGCCCCAAGCTCCTCCTTAGCTTTGCTGTCTGGTCTCTACCAGCAGCCACAAGCCAAGAGTGGAGAGGGCCCAGGTTTACCAGAGGTGGCCAGTCCATGTGAATGCTTCTCCAGCCCCATACTTCCCAGACCTAGTGATGACCTTCATCTGAAAATGCCCCCAGTTGCCATGAGATAGTACTTGTCTTTTTTTGTGTGACCTGCCTGGCACTGAAGTTCCATGTCCTGTGGCATTTGGAGGAAGGTCTGCAGTTAGCTTCGAAAATACTGCTCCCAGCCAGGACAAATGAAGGATACAAATGGGGGCTGTGCCAAGCACTGGACTCAGTGCACGTCTTGTTCAGGTGAGCAGGATTATGGCTCAAGTCACTGGCAACATCCCAGCTGCTGGCAGGAGAGAAAAGGGCACTTAGAATCACCCAATTCACCCAAATGCCTCATTGTTCAGGCTGAAGAAGCCTGACAGGTGCAAGATCAGACAAACCTGGATGCCACCTCTTTACCAAATGCCTTTCTCCAGAGCGTGCAAGCTGGGAGAAGCCCAGGAAGTGATCCACTGGCACCACTGAGCTTCCCTACAAGCCCACATTGGTTTTGCACTCAGAGACACATTCGATCCACTTTTTTATCCCAGCTGGCTGCTGTCAGATGTAGCTTTGTGGGCCCCAGAACCTCATCCAAGGCATCTTGGTCCCCTTAGAATGCACTCAGCCTGTCTCCATCAGGCAAGACACGGACCCAGCTTCTCAGCACATTCGTTTTCAGTGCATCAGGGGTAGTTCTTTCTTAGCAGCTTGCCCTGACACACTCCAGTGAGGAATGCAGCAGGTAATGTACAGTGTAGCACTTTTCACAAGACACCAGATTTCACTAACCCTGACTACCCCAGGGCTCTCAAGTAGCTTGGCATACTTGAAGCATTTCCACTCAGGTCACGAGCTCCTCTTGCCCTAGCCAAGGGCCCTAGCCCTAACCTCACAGAGCAGCACAATTCTCCTCTTTAAGAATTCCAGTCCAATCTGAAAACATCAGCAAAAACCAAAAGAACACAAAAGGGAGCTTTCAGGCCTTACGAAGGTTTAAAGTGATGGGTTTTTTCTTGCATGAATTTTTTTCTCTTGTCTAACACAGCACACGAGAATCCAGACTCTCAGCTATGAGGACAAAGGATTAGTGTGGTGAAAACACAGAGACAAAGGATCTTTGCAACAAAAGTCTTCCCAAATGGAGAAAGAGGAGTCCAGGATTGGAAACCCTACAGATAGGAATTCATTTTGAGATGGCAAAGAGGGTTCTCATGTTTCTCTAACAAGAGTTCCCCAAAATGACCTGGAGTAAACACACTGGGAGATGAAAACAGGTAAACTTAGTCAACAAAATACAGATGAGATGGAATAAACAGAAAAGAGGAGGTTTGCAAGTGCTTACTCTTCACAGCCTTGGGTAAGTAAGAGACTTACTTTGTTTGTCTGTTTTAGTTATTACAGCATCATCTAGGTAATCAATGTTCCATTTTATAAAATTCACAATGATCCACAAAACATGTTTAACAAAGCTGCAGTCCCTTTTCCTGGTTGTAAAGTTATCCTGGGTGGGGCCCAAATATTACACATTCCAAATTCACATTCCTAGGGACAATCAGCTGCAGATATATCCGACATGGTTTTGGCATTTATAGTGAAACTGTAGTTCCAGTGAATTCCTTGGCCGTGCCCCTTTCCTCCTGCAACTAAAGCTTTTACATGCCTTATTTCATCTACATAAAAAAATAGTTATCAGTGAAAACTTCTGAAAGTGTTCCACTCCTTAGCCTTCTTCCGTCCAGACCAACTGCAAATCCTGCCATTTTAAACCAGACTTTCTAGACCTTGTTGCTTTCATCTAGATTCTCTGTGATTAATCCATGTCTTTCCTGGAGGACAGTGCCCAGAACTGCATGCAGGATTCCAGTGGAGGCCTTTCCAATAGCTGTCAGAATGGAAAGAAACACCACTACCAGCCCGATTCAGACATGAGCTGTGGATGCAGCCCTAGTGAAGTGCCATGTACTCATGAAAGCAGAAAAACCATTCACAACCACTCTGGCAACATGGACTGCTGAAAAACTAAAGAACCATGCAGCATCCTGTGTGCATTAACAACTTCCACAGAGCAGGAGTATCTAGTAACTCCTAGGGACAGCATACTAACTAATAATTCTGCTATTTCATGGCTCGGAAACTTCAGCAATCTCCAAGTGTTCAATACTGTGTGTGCCCAACATGCTCTGCACGTTTTTCAAAGCAGACCATGAAATGTGTCAAAGAGCATTAGCAGGTCAATTAGCAAATACATGACGGGATCTTACGTGGGGTAAGAGAGCAACACTCCAAGCAGGTGTAAAATCATAGTTCTGCACAAGGAGACAGCAGTACCTGTACTGTAATGGAGTAGTAGTGGAGCTGCTGAAGGCAGGGGTGGTACTGTATCCTGGGAGTGAAGAGACATGTCAGTGCAACCCCTCTGGATACAGTGTATGAACAGAATGCAGAGTGTAAGTTACTTTGGGTTGGGTGTATGCTCAATGCATGCACAAAACAATTCACCATGTTAGTGACGGTGCCCATGGGTTTGCTGATCAGTTGGACTGCACTCTTTTACCAACATGCAAAGAAGCCTCTGTGAACTCCAGTAGTGAGCTGCGCCAATGTGTGGGACTGTAGGAATGTGTCCTTGCTTCTGACCTGGGCATTTCAGCCACCAAGAACCAAGGAGAGGGTGAGGCATATTTCAGAAGGGGCAGACAAGCTTGGAAGCCATCTTGTCTCTCTTGAACATCTGCCAGGGTCTTTTCCTCTAAAACTACTAGTGAAGAGTCACAAACTCTGCCTCATCAGTACAGAGGCGCAAATAAACATCACGCAAAAAGCAGATCCTCAAGCCTTAAAGGATGCAAACACAGCCCACGTATTTCTCATGAAATTTTAAAATAGTTCCAGCAAAATGTTCTATTGCCGTGAAAACGGTTTGTAGCCATCAGCTTGTGCAATTGTGAAGGTGAGATATGGTCTTAGACACCTAAGAAATCTCTCTTCAGTAGCTCAGGGGAGTGCTTGTCTCATTCTACTGTCCTACATCATTCAAATTTTCAGACTCAGAAACCATCTTACACAGAGGGAAACTTTGCACTGAAGTTTATCTTACAGTAGTTCATCACCGCATGGCTTCCTTCACTTGCATTCTTCACCTTCTCTGCCATGGCAGCTGAAGAAGCTGATTAATATGGAAAAGTAATAAGTATATTCATTGTTAATACTACCTCTCTCTCAAGTACACTTAAGAGTCTCAGCCTCAGCACACTTAAATATGGAGAGGACCATGTTAAGTAGCAATTTGCATTAGAATAGCAGTTTGCTGGTTTATCACTGCCCACTCTAATCGTAAGGGCTGTGCTGTACCCAGTGTACATCCAGGCAGAGACAGGCACCAGACTTCCAAGAGGACTCCCTGCTGCTTCGCCCAGCCCTTCTCCAGACCACCACCAGAATTAGCCTGAGAGTCCAAATGTAAGTCCTACGTGCTGAAACAGTTTGTTTGCTCAGAGTATTTGTATGCATTTTCTCTCTCCCACCCTACTGTTACACATGCACAGCACCTTTCTGTCTTGTTTCCATTTCTGTCCAGTCTCCTGTACTTCTGCAAACAGCACTGTAACAGAATTTCTTAGCTTGACCTGTGTACTACTAGAAATACTACACAGCCATGCATAGCAGAAAAAAATCCTGTTGCAAAGAAAAAAATCGTCATGCAAAGCTCTAATATTGTGTTTAGCAATCTAGAGGGACTTTGGCAAGCAAACTTCAATTGAGACAGCAGACTATGAAATATAATGTCTACACCTCCTCTAAATATTTCTAAAATCAAAAATAAAGTAGGTTCTAAAGTAGGCTGAAAATACTGTGTTCAGAGGACTTTAGGCACCCATCTGCATGCTTATAGGACGCTGCTTTCTCTTGTCTCCAGGGTGCAGAAGTCCTCTGAAGTTTCTCAGCAGCATACATGAAAACAAGCTATGAAAAAAGAGGCAAAGGAATGCTTTGAATTTAGCAGCTGTTCAGGGGAGTGGGGTGAGGAGGGGAGCAGAGAATTCAGGAAAGTGGTATCACTGCTAAAGAGCAGCTAACAGAGCAGTGAGCACACAAACTGCATACCCTTCTGCGAATGCTCCACCCCACAAATGCAGTATTCCTAACAAGGCACTATTGAAAGCTTACCAAGTTAAGGAAAAAAACAACAGTACGTCTCTGACAAAAATTCAGAAATAAAAAAAACACTTGTTAGAGGAAGGAGTACCCTGTAATGGCTCTGAGTAATAGCTATGAGATAAAAAGCCCTCCAAAATTAGGGAATGATCACAAGAACAAAATTGAACATTGTTTTATTGATAAATTATTTTTAAAATAATTTAATTCAAATATTCTAGCATTACAATGGTAAACAACGTGAAAATTTTCAGAAAGTCAACTGAAGTCAACAGAACCCAAACTTGTTAAACAAACACAGATTTCTTCAATTTTATCCCCATTATGTTTTCAAGGCCATGTAGTAGTTATATTTCTCTTCAAAGCCTGTTACTTATCTTATTGCTAAGCTGCTACATTGCGGAAGTGATGATTAATCACCCTTTGAAAATTCCACAAGACTTTGAGACACAAAATCATGAATCCATGTATCAATATGTGGAAGAGATGTGTCCACGAGAAAAGTCACTATTTTTCGATCCCAAGAGTTAGTGCTGTCATTAACTGCCTGTATCTGTGCCACAAAAGGTTTCTTCTCTACAAGATTCCGAAACACTATTGATGCCTCTTCTGACCACTGCTGGTTTTTCACTCCTAAGACAAATGTAAAGAAAAACAGAAGGTCATTTATAGACTAGACCAATCTAAGTTTATAAAGAAGTGGTGTGAGTTTAAATACTTGAGAAAACAGATTTTAAAGTGCTAATGAATGCAACTTAAATTTAGAAAAGAAACACAAGCTCCCTCATCTCCCACACAAACAAGATTAATTATTACACAGACTAGGATATTTATTTTTTCTTGAAATCTAAAGATATGGATGCATTTGCAGAAGTGAAAGGCAAATGCACTGACTCACTGAGCAATTCAGAGAATGTCACCTGCCTTGCATGACTAGTGCTTATCAGGAACCATGACAAAAAGGAGAACTAAAAATCCTTTCAAAACAAACTTTTTTTATCTTCAGCCTAAGGGTGCTGACATTACTTGTCCCATTGGCCTTGCTTTAAATTTTCTTCATCTCAAAGCAGCATCAGTTACTATAATACCTGCTAAACCTTCAAGTCCGAAATGAGACAGAGAGCAGAAACAAAGAGAAATTATCCCTAAATGCCTCACAACTGCTCTTACTTTTCTCAGAGCAGCATTCCAGAAAGTCAAGTCTGCTGGAACCTAAACAGGTTTTTGAAAATGTCTGCAATCCACCTAGAAATAAATGGCTCCTGCAGACTTGGGATTCAGTTCTCCAGACCACTGCTGGTGTACAGCATCTAAGCACAGGGGCTCAAACATCATGCAGGAATACCCAAAAGCCACTTTATAGATAACAGAAGCAGAACAGCAAAATGCCAATACTTTGCTTTTACTATTAGCAGCAGCTTGCTACTGACAGAACAACACAGGAACACAGCTGCTTGCAGGCTACAAAAGGAAGTAAAAGCCAATAGTTAATACTTAAGGAAGGGTAATTAAGGCAAGGAAAGACTATTGTGGAAGCAAATGGGATTTTACAAGGAAACAGATCAGAGACTAAGAAGCATGAGATACAAAATCAGAAAGGAAAAAATTGGAAGAATACCAGGACAATAGCCACTGATCTTCCAGGCTCAGCTGGCTTGCTTTGACAATATGAAGTATCTCAGAGGCAACTTAACTAGCTACTTGGGAGATTCAGGGAAGCAGGAGAAGCGGATGACTTGCAGGCTTGCTGAGCTGGATCCACCAGAAGACAGACACAGCTAGGAATCAGCCACATTGCAGCACAGCACACTGAGGACCCCAGCCTGTCCGTAGCACATCCATCACGCATCACTAGTTTTAAAGTAACCCCCAAGGTCACACTGAGGCTATGCAGGAAAGCAAATCCACAGAAGGCACAGAGCACTAACTGTCACCTGTCACTTCCAACAAGCACATTCTGTGACTGAAATCTAGAGCAGTGCTGACCAAACAGCATCAGAAAGCAGTAGCTGACTAAAACGAGACGTATACATCTGAACACAACACAGAAATGAAGGAAAAATTTTGAAATGAAAGACAGCAAGGAAAGATGAAGTTTTATTTTTGAAATTCTCTCAGATGTATGCACACTCTCTACGCTATTCTCAACGAAATTATTAAGCTTACTGAAAGCCCCATTCCCTCATGGAATTTTTTGTTTGTTTGAGAAAACCAATATATTTCAGGCAATTCTGGATTCCAAATAGGAACTGGAGAATTGTAAATTGCAATAGGGTCAAGATATATATTAAAAAAATTCTCCAGAAATTTACTATCTAGGTTCTTAACTTTATGTAAAATACGATAATCAGAACATTAGGTTCTTATCAACAGATACATTGTAATTTTCACACTTGGTAATTTGTTGTTGAAGGATCCAAAAACATTTGGGTTTTATTTCCCTGTGTCTTTTGCACAGTAGGTGTTGCATACATTAAATGATAAATTTTATGACAATGAAAAACAACTGCTGGACAAGTTTAAGCAATCTTCATTCTCAAAGATAGTAACTTAAAGTGCTGCATTAAATTAAACCAACAAAAATAAACAGAATCATCACCACCTATGCCAAGAATAAAAGCAAGATATAAATATGTAGAAAAAACCCAATTACGTAACCTTTGACTTTGTCCAGTTTGCACTTCTGTTCATCTCATATGCCCACTGATGTAAGACTTTAACAAAAACAATTGCAAATGCTTGATACCTACCTGCAAGCTGAGCTGTGATAGCCTGGAAAGGAAGTCTTCTAAACATATCCAGGAGTGGCTGCACTTTCCGTATGCTGACAAACTCATGTTTGCCGTAGTCTAGCTCATACACTGACAAATACCCGTTTCTAAGGATTCCTTTTATTATGACCCTGTACCACCTAAAAGGGGACAGAACAAGAACAGACCATTTGAATTCATATTCACACACTGCCAAAGCACCAGAAAAATAATGCACAACCAAAAGATCTTCATCAACATGTCTCAGGCTTCCCAAATCTGGATTTAGCTGAATAAAAGTCAACTATCCCAGCTACAGTCTGGAAGCATGAAGAGACTGCAACCTCATTTACTCCCTTACTTTCTCAGTATCACTGGACATCTGCTACGCTGTTAACAATGTGGACTAAGCAAAGCTAGGCTTGCCTAGCTTAGCAGAGTTAAACTTGCTTTCAAAGATTTTAAGTAATTTAAGCATCTACTTACTCATCTCCAATTTTAGCTGCATATAGCTTGTTTTTCTCAATGTTCACAGGTTTCTCTTCTGCCCTACTGTAGTACAAGATCATTTCTTCCATTAGGGCATACAGATTGTTTAGCTCATTCCAAGGCTGGACAATGAAATGCCCAGGATGGCAGGCCACCGAAACGTAGATATCCATGAGGTCACCAGGCTTTGGCAAGGGTAGAGGAGGAGGCATATCAATGGTGGACACTGCACTGCCGGGATCTCTGCCTGAATCAGGGAAACTCTTCTCCAGCTTCCCACTAGGTAACTGTAGAGCTGAAACAGCATCACCCATAGCTTTTGTGGAGCTAGGCGCACTGGGTGTCACACTCAAGAAAACATCTTTCTGATGCTTCCACAAGTCTGCATTTTTGATCTGTCTATTGATGCTATGATCCATGTCTGGGAAATTTTCTGGAGCAAACAAGTAAATGTGTGCAATTCCTTTTGAAGCATCCTGTTTAATCACCTTGAAACACAAAACACCATTTAACAACCAGTTAGTAACTATTAAAGGCACATCTGATGTTGTACAGAAGACTAAAGCAGCAACAGTTCATTGCATTTATGCACAGAAACATTTTCAGTGTTCTCCCAAAGATATTAAGGAAGTTGTGGGTAATAAGCTGTTCACAGCAGATAAAAAGCACCTGCAGCTATTCCACTAATTTAAAGCAAACAAAACTTGAATTGAGTTTTGTGCTGTCCAACAGGCTCAATCTCAGTATTGCGTGTACAATTCTAGTTTTCAGAAGAACAGTAGCCAGTGTCCACCACAGATCTAAACAACTTATTAAATAACACCTAATCCTTTAAACAATCTTCCTGTCATTATGGAAAATGAGATCTGCTAAATTAGATGAAAAAAAAGATGAAAAAAGCTTCCAGGTTTCTCCCACACATAATTTTCAAGCACTGACACAAAAGTATTTCCTATTTACCCCGAGATATGCTAACATTACTAATAGTAAAGCACTTAATTTTTAATTTGACAAAGTATGCAACATTCCTTTAGTGATTCTTATGTTGATGTTCTTAGCCAAGAACAAAAACTTTCTGCAATTAAAGCATGCATCTCCTGTCTATTATTCAATAGAGCAAAAATAGCACCAAAATCAAACTCTCTTGGAAGAGGATGTCTAGAATTCTAAGCCAGGTACAACAGGTACAAGTCTCAGAGTAGAGGTCTAGACTAAAGCAAAAAGCTTACAGAAAGCTATAAAGCACTTTTTCCAAGTGCCTGACAGTAGCTCAAATCAAAAGGTTAAAAGGAAATTATCTTTGTTTAGTCTGTAGTTAGTAATAGACTTCCTTTAGAAGTGTATTTGCAGTTAGTTAAACTGGCTAGGATACACTGCAAATGGAAATAATTTTATCTCAAAGATAAGAGAAATTCTAAGTATATAAAGTATATACTAAAACAAAGTCGATTAGAAAAAGCAAACAAAAAAACCCCACCTGCTTTCAGAAAGACTAGAAAGAGACTAGAAGGAGAAAAAGCTTTGCTCACAAGAGGCATAAAAGTAATTCAAGATTAACTCAGAAGTTGCATATTTTCATGTGTTGAAACATGGTAACTGTGTTTCTTTCCTATCAGTGGCAAAATAACTCTAGCTGCATATTTGGACTTGGACAGCAAAATGTGAAAAACTGCTGTGAAAGTTGCTAAATTCACAGCAGAGGGGAAAAGAGAAAATTTCTACAGGCTTAAGCAAGTTTTTATGACAAATTTCCTAAGAAAAGAACTTAGTACAGAATTTATGTCCTTTAGCTGGTTACAAACTTTTACACTTCTGTAACAAAACCCAATTTGATGAGTTGTTAAGCTTTTAAAGTTGTTCTTCCAATGCTCTTTTCACATGTCTATGTGATTTCAGGTCTCACAGGCATTTTGACTACTTACCTTCATGCTAAATTCAGGACAATTTATTACAGCATCTCTCAGCCACAGTACAGCATCTGGAGTCCACATGCCAGTGTTAGGAGGCAGATCTGCCAGACAGCATTTCAAAGCCTAAGAACAGCATGAAGTATACAAGGTATAATTTAGTAATGCTAAAACTGGTCTGTAAGTTCCACTTCATGGAATAATGCTGACAGTCAATCATGTATGACAAACAGAAAGAGACAGAGCAAAATGCAAATCCAGTACCATGACACATACACAATATCCACCAGCTCACAGGATCACATTGTGATTTATTTTAGGCAAAGATGCACAATAAAGTACATGGCAATGTTGAATGCTGTGAAACAAAACAGAATTTCAGTACATAAACCTCGAAGTAACAGCACTACAAACACTGCCAAGAGATCAAATACAGGTTTATACCTGAGGAGGTATTGCAATTACTTCTCTCAGGAACTGTGGTGGGATTTCTTTGAGCTCTGACACTTTAACAGTTGCAACTGTTCCACTATCCATAAACTGCACATCAAGTGCCCGTCTAGTGTGAATGATCTTTATCTGAAAGAAGAAAGCAAGAGCATAATTTTGAGGTTGAAATCCCAACAGTGACACACACATTATAAAATACTTCATAGAAACAAAACATTCGGATTGAGTTGATCAAAAAGAAGAGACATTTATTTCTTTGTGGGCAAACTCTAGCTGCTTTTTGATTTCTTACCTCTACACGTGCCCATTTTCCTTTGGAAGGAAACAAGCAGATTTTGCCACAGAAAGGTAGCAATACATTGAACTCAGATGTCTGCTGCAAATACAAAAACAGAAGTCAAAAAGCATGGAGCTATTACTATCTGGCACTCAACTGACCATTCAAAAGCAGCACATGGCATAAACCGTACTGAGAAGCAAAAGCTCAGTTTCAAATGAAAAGTATCTTTCCAGCTTTAGAAGCACCTCTTATCATATTGCTTTAAACTTCCCCAGTTGGTAAATCTTTTGATCCCAAACTCTGTATCTACAGGGAAACTGGGAGAATACGAAGTGCCAGGGGTAAAAAGCCACGTTTGGAAACAGACTAGGAAGTCACCAACAATTATTTGACTTTAAAACCAGGAGCAGTTAAGAGCTATGAGAGACAAGTGAAGAAGCTCCTAGCTTATATTCTAGAACATGCATCTTGAGATGTATAACAAACCAAATTTACTGGTGACTCAAATGAAAGTCTCACAGGGGTGAGAGTCACCAAGATAATCTAAAAAACATAACAAGACAATAGCTACACTATAAAATGTATGGGGAAACTCCATTTGAAGAAGAATCAATTAAAACCTAGTAGGTTTAAATTCTTGGGCAAAATGAGTTAAAACCCTCCAGATAAGCTGCAAAGTCTGATATTAAAATAATCTGAAGAACAAATGCTTTCTTTGATAGCAGCAAGAAAATAACAAGTACTCTCTCCAAAGAATACCAACTCTTGAAACACCTCCATGGCTGCCTTCCTTAGTGTCTTTGTGTTGCTATATATTTTAGGGTTTATATACTTTCTTTCAGTGTTTAGCTTGCTTGAAACTGAATCCTGATAAATGAAATGCTTTCAGTATAAAATATTTCCAGATGGTCGCACAACAGGTCGAAAGCTCAACCTCTACACCTAAACCACTTTGACAGAGTAGTTTCACAAGCAGTGGTTCTAACAGGACCTCCAAGGATCTGCCTTGCATGATTGGGTCAGGCTCAGCTGAATTACAAAATTGATTCTCTTAAGATTTCTCCTCTTTGGTCTAAATTCTCTTGTGTCTAATAAGGATTGTTGCACGTGTCTGCAAATGGCTGGTGGAATGTCAGACTTCTCTGCCACATGCCTATTATACAGCAACTTACGACTTTTCAAAATGCCTCCTATACATCACTTTGATGCTGATACTAGCCACAACATGCAAAAGCTAAGGATGCAAGGAAAAGATATGCAGAATCAGATGTATCAGATCAAAGCCACTGAATCTCTAAAGAAGCCATGTTAAGAAGAACAGACCTTGATTATGCTGCTTTTACTACCACTTTGTACAGACCTAGCTGTTTATGCACCTCAACTTCATAATTTAAAATTTCCAGAAAAAAAAGGTAGTATTTCCACAGGTTTTTTTACCAATCTCATACAGTTTCCATTGGAAGCTTCCCATTAAGAGCCATACTGTTACTATTCTTACTATTCAAGGTAAGTTGCAAGTAGTTACTCAAGGCTTAGACAGTGCTTGTGAAAATGAAAGCATCAAAAGACACTTTTCATGCTGAAAGGGGCACCCCAAAAAACCCCAAACTATAAAGAATTCTTAGCCTTTTTGAATAGTCTGTGGCTACAACAAAAACTTGAACTTATGTGTGAGTAAAATTATTGGTACCCTCTGGAGAAATGCTGCATGATTTCACCACTTCCCTCACATGGAACTTACCTTGTAAAGAAAGTAGTCTTCTAGTTTCTGCAATATTTCAGAAAGTTTAGACAAGCCTTTGGATGGTACTTGACAATACAGACTTCCATCAGAGGAAACACTGGTTACTCTGACATTGGTATATAGTGCATCTACCTGCAACGGTAAGAGATTGACAAGGGAAAAAAAAAACCCCACAAAATTTCTCAGCAAATTTCTGAGTACTGTTTTTTGTCCATCTAAGATCTCAACAGTCAATGATTTTTCATGATTAAGGAGGAAAACAGGACAATGGTACCTGTAGGTGCAGTTCAAGGGACTTGTCATACAATGCCTTCAGACAAGTAGCATTGATGTTGATATCATCTTCTCCGGAAGTGTCATAAAGAACAAGAAGAGGAGTATCACTCTTTTCCAGTATTTCCACAGCAAATATCTTGTAGCAAGTCTGTGATTCCACAGCCTTTACCAGGACAGGATCATCACAGAAGGCTTCCAGTCCTGTAAGACACAGCATACCCTTTTGTGTACAGAAGTTGTACCACACCCCTACTACTTACAACCTACTTAATTTCCACCATTCTATCAAAGAAAGCCATCTTTGGAGGCAGGGCAGAATAGAAAGGAAAAAGACCCTCTTCAGAAAGACCTAAGGCAAATGTGTAAAGAAAAATGGAATATATCCAAGTATTAAGAAACCAATCAACAAAAACAAAAGCCAAGCTCATTCACAGCAATTTCACATACTTAAAATTTAGTATTTTTATGTTAGAAAGGCCTACCAGTTTTAGAAAGGTGAATAAATTCCAGCAGTCTAGGAAGTATACATGTATGCAAGTACTGAAAGAGGAAGGATCACTTCAAAATAATTATATAGGTTCATATTTAGAAATATTGCCTAATCTGGCCACAACATTTATGGATAAAGATGTTGTGCTAGTGTACATTGCTTCACATAACACATTTCCTTCACTTCAAACATTTCCTTTTATTTCTTAAGCTCACGTATATTAAAGGGACAAAGACATCCATGTTAAGTGCAGAAACAATTGAGCTTCATTACAGAGGTACAGGATAAAAATATCTTCTAAAATCAAGGATGCTCTGTAAAACTCTTCCTCACATCTTTTCTTCCTTCCTTTTCCTTCTTTCTACGCATATCTGTGTCTGCTTAGACTAGCTGAGCTGAACAAAATCTATCAAACACGTACAGAACTATTACAAACAAGAATCAGAACTCCCAGACTCACAGAGGCTTCAATCCATCAGCTGTGCCACCAGCAGTAAGCACAGCAGTAAGCACGTGTGCAGTCAGCCCTGGCTCTCTCTTACCTGCCAGTTTACATTTTGCAGCTTGAAAAGGAAGCGATCGGAACTGTTTCTGTAGTCTGCACACACTGCTGCTTTCAACAAACTCAGTGAAGCCATGATCAACATAGTATACCTGACAATGGAAAAGGGAATTAAGAGCACAAGATCATGAATATAATTGTAAGCATGTTTTCTTGAGTCTAGGAAGAATGCATTCTGTTACCACATTCTCTATACAGCCAAAGACAAATGACTTATTGCCAGTTCACTACTACTAATTTCATGTTTTCAGGGAAAGCCTCCTTTTCAAGATCTCTATAAAACCATCCCCTCCAACTGTTCACAGAATCTCAGCTTCAAACAGGAACAGTGCTGGAAGCATTCACCATATATTATCTCAAACAACGTGAAAAAAAGGTAATTAAACCACAATTTTTATTTACAAAGTTTTGGAAGTGTTGAAAAGTCAAATACTAGTTAGGTACCATTATAAGTTTTGCCTACTGTTTTTACAGCATTAAGAAATAATTTTGATTTAAGCTTGTCTTTGATATAAATACTACAGTCAATGCAGAAAACTAGTATGGAAACTGCTACTGGCAGCAAGTAACTGAAGCTAAAGTTAGAGAAAGAAAGCTTTGATGGGACTTCCTGCAACTTTTTTTTCTAAACTCTATCCTGCAAAATATCTGCACAGCAAATATTAAAAGCAGGTCTGAACATTGTGCCAGAGGATAATCAGCAAAAGCTGCAATAAAGCAGCAGACTTCTTTTGGCTGATAGCTCTGACTAGGGAGAAATTAGAGGCAAGCATGCTACTAATTTTCTTGCCACTTGTCTAACAACAGTCTTTCACAAAACCAAGTTCTGACACCCCACTCCAATTTACAGCTGAAGGGCATCATACTAGCTTTCAGAAAAAAAACTCAATTCCAATACATATATTTCAGTATTTATAAAATGGTTCAACGTTAAAAGTATGTTAAGCAGGGCAGGGTTACCTAACTGGGAAAAGAAACAAAAATGTTAAGGAGATATCATTAATATTGACTAGACAAGAAATAACTGAGAAGTTTAAAACTTTTTTTATACTTCTAATATATATTCTAATTTCACTGCAGATGGCAAGAAGAGTCTGTTTGGCACAGGAAAAGTTTAACAGAGGAATTAAATAATGTCAGTGGGATTTAACTAAAATGCATATGACATGACTCCCAAAACACTAGATCTGCCTGGAAGGGGAAAGTATACTCCTTCTCTCCTTTATTTTTATTTTTTTAAAATTTTTTTTTCCTGTTTAGTGCATGTTAGAGATACTTCAGTACAAGACTTCAGACAAGATCTAGGAGCAAATGAACATTGTCCTTTCTTTTCTCTTCCTGTGACCCCCCTCAAACTATTCCTCCTATCAAAGGCACATTTTCAGTACCTAAGTACTATAGGGTCCAGCCCCTTTTAAAACCAAAACTCCCAAACTCAAACTATTTATGGAGAAAAACCTGAAAGACTGTTTAATTTTCTCAATCATATAACTTCTACAAGGTCTTAATTTCTCATATACCTGAAAACAGCAGCAGTTCAGGGCAAGGAAAGAAAAAATACTAGTGCAGCATATTTAAGAATTGACTGTGTATCTAAAAAACCAGGTTTGTCTCAATTCTTTCTCCAAGTGCCAGAAGAGTAATTTCTTGCCTTTACTCTGTTGTCTTCTAGAGAAATTATCCGTGCACGCAACCAGGCATCTTCTTCAGCATGTACTGCCACAAGCTGCCCAACACTCAGAGGCTGAGCTGCTGACACTGTACTGTTCTGACTGTAGTATGCTTTCATTTCATCTTCCATTTGTTCCTGGGCAGAAGAATAATCTTTGCCCACATACCTACAATATTTTACAAAAAAACCAAACAAAAAAACCACAAGAGTTGGGATGCAACTTCAAAAAAGCTGAATAAAAACATAAGAACATTTACATGCACAAATGAATACAGGACATACATTTTCTAAGATATTTGTGTCCAAACTATTCTGTTTTTTAGAAAGAAAAAGTCACTCTGTCACTAAAAACCACCATTTTAATCTGGTTTTTACTAAGGTTGATCCAAACCAAAGCATCTAAAACATCTTTAAAAATTAGGTGTTAAACCAAGCGCTGTTTACTCTCATACTCCAGATTGATCTTGATATTTGGCTGCTGACCTAATGGTTCATATTAATGCTGTTTGTGTTACACAGGTCTCCTTAAATCAAATATTTAAACTTTCTGGAAAATTCAAATGGGAAGTTCTGAATACTTCAGAAACAAGTCAGATTAGAGCAGACAAAAGGAAAACTTACCCACAAATTTGTTTAGTAGCTACTGTTTCAGCTTGTTTTTAGTGTGATACTACTCAATTCTACCACACAGTTTAGATTATATGCCCAGAGATAGTGCAGATTTGTAATATAACATGATATCATAACTCTGTAATAAAGATCATGTTAAATCTGACCACATTACAGGGAACTGTGATTTTCCTAAAATAGCCTTTTGGTTTCTGTGCAGGCATTCATCCACTTTGTAACAGAGATAAAGTGGGGTAGCAGTCTCATATGTTACTTAAGCTTCTTGAACATACCTAATAGACAGTTGGAATAACTCAACAGAAAGCAGAAAAATATTTCAGAATTTCCTGCCTCACTCACTATTTTATTCATGATTTCTTGTGAGAATTCAACTGCAGTACTTAGTTTATCATCTCTGCCTTCAAACACTCTGTTATGAATGTCTAGCAAATATCTAGGAGCGTTTCTATCACCTCACTTTTATTCTGACTACATCAGAATTCTTTGAGAATTGGTTCATGTCTCAAAACAGAAACAGCACCAACACCAGCACCTTTCAGCTTTGCCTTCATTTGTACTGCAGGTGAAGGGTTGCAGACAAAAAACTTAGCCACATACAAAGAAAGTAAGAGATATTGCTCCATCCCTGAGATTGAAATAGGTATGTTGATTTTATTGGTCCTGCAAAAATCAACATCAACCAACAACTGCTACCTAGTTCTTGTGTAGGCCAGCAGAAAGAGACTTGTAGGACATGTAAGAAAAGAAGAGCCCATGCACTGTTTCCTCCCTATATGTCTACACAAACATTTTCTCGTCATGGCAAAAACCCCTAATCCCTTCAGGGCTAGTTTCATCATATCAAGATAAATGACCATGCCCATAAAGTACATGGATAACCCTGAGTAGCAATTTCTGTAACTAGGACCAAGAAACCACTAATTATCATCACATACCTACACAGATCTGACAAACTGAGAAACGTCAGTACTGTCCAAGTGGTATCGTTCAAAATTTGGGAACTACTGCTTTGTAGAGAATTTTTTACATAACCACCCTCAGCTCAACAGTGATATGGTATTTTAATCCATGGTACTCAAAGCATTCACCCCAAATACTTAGAGGAAACATCCTTAAAATAACACCAGAAAGCTATGAACCATTACTCCACGTGTACAGTAAGCTACAAATGATGCCAGAACTAAAAACTGTACAGGAAAGTTTTGTAGAATTAGGTCACATGTGCATAGCAGGCTGGAAGTAAGAGATGTAATGTAACAATCCACATCTTACACTGTCCCCTTAGACTAGGCTGATTAGGAACCAAATCAACAAACACTAGTAGCTTTTTGTGGATGAAAGCTCATCTTTCTGTAAGTAGAATCTGTGTGCACTCAAGTTATGTCTAGCTGGTGTAAGTTAGAGAAGTAAAAAGTATTTTAATAAGCATAGTAGTAATATCTGACTACTCTTTTGTGTTGTAGTGGGATTATTTTATCAAGTTTTCCAATGGCAAGTCAAATCTGCCTTGATTCTCAGACAAGCTCAAGCTAATGATACAAGTGATTGTTTCAGGATGGAAAAAGTTTCAGAAAAATTCCATTTAAACACACACAAAAAAGGATTCCTAATTTTCATCAGCAAAATAAGCAAATAATAAAGTCCCGAACAGTCCTGTTCATCTATTCTTTTCTGGCAGACCTGCACAGTATGAACATGTGGATTTATAAGTAAAGCAAAAAAGGTAGAGTCCAAAATACAAACTTGCCTAATTAGGACCTCATTAGTGTTTTTCAATTCTAACACCATGATGGACACAGATCCTTCTGATGGAACTATTAGAGAAGGAACAGTTATGTTTTCTAGATACTGGTCCTTAGATTCTTCATACTGCTGTTCAGCTGTGGCCTTCACACCATCATGCCTCTTGACTTTCTCAGTGACATTCAGATTTTCATCAATGCATCTTTGGGGTTTAGCATAAAGGATTGCCTTTCTGGGGACTTCAGATACATAGTCCACAATACATATATCTGATAGCAACTCCAGATTATTTAGAATGTCTTCTGGAAATTTTACTTGGTAAGCATCTTGGTACACTTTGGGAAGTGCATGAGCCCAAAGACCACTGGAATACTTCAGCAAGATGCCAACAACTTTTGCCTTGAAGTCACTACTGAGTGATGCAGGTGTGGTTTCCATATTTGGTTTTAACAAAGGGTCTGCTTTTGATGAAGTAGCAATCTGAGATGTCTTTTCTTGCTCCATATCGCTTTTTGCTACTGGTGGTATTTTCTTAGCAGGATAAATAAGTCCATCCATTGGATCACCTCTGTGTATTTTCTCCACCTTGGAAAACAAAAAAGAGAGCAAATAATCAATTGCATCTCTAACACTAAATCGTTTTGCCAATTACACTTTTATAACATGCATTTTATACAGATTTTGAAGAGAACATCCACAAGGAGCTAAGCTTGCGGCAGTTACTACAGGTTAGCGTTTCCTGTAATGCTTCTCCTTTGTTTTGGAGGGTTCCAAATACATATGAGTGCCTCAGTAATAAACAAATATCTAATCTATGCAATACAACTGGGACTTGCTGACAAAGACGTACAGTCTGTCCTCCCTCCTAGGAGGACCAGAAGATAGTGATGCCCTTCGTAAATTTACATCTTTTGCAAGGTAACCTCCCCAGTTTTCCCCACAGGCAAGCAGATCATAAACAAAGGTTTCTCTCAGTTTACTGACAGAAAGGAGATTTGATTCTGTACTTCAGAAACAAGAGGACACTTGCCACGCAGTGCTGTCAGGCAGGCTATCTGCTGTCATGCACAGGGAATTGTTTTTCTTTACAAAAGTTCTGAAATTAAGGAAGAAATTTCTGGTTCATAATAAATTTAATAATAAAATTGATTAGACCCTTTTAAATCATGCCTTCAGAACCAAATATTTTGCCAGTCCCTACACATCCACTCTTTGCTAAACTAAAGAATAAGTATACCACATAGTCTGAAGTCACAACATTGAAAAGTACTGTTTGATAACTGTAGCCACAAACTCACAATAAAATTCTGCTTCCTAAACCTAGCTGGATCTAACCATAGCTTAGCAGGAATCTATGTAAAATTGAGATAACAAAAGATTTTAGTGTTTTCACATTGGTCCCAAAGCAAGAAAAATAAAGAAATGTAGCTCCACTTTGAAGTTCCTTCATCAGAGGAAACAACTCTAATTTAATTAAAGTAATTTTCAAAAGCAGATCAATAGAAAAACATGGAGCAGCTGAATTACTTGCTACTACTCAGGGGTAGAATTCACCTCCACCCTACTAATATCAAGACCCACCAGAACTTTATAAACCTTGCCCAAGTAATTCTTTGCAGCTCTGCCCTAGCAACAAACAATAAAAGCATAATGAACAAGACTTCAGGTGTTATCTTACAGAAAAAGAACAACACGTATCACTCATTATCAAGAGAACATTAGCAAGAAACAAATACTGAGTTACAATACATTGAAAAAAAATAATGATGGTCTGAGTTAAGAGTGAACTATGTAAGTGCATTTCCATACATTGCTCTGCATTACATTGTCTAGGCTGGTGCCAAAATGATCTGTGAAAAGGTTCTTGGAATAGGTCTTGATCAACTTCCATGAACACTAGCACGACACAAAGGAAATAGTGTTCATAGATATAAAAAAAAAAAATTAACTATGTTGGAGAACACTCACACGTTCCTGGTAGCATGCCTAAATTATTCTCTATCAGTGAAAAACCAAAATAGAAATACTTTCTGCAAGAGTAAGACATAAGAAAGCAAAATTCTTGGGCATTTCTGCTAGTCAGCTTGATATAAGAGACAATAAACACGTCTGGCAGTGAAACCTACAAGGAGCAAAGATGATTTCACTGATTCCTGACAGCGAACATCCGTATTTGTACCCTCTGATAGGAGGAATCTTACTGTGCCCTTTGTACCACAGGAGAAGAAAGGAGTTCAGTTAAAAATAGAACCAAACAAAAAACTTATCGAAGCCTTGCAAGGACTTTGATACATGGTCCGGAAACCAAAGTATATCACGTCACACAGACAAAAAAATTAGAATATGCCATCTTGGCAAATAATTACATCCTAGATAGAGAGGAATTAATAAGGATGTCCCCATGTGTCCATGTACAAGACTGAGAAATTAATTTACATGACCAGCCAAGGAAACCTTTAGCTCCAGAAAATACTTAACATTGTCAAGACAACAATTTGTTTAAGATGGCTGTGTTGGAATGCATGGCAGTTGATCCTGGAAGAAGCTGAATGCAGAGGTCTACCTTTATATATCCCTTTTCTTGGCTAGAGCTCTTTAAATAGAGCTGCAACAGAGCTGAATAAATTTTTGCTGACAGGACTATAAACCCTTACACACTAAACACCAGCAGCAGACTGGAGAGAAGATCCTCAGAGATCTTTAAGCCTCTTAACTCCAATAATAGCTCCAGGGTTTTCTAGGCACTGAAGTTCAGTTTTGAACAGACTGTATATGCTGACTGTGCAAACCATTTAGAGACAGCAAAATGCTATTTCAGTAAATTGTTTCAGATTACTTCAGTATAAATAAGCACAGGTTAACATCACTAGAATCATAGAATATCATGAGTTAGAAGCAACTCACAAGAATCACTTAGTCCAAATCCTGGCCCTGCACAGGCTATCTCCAGGAATCACACCACCTTCAAGGCCACAGAAACTTTTAATAACAAGCAAATGGCTTCACTTTTGAGCAACACTTCAAAATAGCCACTCTTTCTTAAGCACAAATATCTCAATCCAGGTTTTTGTTGAGCTTATAGATCTGCCTGTACTTCCCATTAGTACAGTTGACAGCCCAGCTCTACAAGCACATAATTATTCTGGGCGGTACTGAAAAATACCTGTAAGACAACACAGTCATTTGTCACAGCCAGCACAGGTTCTTCAGGGTGAAGTCCTGCTTGTCAAACTTACTTTCATTTTATGACAAGACAGCCCACCTAGCTGATCCAGTGGATACAATCCTTTTGGGTTTCAGTAAAGCTTTTCAAACTGGCCCTCACAGTATCCTTCTGGACAAAACATCCAGGACGTAGCTGGATAAACACATCACGGGGTGGGTGAGCAACTAGCTCATAGGTCAGGTGCAAAGGGTTACAGTGAATAGGGTGACATCAGATTGGAGACTTGTCACTGATGGGGTTCCACAGGGCTCCATCCTCAGCCCTGTGCTCTTCAACATCTTCATAAATGACCTGGATGCTTAGTAACCCTTGGAAGGAGTACTAAGCGAGTTCACAGAAGATACACAACTGGGAGAAGCTGTTGACTCCCTCACAGGCAGGGAGGCTCGCAGACTGACCTTTATCAATTAGAGGGGTGGGCGACCACTAACAATATGAAGTTCAACAAGGCGAAGTGCTGGATTCTGCATCTGGGATGTGTGTACAGACTGGGGAACAAGAGATAAGTCCATGGAATGGGACTGGGGGGGTCCTTGTCAATGGCAAGTTGAACATGAGTCAGCAGTGCCCNGACGTAGCTGGATAAACACATCACGGGGTGGGTGAGCAACTAGCTCATAGGTCAGGTGCAAAGGGTTACAGTGAATAGGGTGACATCAGATTGGAGACTTGTCACTGATGGGGTTCCACAGGGCTCCATCCTCAGCCCTGTGCTCTTCAACATCTTCATAAATGACCTGGATGCTTAGTAACCCTTGGAAGGAGTACTAAGCGAGTTCACAGAAGATACACAACTGGGAGAAGCTGTTGACTCCCTCACAGGCAGGGAGGCTCGCAGACTGACCTTTATCAATTAGAGGGGTGGGCGACCACTAACAATATGAAGTTCAACAAGGCGAAGTGCTGGATTCTGCATCTGGGATGTGTGTACAGACTGGGGAACAAGAGATAAGTCCATGGAATGGGACTGGGGGGGTCCTTGTCAATGGCAAGTTGAACATGAGTCAGCAGTGCCCTGTAAGCCAGGAGGGCCACTCATATGCTGGAGGGCAGCCAGGCAAAGGAAGGGATTGTCCCTCTCTGCTCTGCACTGGGGTGGCCTCACCTCATGTGCTGGGGGCAGTTCTGGGTGACACAAGGGAAAAAAGACATTGAGCTGTTAGAGAGCATCCATAGGAGGACAACCACTACCATGAAGGTACAAAAGGGCCTTAGGTGAAGGCTGTATGAGGAGTGGCTGAGGTCATTTGGTCTGTTCGGCCTGGAGGAGACTGAATTGCAGTCTACAACTTCCTTGTGAGGGGAAGATGAGGGAGGGGCAGGCACTGGTCTCTCTGGTGACAGTGAGACGACCAGAGGAAATGGCCTGAAGTTGTGTCAGGGGAGGTTTAGATTGGCTATCAGGAAAAATCTCTTTCACCCAGACAGTGGTTTGAGCACTGGAACAGGCTCCCCAGGGAAGTGGTCACAGCACCAGCCTCACAGAGCTCTGAAAGCACTTGGACAATGCTCTTAAGCACAAGGTGCGATTCTTGGGGATGTCATGTGCAGGGCTAAGGTTTGTATTCAATGATCATTGTGGGTCATTCAATTCAGAATATTCTGTGACCATGCCTCTTGTCACCTCACCATTACAGAGCACAAAGCAGAGGCAAGAGCTGGCGGAATGAATTATCAGGGCAACAGAGAGTGAAGCTGTCTTACACAGGAGAATAGTATTTTTGTCCTGGCCTTGAATAACAGAGGCAGCTCTTAAAAAATGAAATCTGGAGATTTAATTAATAAAACTTCAAATAAAAAAATACTCCCAAGATAAATACCAACTCTGAAACCAAGTGGAATGCAAAAGACCAAGTCCCCTTGTTTTGACATACACATAGAGTGAAGAGAAAGACAGACATGCTCTTGTATGTGTTGGTGGGACAAAAGCTTTGCACATATATGCTTGACAATGTTCAAAAAACCCACTGCACTAAAATATATAAACTAAAAAAGTATCCACTTTCCAATGCCAGCCTTGCTTCATTGTGTGTACAGTGATAATAATATACTGGTAACCTCCTGTAGCATCAAGGGTTTCCAAGACTGGAAAAAAACACATTTCATCCTTGAAATGAGAGTTTCTAGTTAGAGTAAAGGTTAGATTCAAACTAGCATATGCAGTTATTTTCTGCCATTCTTCTACAAGGTAGGAAAAGAAAACCGGCAAAGGAAGATAGCATTTAATGTCAGTGACACTCTCATGTGGCAAACAAGAAGTCTGGCTCCATGGTTCTTGGTATCCAACATGCTCTCAAAGATGGCTCTAAAATACAAATCAGAACTATCACTCTGATTCAGTAAGAAGAATTCGTCAAGAAGTGTGGTGCAGGAGTTCTTTCAGATATGATATAAATATGCAACAGGGAAGCCAACTGCCACAGCATACATACCACAGATGCTACACAGAAACATTTGAGTGACAGGCACCTTAGACAAACAGTGTGAAGCCAACTCGCATCTACCTGACTTTCCTCAACAGTACATGAATTTCAACTCCTAGCAAGCTGGAGCTCAAAGCAGTGAGGAAGGTATTTCTGGCCTTGATCAGCACCACCTTACATCCACACACTGACTGGCCATCTCCTTCTGTCAATGGCAGCCACCACAACTTCAGGTCCCTCTCATTTTGCCCATCCCTCCACAGTACAGGTCTCCCTAAGCAATGGTGAGATGCTGCTTCAACGTTAACATTCAGCTCTTCCCTGTTCTTCCAAGTAGCTGCTTCTGAAAGCAATACAGTTTGAGCTACCAAACTGCTGAGTATGCGTCCAGAGCAACCAAATCTGGGGAAAAAAACAGACCTGGCCAGTATTTTTGAAAGGCTGTAGATCCCCACTGCACATGGTGGCATCACTCAGTAAGGAGCTTTTCCTTACAAGGATGTGGAAGCTTCTTACATCATCCAGTTACAGCTAATCCTTGGAATCCACTCCAGCTTCTACAGCTTCTAGTCTGATATGCAATTAATTATTTTGCATGGGAAGCTATGATACTTATCTCCTTACCCTAAACAACAAAAGAACACATCAAAACACTTGTTTTTAGCCAAGCCTCATGTCAGCTGGAAAGATGAAACAGGAGTGGAATATGTCAGCCAGAAAAGCTCCAGCATGTTGACTGTTGAAAAAATGACTGGATACAGACCTAAACAGACTGCACGTGACCCTGCATGAGCATGGGGGTTGCATTAGGTAATCAAAAGAGGTCCTTTTAATCTCAGTGATTCTGTGATTCTGTCTCTAGTGGTCATTTCTTCTGTACTTAACTGAAATGTTAGAATACAAGTCATACTGGGTGTATTTTTGTATTTTCTTTTATTGTTAAACTAAAGAATCACCATTGTCAAGATATCCTCTGTTCAGGCTCAGTTCATGCACAGGGCTGGGATGGTAAGCTCTATAAAGTTCAAGAGTGTCTTTAGATTGCCCCCTTCTGCCCATCCTCTTTGCCCTCTCACTTCATTACCCTGCACATCACAGTGAAGATACTTGTTCTCCAGTTTCTTGTGCTTACAATACTCTGGCTTCCGACTTCTGAAAATGCACAATTACAAAGAAAACTGTGATGCAATAAGACAGCTGAGTCAATCTAACAACTCCGTATTATTGAAGGTTACCCATATTCCTCATATCTTTATGCCAGCACTGAGGATAAGCAGACAACTTTGTCAGCTGTTCTTTTTGGCTGTAATAACCTTTACCTCATGGTGCACTGAAGTTCTCCTAGAAGGTCAGAAAAGTACAAGATTTAACACACAGGAGATGCACGGGTTGCAGAAATAAGAAAAGATGCTGTCAGATCGAGTCTGACTTCTTTTGGCGGCTCATCATGTTGTCTAACCCCATCACCAGGACTGAGGTTCAGGTATATCGATTTACAGCCTGTTGTAGCACTGTGTTTGGACAGCAAAGTTATTCTGGACTGTCTGTCTTCAACTGGCTCATTTCCACAGGTGCAACAACACCATCTTCTCAGGGAGGCTGACACCAACTGTAGTCTGCTCTGAGCTGAAGTATGTACAGCACATCTACTTACATTTTAGAACATATCTTGTGTTCTCTGAACTCCTTTCTAAATGGCTAGTGGCTGCTAAACAGCTGTGTCTAAACACCGATTTCTTCAATGACTATGACAAAAGGAAGTTAACGTAATCCAAGAATTCATCTAGTGGGAACAGCTTTTAGGGTTCATGTAAAACTGTGAACTTTCACTTATGCATACTACCAGATGTCACGGACTGCTCCACTGTGTCCTCCGTGTGCAAAGTACACTAGAGTTGGATTTTTTATTCTTTCAGGTCTGTTTCTCTGTTTAGAAGGATGACTTTTGCTTCACACAGCTCAACTGTGATATGGAAATTCCTTCTCTGAGAGTAAAGACTGACAAACCTAAAATTTCTCAAGGAATACAACTCTACTGTGGCAATCCTTGTCTTTTCTGTTTGAATCCTTCTCTGTTCTGTTGAAGAGGTTGAGCATACCTGTTTAATTCACTCTGAATGTTACAGTAAAAACTCAGCTGCCTGAGGCATTCGTACGTAGTACCTATTTTGTTAAGATGTGGTGTACTGCCCAGGACCAGATTCAGAAAACAAGTTTCAGTCCTATTTCTGTCAATTTGTTTACCATCTAATCCTGTCTTCCCAAGCCTTTAGTTTCACTTTCTGCAAAAAGTCCCAGCATGTATAAATGTAAAATATTAGTAATAATCTGAGAACTAAATACAGCTAAAAAAAAAGAAACCAAAATATCCAACCAGTCAATTAGGCAACATCTCATTGCTCTCTTATGCAAGTCTCATTCTTATCTAAAAAGTCCTCTACCTTTCTGTAGGGATAAACTTAAACTTATAATGACTACTACCAAAAAAAGACCAAACCAAAAACCAAACAACAAACCAATTGAACACCCCCAAACCAGTGAACAAAAATATGCTAGTTTACACCTTAATTTCTCCAATTTTCCCCCCAGTTATGCGTTTTCAAGACTGACAGACTGCAGGACCTGTCCAACACCTTACCAGACATCCAAGAGATTAAGTGAAGAAAACTAAGCTTTCCTTTAGCCTGTAAAGCCTCTTCCTCATAATAAACAGCCAGGTAAATTTTCTCCAGTCTGAGGAGCCTTTTCACACTGCATCAGGCAATAGAGTGTTTAAGGTCACTAAAAAATACGCTCACGTATTACATATTGTTTAGCTTTACGTTTATTAATAAGCAGTAAGAAACCTGACTGAGGAATGATAAATTACAGATATAAACTGTCCTCTGACAACAACAGATAAGTAGTTAATCTGGTATGTAGCCACTAGAGTATTTTATGGAAAGGAACATCTTTTTTCTAGAACTGCTGAAAAGCAAATGCATCTTGTCCAGCACAAGTGAAATTTCAAAATTCAGAATGGTAGTGTTATTTTTCTACCAGCTCCTTCAGAAAACAGACAGAAAGATTAAGGCAGTCATTACCACAAGATACCTCTAGAATCAATTCCATATGCATACATCCCTTCAATCTGGGAATTAAAAGGTGTCTATTTGTTACGCATTCTACAAAATGCAGCTCTAGGATTGGTGTTTTCACCAAAAAATCGAGTTTTACAAACATGGAAGAACTTCTGAGGAACAAGGTATGATAGGGTCTGACAGGATCCATCTGTCCTGACTTTTGGTTCTAAGTGACCTACTGTGCCACTCAGACACAAGTCTATGGAATAGGATGAGGTTCACCTGAGGGTACTAAGATACCTGGAAGAAACACTTGCCAAGCTGCTCTCATTTATCCTCAGTCCTGGATAACCAAGGAGGTCTGACGACTGGAGGTTGGCTGGTGAGATGCCCACCCACAAGAAGGGTTAGAAGGAAGATGTGGAGAACTATGGGCCTGTCAGCCTGGCCTTAGTGCTGGCAAAGGCTATGGAACAGATCATCTTGAGTGTGATCACACAGCACACGCCGGACAACCAAGGGATCGGGCCCAGCAAGCACGGGTTTGAGGAAAGGCAGATCTCACCTGACCAACCTGATCTCTTTTTATGACAAGGTGACCTCCCCAGAGGATGAGGGAAAGGCTGTGGATGTTGCCTACCTAGACTTCAGCAAAGCCTTTGACACTGTCTCCCATAGCATTTTCCTGGAAAAGCCAGCAGCCCATGGCTCGGACAGAAGCACTCTTTGCTGCATTAGAATCTGGCTGCACGGCCACACCCAGAGACTGGAAGTGAACGGTGCTGCATCCAGATGGGGGCTGGTCACCAGCAGTGTTCCTCAGGAATTAGTATTTGGACCAACTCTGTTTAAAATCTTTATTGATGAGCTGTATGAGATTGACTGTACTCTCAGTAAATTCACTGATGACAGCAAGCTGTGTGGGAGTGTTGCTCTGCTGGAGGGCAGGAAAACTCTGCAGAGGGATCTGGACAGGCTGGATCAATGGGCCTAGGCCAGAAGTGTGAGGTTCAATTAAGGCCAAGTGTCAGATCCTGCCCTTGGGTGACAACAACCCTGTGCAGTACTACAGGCTGGGGAAGAGTGCCTAGAAAGCTACCAGCAGAGAAGGGGGATCCTGGTCATCAGCACCTGAACATGTACCTGGACTGTGCCCAGGTGGCCAAGAAGGCCAATGGCATCCTGTATTCGATTATTGCCTGTGTCAGCAATAGTGTGGCCAGCAGGACTGGGGCACTGACTGCCCTTCTATATTCAGCACTAGTGAGGCCTGTGTGTCCAGTTCTGGGCCCCTCATGACAAGAAACACATTTAGGTGCTGGAGCGAGTCCAGAGAAGGGCAAAGGAACTGGTGAAGGGTTGGAGCTGGAGAGGGCAATTCCTATGAGGAGTGGCTAAAAGAGCTGAGGTTATTTAGCCTGAGGAAAAGGAGGCTCAGGGGTGACTTCATCACTCTCTGCAACTCCCTTTGAGGAGGTTGTAGCCACATGTGGGTCTGTCTCCTCTCCCAGGCAACCAGTAACAGGACAAGAGGACAAAGACTCAAGGTGCACCAGAGGGGGTTCAGGTTGGAGATGAGGAGGAATTTCTTCGCTGAAAAGGGGGTAAGGCATTTCACAGAGTGCCAAAGGAGGTCACCATCAAGTCACCATCCCTGGAGGTATTCAATAAATCAGTGCCACGGTTGACAATTTGTGCTGTTTGGTAGAAGGTTGGACTTGATCTTGCAGCGTATCTGAAACACTTGCCGTACACCCACACACACAGTATGNTCATGACAAGAAACACATTTAGGTGCTGGAGCGAGTCCAGAGAAGGGCAAAGGAACTGGTGAAGGGTTGGAGCTGGAGAGGGCAATTCCTATGAGGAGTGGCTAAAAGAGCTGAGGTTATTTAGCCTGAGGAAAAGGAGGCTCAGGGGTGACTTCATCACTCTCTGCAACTCCCTTTGAGGAGGTTGTAGCCACATGTGGGTCTGTCTCCTCTCCCAGGCAACCAGTAACAGGACAAGCGGACAAAGACTCAAGGTGCACCAGAGGGGGTTCAGGTTGGAGATGAGGAGGAATTTCTTCGCTGAAAAGGGGGTAAGGCATTTCACAGAGTGCCAAAGGAGGTCACCATCAAGTCACCATCCCTGGAGGTATTCAATAAATCAGTGCCACGGTTGACAATTTGTGCTGTTTGGTAGAAGGTTGGACTTGATCTTGCAGCGTATCTGAAACACTTGCCGTACACCCACACACACAGTATGAGAAACAAGCAGGACAAACATTAAGCACTGGCTAGTTCCCAGCTATGATTTCTTTGGTGTTGGCAAGACTTGGTGGAACAAGTGCCACACAAGTCCTCAGTGAGTCAACTAGGAAATACGGCCTCCTAGGCAGAGGACTGTGTCAGGAGAGGTTCAGACTTGATATTAGGAAGCATTGCTTTACCAAGAGGGTGGTCAAACACTCGAACAGACTTCTTGGTTGAAGCCCCAAGCCTGACAGTGTTCAAAAGGTATTTGGATAATGCCGTTAATAACACATTTTAACTTTTGGTCATTCCTGAAGTGGTCAGGCAATTGGACTAGATGATCACTGATAGGTTCCTTCCAATTGAAATACTCCTTTCCAATTTATTTTGAGAATACTTACCATTTGCATTTTTCCATACTGAGTCAACATTTGCATGAAACTATTGTAAATACCAAGATCCCTTTTTCCCAAGCTTGAAAGTCCACACAGAAGAAAACCCACTTTTTTTTTAATGTAGTGAGGGTATTTTCTGTCCATGGCTATAATTAAGATTACAACGAAATTTTATGGGCCAGAAACATGGTATGAAGAGGTTACATACCTCTTCAGTGAGCCCTGGTCTTTGTAACGCTGAACAACCCCATATTATTAGCTGAACTTGTATTTGCATAATTTACCAACTCACTTGTTACAATTCTGGCCAGCATGTGTCCAAGTGTTACCCCTGAGGAAATCCATCATGACTTCCTGCCTTTTTTGGAGGTAAATCATTCTAGGCTTGCTCCATTTCCAGTCATTTTCCAACTAAACATCCATGCAAGGACGTTATCCCTCATGACCTAGGACTGCCTAATTCTCTAAAAGCTTTTGGAAAAGAACATGGAAATTCAACCAAAAGTTCTGAGAGAAGATCTAAGAGTTTAGGCTTCTCTTGCACTGCCATATCTGAATCACCACCATCATCACACCTGAATCACTCACTGAGTTCAAGTAACTGAGGAGAGCTGAGCATGTACAAGGAAAAAGTCCCTCAGACATACACACAACTCGGTAAGGAGGTGTATATTCAGACTGAAGAGGGAACCATTTTCTCATGTTGCCAGTAACAAATATAAATTTATTATTACTTTTTGGGTTGTGACTTATAAAAAACCACCAACTTTATTTTTTAATTTAGACGCCTACATGCCTCTCACACCTCTGCTGCAATGTTCTCTCCCCCTTGGGGGTTCAGCTGCCTGCATCTCAAGGATTCAAGGCTAAGCCCAAACACAGTTATAGAGTAAAACTACACAACTTTGATTCAATTCTAAGAAAACAGCTAATTTGTAAGAAAGACTGGTGACAAAAATACATAGAAAGATAAGAAATGAGACAGGAGTTTTAAGTCTAAATAGGGATCACTAGCTGCCCAAAGATGCATGGCAAAGTAATTAGTTCAAATAGAAAGGTAAAAAAATTCTGATTAAAAAAAGGTGAATGTGGAAAGGTCACTGCCAATCATCATGTTTTTCAACGCACTGATGCTGGAGGTAAAGACAAACAATTCAGCAACACTGTGGATCTGCCCAGAGCTGTTGAAGTAGATTTTCCTCCCAGCTGAGATCTGTCTAGACAACAAAGACTTGTAAACATATTTATGTTCAGCCCCATTGCTCATGAGGGCTGGCTGGGCTACAATCTGTGACCACTAGCCACTACTTGGTAACTGTACTTTTGCATTTAGCTGTGCAAAATATGTTGCTACGAAAAAGATGTTCAAGCAAGCTGACCTCAAGAAGGGAGGTAACAGACAAATGGAGACAGTCAGCCTCAATACCTCCTGCCTGAAAGGTGAAAACTGAAAACAAGATCATCATCCTGCAACTTACAGGGAATTTAGAGACTTGAACTCACTGAACAGGAAAAATGTCCATTACTCATGGATGTAAAGACACAGAAATTACTATTTCCTAGATAAAATTCCTTCTTTTCAAACAGAAGTTTTAGAGATGCAAAGTTATTCAGAAGTGCTACTCTCCAAGGCTCAATCCTCAAATTAAAAGCTTGGAGACACTGAAACTGTATTAGGTTTGTTGTCTGCTGGTTTGTAACTATGCTACACTGATCAGAATGAGTACAAAAATAATGTGTTCTTCTTTAAGAAGATAATAAAAGAAACACCAGACATGTTTCTGAGCCTGGCAGGTACTCTCAGTGTAAGAAACCAGTAATACAAATAATTCAGATATCAGGTATCTTTACTTTCATTGGAGAGCATAGTCTGTCTTCTGCATTTCAAAGGTTCTACAGAGCTGTATACCTGCAGACAGTATGTTTGAATCAAGAACTGGTTATATTTAAGAGATGTATAGTAGCTTTCATATAAGAAGTACCAGTTCAAACTTCTCCATGCCTGAGCCATAATTACAATTCTGTACTTTAGTAAACTGAGATGAGCTTTAGAGGCTCATTAACAGTTCTCTACAATAAGACTGATTGTGCCAAGATAACTTGATAGTTCTGACTGCTGTTGTACTGTGCCCATTGTATTATAATGTTTCCATGGATTTAATCAGTGCTTATTTATGCTTAAATGACTTTATTTGCATGCTAGAAAGAAGGAGATAGACCCAACAGATAACAAGCAAATGGATAATGAATACGGAACAAAGATCCTGGATGAACAGGACTGACTGGAACATTAGCTACAAAAAAGACTAAAATTTGCTGCATGAATTAAGCAATTCAAGACACAACAGCTTGCTCTATAGAGAACAGGAACCAATCATTAACCATCAAAACAAATTGCTGCTGACTACATACATTTCTAGTGCCTGTAGTAAGGTGTTACCAACACATATTATATATCTGTGAGAATACCACACATGCATGCAAATGGTGTTATTCCTCAGAAGCATTTATTCAATTAATTTAATCTCTCTTTTTTTTTTTT